>VZRF01004123.1:39948-55361 GCA_013396875.1 Vireo altiloquus | reverse complement strand
AGGTGAGGGGCAGGGGCTCAGCCAGGGGCAGGTGTGCCCTGCTGGGGCACGGGGGGGACTTTTCCCTGCTGGAGTGGCCAGATGCAGGATTGCTCTGGGGAAGGGGAGGATGAGAGAAGGAGCGTGGGTGGAACACAGGAACTCTCTCTGGTTGGCTGGGGCTGCGCTCGGAGTGGAAATGTGCTGACTTTTGTATGTGTGTGTGATAAATGTGCTTTAAGAATAGCAGTGATTTCTTAATCCAGTTTTGCAAGTACAAACAATTACGGTGCCTTGTAAAAGAGCTGCTTGGATTCCGTAGTCTCAATGTAACAAAGATCAAACTGCCTTTCAGCTCCTGCTGCTCCCTTCAACTCCTGTTTGAGGGAGGGGGGCAAGGAATGCCAGGGTTCAAAATCAAATATCACATCCCAGTTTTTTATATGAACTCGTGGGGGAAAATACTAGAAATGGATCTTATTTTATTCTTTTAAGCACTGGTGGGTTTGAACACAGTTGCTGTTTTGAGCTGCAAATTCCATGTGAGTTTTCTGATGCCCCAGTATGTACTGAGATACAGTAGACAGGCATTTGAGCTCTTCAGGACAGAGCAAACCAATTTTCTCTTCACACTTTCTACATGGAAGTGATGAGATTGGCTAGATTATGCTCTTTTTAAGACACATGGAAAATAGAAATATTTTATTGTGATGTGTATGCAGCTAAAGGAAAGGAAAGGAAAGGAAAGGAAAGGAAAGGAAAGGAAAGGAAAGGAAAGGAAAGGAAAGGAAAGGAAAGGAAAGGAAAGGAAAGGAAAACACATGATGATGTTTCAGCTCTATATGCCCAAAGGATCCCAAATCTGGATCCTCAGTTAAAACACAGTTTGTGCATTACTGAGGTGCTCCTGGTTTAATCCAGTCCCTGGTGAGCAGTGCTGCAGAGAACACACAGCAAATAAATCAGCCCAGTGTGTCAGTGTTGGCAGGAATATCTCAGTGTGTGTGTAAAATAATCCCAGGCCTGCTCTGCCGTGCGTGGCCTGAGCTGTCTTGCATCCCAAGGGTGAGTTATTCCCTTAGCACAAGGCTCGGTGCTGCAGCTGTTTATCCTTTAAAAGCAGGGATTACAGAACCTATGCACAAAACTTCAGGGGAAAAAGGGAAAAAAATGGGGTTTGTTTCTTTCAGCTGGGATGCTCCAAAGTTCTGAGCTTAACTGCAGTTGTGACTTCCCCATAGGTAGCATGGCCAAGATCTGTTTCAGAGCCCATGGGTGGAAAAAAACCCCAATCCCTGTTTCTCTTTTTCTGTTCCCTCGTTTCCCTTCCATCTCCCTGTTGTGAGCAGAGGGAATTGGCACTGAGGTGCACTTGGGTCAGGGCCGGAGGAACAGCCCCAAAAACCTCCTTCCTGCAGCTGCAATAAGGAAAGTGAAATGTGGTGTGTGTCTGTACTCAGCCAAAGAGCTGAACATGGAATTTTTAATTGGATGGGTATATTTTCCTTTAATTTAGAGTTCTACCTAAGGTTTTCCCTTTGCAGCAGGCTCTTAAAACAATGCAGTCACTTTCAAAGGAATTTGTTATCAGAGGTAAGACACGGTGCATGATTTGGCAATATTTTTGTAGGTCACTCAGATATTTGTAGCCTGCTCTCTCTCTCTGTTACTTATTATTTCCTCTTTTTGCAAGCCCTTCTCATACGGTTTCTTATTGTGTGCACACGGAAGTTTCCAAGCTGAGGCTGCCCAATCTGAGTCTAACAAAAGAGGAAAAATGAGGAAATGATTAACTGTGTTTGAATTTGATCATTCTTTCAGTTTTAATAGCGCTGGGGCTCTTAAGTGAGTTTGGAACAAGCACTAGCACGAGTTCATTGCTGTGAGGCACTGGGATAACCTGGGATGTCCCCGTGGCTCTGGGCAGTGGGATTGGAGGGATGCGGGGTGGGATGCAGGGCTGGATGGAGGCAGGGATGTGGGGTGGGATGAGGAGCATGTGGAATGGCAGTGGTCCCACCGGATGCAGGGAGGGATGCGAGATGTGGGATGTAGGATGCAGGGAGGGATGCAGGATGCAGGAAGGGATGCGGGATGCTGGGAGAGATGAGGGATGCAGGGAGGGATGTGGGATGAGGGATGCGGGATGAGGGATGCAGGGAGGGATGCAGGGAGGGATGCGGGCTGCGGGGATGCAGGTAGGAATGCGGGTNATGCGGGGAGGGATGCAGGGAGGGATGAAGGATGCGGGATGCGGGGAGGGGTGCAGGGAGGGATGAAGGATGCGGGGAGGGATGCAGGGAGGGATGAAGGATGCGGGATGCGGGGAGGGGTGCAGGGAGGGATGAAGGATGCGGGGAGGGATGCAGGGAGGGATGAAGGATGCGGGATGCGGGGAGGGGTGCAGGGAGGGATGAAGGATGCGGGGAGGGATGCAGGGAGGGATGAAGGATGCGGGATGCGGGGAGGGGTGCAGGGAGGGATGAAGGATGCGGGGAGGGATGCAGGGAGGGATGAAGGATGCGGGATGCGGGGACGGGTGCAGGGAGGGATGAAGGATGCGGGGAGGGATGCAGGGAGGGATGAAGGATGCGGGATGAGCGATGCGGGGACTCCGCGGTGCCGTCGGGAGCGGCTCCAGCGCCGCCTGCTGGGCACGGTCGGGAGCGCGCCCTGCCCGGGGCCGCGCGCGTCCCTGCGGAGCCGCCGGGAACCCAAATCCCCCTCCCAAACTGAGGAACGACCTCACTTCTCAGCATTGAAACCGAGCTTAGCAAACAAATTTGACAGCAGCGACTGCCGCGGTACTAACTCAGAAGAGACTTTGTTTTAAAACTAAAGGAGAACTGAAAACTGCCTTGTCGAAATTTGTTCCAGGTATTCACGGTTTTGATCTTCTAAAAAGCACCTATTTCACTTTTTCTGTAATATTTTACACTTTGGCATAATAAGAAGCAGTTGCTGTAACAGATAGCACAAGTTCAAACCCAAAACCTGGGTGGGAAACTCTTAGGACTAGTTACAAATGAATTACTGCGTGGCCATCTCAAAATCAATAAAATTGATCTCCCCGGCGCTTGCATCACGCAGATTGTAACAGATGTTTGCCTGACGCTGGTGGGGCTGGGTGTGGCTGCAGTTGTTGGGCTGGTGCGGTGCCTGGGAGTTGGGTGATTAATGCGAGCGCAGGGAGCCTGAAACACGGGAAGGATGAATTCCCGAGAGCCCAGCCAGCAGAGGAAGGGCTGCAGCAGCTGGGGAGTGACAAATCACTAATTCTACACTGCTCTCGGGATCTCTGCGCACTGCAGGGGGGATAAGGCAGCAGACAAGTTGATTGATTTAACCCCACGAATTTCCCTTCTCTTTGTTTTGATGTTTTTTAATAATGTTGTGATTCGGTGTTTTTACAGAAATTTACACTGCGAGTTTTCCTTTCCGAATGCCTGGTGATTGTGTGAATATCTGGAAGGTAGCAGCCAAAGGAGAGTTACAGAGGATCTCCACTGAGAAGGTGGCAATGGGCTTGGAAATTCCATCCTGACCAAATCTGCTTTGGGTCTTTTCTGCTGAAGTGAGGTTCTGGCACAGGGTTGCTGTACTTGGTTACAAAAGCTGATGTGCTGGAGTGAGAAATGAGGCAGGTCAGGGAGGGCAGTGACAGATGGATTACAAATATTGTGTGCCCTGGGAGGCAAGAGGCTGATGGGAGCTGTCCTTTCCCTTGGTAATCAAAAAGGAAGTTTTGGAGTAAGATGCACAGAGCTGGTAAACATATAGAGATAAGGCTGAAAAATATTTCACTGCTCAGACAGCACCTCATACTGATTTTTATTCATTTTTTAACCTATTTTAGGAAAACCCTCTCCAAGAGCAGGAGGGACTTGCTCAGAGCTGGGGCCCTGTGCTGTTCTCTTGGCTTGGAGGGTGTCACAGAGGGACCCAGGGCAAATGTCCCCACACCCCTCAGGGCTCACCTGCTGCACTCCAGGGCTTGTCTCAGAAGGGTCCTAGAGCCTCTTGAGCCCTGTTGCCCAACGTTTGGCCCCTGAGGTCTGTGTCTTTCACAACAGAACAAATACATGAGGGCTCTGCTTTGCTGCTTGTGTCAATGCCGCTTTTCCTGCACAGCAGCAGAGCTGCTCAGAGCTGGCATCACCTGATTTCAGGAGGTGTTGGCAAAACAGTTAGAGAAGAGAGCTAATCACAAAGGAGCCTTCTGCCTTTTGGGTCCTCTTTGGTCCTGAAATTCTCATTGGATCTTGAAAATTAAGGGACACGGTATTTGCACTTGGGAAATGGATGTTCCCCGCGTTGTGAATGTACTTTGTGAAATATTAATACACAGAGTAACCCAGAACTTCCATGTTTAAAATGGAAATGATCCCTGTGCTGGACAGCAATCCATTTTGCAACATGGTGGCCTCTTCTGGCTCCTTACAGCACACACAGGGTTTTTAACCTTCATTGATACTAAAGTGCAATTGGCTCATAAATGCATTGGGCTCGTTTTGGTTTGAGTTTTATGAATAGAAAATGTTTGCCTTAGCAGTAGATCGGGAGCCAACATTTCACGGAGTAAACCAGGCCCCTCAAAGCCCACTCTGCTCCAAAAGAGTGACCAACTCCCCCAAAACTGACATAAATTAGCTTAATTATTGCAAAACCACTTTCAGCGCTGTTGCAGTGAGATCAGCTAAATAAGCAGAAAATCCCTTGGCCTTTTGTGAGCATGTCAGGAGCTCAGTGAAAACTGAGGTTTTGATCAGTTGTGCTGTTAAATCACTTTGGATGCTGATTCAAAGGGGCATGGTGCTGAAAGCCACAGCTATCACGAAGATATTTTCTAGATTAGATGATGGATTGTGTTTTGGAGCCGTGTTGTGCAAACTGGGCACAAAAGTTGCTCTTGACTTCATCATCATTTCATCGCCTTTTCCAGACTTACTGATCTTGATGCAAAGGAAAGGGCAGGCTTCAAAAATGGTTTTAAAATCCCTCCTAAACTTCACGAATACAACCTAGGAAATGCAATTCCTATTTCAGGAGAAGGACTAGGCTTTCTGGAACGCTGTATAAGCAGTGACAGCGATTGATTGGTTTAAATGAATGGCTTTTTTCTTGTCCCTGTCAGTTTTATTCCCATATGTTTGTAATAGTTTGGGATTTTTCAGAGTCCTGCTCTAAGAACGAGGCTAACTGGAAATGTGACTTTTAGATTTTTCCAGTTCTTGGAGGCTGCTGTTTAGACATCACACAGCCCAAAGGAAATGTCTGCTCTGTCACAGCCTGATGATGAAATCCAAGTCTTGTGATATCTCGCTGAGGTATGCACAGACTGTTATTGCTTCCTGTCAGTGCTCAGGGAAGGCATTGAAATATTAGAAAGCAGGGACAGCACGGAAAGTAAGGCTTGGTTTTAGTCAGAGGGGGCTGTGGATTTGAGAGCAGAGGTGCCAGCCTGAGCTGATGCTCCGAGGTGAGGCAGAAATGTGGATGAAGGCCAGGTTCAGGTAAGAACTGCCTGAAGTTGGGTCTTAACTCCTGTGCTCAGTGGCAGGCCAGGAACAGGTATAAATTTTCCTGAATCTACTATTTCTAGCACATACGGACTGATTCTGTGAAGACCAAACCCACAAATACTCCCTTTTTACAAGTCTTTTTCATGAGGAAAGGAAGAGAAGCATTCATTTTCCACTACTTCCACAACTAAAATCCATTTCAGAGGAAATTTTGGCAGCCCACCCACAGCAACTTTAACTTGGGCTGGCTTGAAGTGATGGGTGCAAACATGTTGCTTAGAGGGAATAAGGGAAAACTCCCCAGACCTGTCCTGCTGGGCCCACACAATGGTCAACATAATTCAATATTCCATCTCTAATGGCAATAGGAGAGGATAACAACAACAACGATAAAGATATTTTAGTATTTTAATTATTTTACATAGTTAATTTTGTTAATCATGGCACTTCGGTGTAGTACCCAAAACACAGATTCCTGATTAATGAGACTTTTCTGAGACTTTCTGTTTTTCTCTCCAGACTTCTACAGAATGGACAAAATTCGGGTTTGAGAATGCCAAAAATCACAGGGGAAAAAAAGAAAAAAAGAAAAAAAAAAAAGGGCTAACAAATCACCAGAATTAGCAGGGATGTTTGCTCTCCCAATTCCGTTCTGGTTCCAAATTGGAGTTTCCTGTGCTGTGCTGCACCGACTTGCAGCAGTGAGCCTGTAACTCACCGGGGAGCAGCTGCCGAGCCCTGCACACCAATTTCCTGCTGCTGCTGCCCTGGATTGGGATGGCAGCAAGGACCTGGAGGCAATAAAGGCTGGAGAGCTGCTCCTGAGAACTGAAACATCCCCGAGCTCCCCATTTTGGGTGGTTTTAGGAGAAAGCGCCGGTGAAGGTTTTCCACCTCCCGAGAGGAAAGCAAAGAAATTCCTGGGGATTGCTGAGTCACCTCTGCACCGGAGCCAGGAGCTGATGCAATCCTGCCCTTATCACCGGAAGATCTCCGGGTAATCACTGCCACACCTCTTGTTTCAATAGCTCCGTGAAGGGCTCTCCATTCCCCACACCTAACCCAGCGTGCACTGAACGCATCTCGGTTCCCTAATCCCAATCGCCAGGAATAAAGGCTTAAAACTCGAAAGGCTGAAGGGGCAGGTGCCTGAAGAAATCTCAGTGTCTCTGCACAGAAATCCAGAGCCAGAGCACTTCCAAGTATGGAAAAGTATTCTAATATTTGGATGTGTGTGTGTAATTCTCGACAGTGCTGCTGCAAACAGCACAAAACGATCTGGGTTTTAATTGTAGCAGAACTTATTTAAGCTTTATCTGGATGTAAAGCAACAAATTCTCCATTTTTCAGCCACTTCTCTAATTTTGTCCACAACACCAGGTTGTATCATTTTAATTAAGTGGTTTCTGTGTGTGATTAAGTTCCTAATGTATTGTTACCTGTGGAATGAGGACCAGCAGTGCTGCTTCATTTACTTTGTGATCAGCTTGATTAAGGGGAGAAGAAACTGTCCTAAGAATTTAAAGTTTGACCTGGTAAGAATTGTGATGAAAATTGTTCTAATTTCTGCATAAAAAAAAAAAAAACCAACAAAACCAAAAACCAAAAAAACCCAAACGAAACAAACTCAGTGCTTGCAAAATGTTAAGCTGGCATTGAAATTGGCTATAACATTGATGTAAACGAAAAAATTACATTTTCAAGAGAGTTGAGGGAAATGGGAAATCAATGTATTGCTTGTTTTACTTCAGAAACTCTCCAGTTTAAAAAATAATTGATATTCCTTCTTCCACACCCTTCTGCCATAATTATGTAAAGAATCTGGATTATGCTTCCGACTCGATTTAACTGTTTCATAATAAGTCACAAGCATACCTGGCCTACTTGATGATATTCCTTTAAGGTTGTGCCAGTCTTTCCATTATTAAATCGTGTTTAGTGTTATGTACTGGTGGCTTAAAAAAAAAAAATTCATTTCAAGCTTGAACTTGCCACGCATTCTCAGTTAGCCATTTGTGTGAGGGAGCACAAACCCATCACTCTTTAGCAGCTTAATGCATTATTTTTCAGTTTAATGGAAATTTTGGCCTTTTAAAAATAATCATTAGTGAGGTCTTCAGTGTGTTAATTGGGAGAATAAGCTTAAAAATAAGCTGTATTTTGTGAGTATAATCTGTGTGCTGCCCCCATCATAAATCTGAGCCACTCATTGAAAACCTGACGTTTGGTTTTAAATCTGCAGGTTTTAAACAGGGAAGTTCAGACACAAATACAGGTGGAGGAGCCTCAGTTATCCCCTCTCCTACCACGGACTTGCTGCTTTATCTGAACTTCAGAATTAGATAAGAACTGAAGACATTTGTGTGTCTTTTGTGATGTTTTTAGGTGCAGATTTTCCATATGCATCACCCGTGTTCCACCCTCATCCCACAGGAGCACACAGAGATTTTGCAATCACCATCACTCACCAGTCTATAGAATTTTTTTTTGAAACAAACAAAAAGAAAAGCTTTGTGTTTTGTAGAAAGGGGTAGAACTTTNTGTACTGGTGGCTTAAAAAAAAAAAATTCATTTCAAGCTTGAACTTGCCACGCATTCTCAGTTAGCCATTTGTGTGAGGGAGCACAAACCCATCACTCTTTAGCAGCTTAATGCATTATTTTTCAGTTTAATGGAAATTTTGGCCTTTTAAAAATAATCATTAGTGAGGTCTTCAGTGTGTTAATTGGGAGAATAAGCTTAAAAATAAGCTGTATTTTGTGAGTATAATCTGTGTGCTGCCCCCATCATAAATCTGAGCCACTCATTGAAAACCTGACGTTTGGTTTTAAATCTGCAGGTTTTAAACAGGGAAGTTCAGACACAAATACAGGTGGAGGAGCCTCAGTTATCCCCTCTCCTACCACGGACTTGCTGCTTTATCTGAACTTCAGAATTAGATAAGAACTGAAGACATTTGTGTGTCTTTTGTGATGTTTTTAGGTGCAGATTTTCCATATGCATCACCCGTGTTCCACCCTCATCCCACAGGAGCACACAGAGATTTTGCAATCACCATCACTCACCAGTCTATAGAAATTTCTTTTGAAACAAACAAACAAAAAAAAGCTTTGTGTTTTGTAGAAAGGGGTAGAACTTTTAAAGAGTGGAATCCAAGTTCCAGGAGAGGTAAAAATGAAACACTTATGTCCTTGATGTGCCACTGGAGAGAGTTCAGTGCCCTTGATGCGAAGTTTTTTGCATGATGTGCTGAGGGTCAGAAAGAAAGGTTGATTTGAAATATCTCCACCTCAAGAGGTTGCAGCAAAATATATCTGAAAGAAGAGCAAAAATCCCCTTCTGGCTTTGGCCTGAGGAACAAAACTCCAAGTGACTTCAGCCCTTCCCAGGGTGCTGCTGCTGGCTCTGCCTACACCCATTTTTGTATCTTCAGTCTAAAATCTGACCTAGACCTTGGACATAATTACATCTTAGTCCCCATTTGTCAGAACTGAATTCAAATTGAATTCAGCTTTTATTCAGTCAGCTTTTATTATCTGCTGTTTGTAAAGAGGACTGAGGCCAATTAAGCCTCCAGGTTGTTGGGTTTTCTTTGCATTTTAGTTTTTAGTTTGTTTGTTTGTTTGTTTGCCTGTTTTGGTTAAGGATTTTTTTGGCTCGGGGGAAGCTTTTTTTGGGGGGGTGATTTTTTTTGTTGCTTTGTTTGGTTTTGGGGTGGTCATTTTTTTTTTTGAGTTTTTTTTTAAACCCAGGTTTTGGCTTTTGCTGTAGTTAGAGTGAGGTAGGCTATGAAATGCACCCTAAAACCTCCTTGATGGGGACATTTACTGTAGCTGTGTGTTGTGAACTCTCCTCCTCTCCATCCCAGCTCTGAGCCCAGCTGCATCCTCTGCTAACATCTAGTGCTGTGTGGGATTGCCAAGTGGTCTCCTCTCCAAAGACTTCCTAGGCTGAGCTCTGCTATCTCCCAGATCGGGGAGACGTATTCTGATGTGGCTGGAGACTCTAGACAGTTAAATTCACAGAAATCCACTGAAGGCAGTTTGCTTTTCAGAAGTTGCTGAGGGCAAAATTTGGCTTTTTGCAGTTTGAGGGTGGGCTGTTTAAGCTGAGCAAGTTTCAGCTTGTTCCATTGTAATTTAACAATATATTCTCCCCTTGCTCGCCGTGTTCCTCCCAAGAGATGCTTGCACCTCCTTGATGCATGAAAGGATGCCTGTATTTAATGTACATATTAAATAAGTCTGTGAATTCTCACATAATTTTACATTTAAAAGTCCCATTTGAGGGGGGTGTGTGTATATAATTTGGTGAGGTGCATGTATAGAAATAAACCAGTCTTTGCTCTTCCCTTTTGTACCTCCTCGAGACATGTAATCTACAAAGCAGGAGAATTGCATGATAAAATGTGCCAGAGTGGAATGCATAATTATTCCAGAGGAGGGTAAGTCAGTTCAGAACTTGTACTGACATTCTTAAGGGCAGCAGGAGTCTTCTTGCCATGAAATTACATCAGCTCCCCGTGGCCCAGAGTCAATGCTCACGCTTTCCCTTTCTAGTAAAAAAGGTGTGAAAAATGCTAATGTCTTCAAAAATGTACCCTAGAACAAAGCCGAGGAAAGGAATATTTATTGTAGTGTGGTGCTCACCGGGAAGTGAACCTCAGTGTAAGGGCAGAAGAGATTGAGGCACTGTGCTTGTGAAAGAACCATTGCAGCTTTTCTAATAGATTAAGTCATGACTTGCAAACAGACAAAAACCATCTAAATAAGAAAAAGAATGCTTCCTTGATCCTAGTTCAGAGACATTCCCACAGCAGGTGGGGCAGAGGCCTTTAAATTACAGGTCTCCTCCATACACCCAAATTTGTTACAGCTCCAGCAGGTGATGAGCAAACCTCTTTCCAGGCTGGATGCAGACAGCAACTCCCACTTTCAGGGGTGTTAAAAGATGAGTGTGTGGCTGGGATTGTGCGCTAACAACAACAGAGGTGGAACCCATTCCGTGTGGAAACACCCCCCCAGCTCCCCAGGAGCTGTGAGGTGAAGCCTCCAGCCCTCTCTGGCAGCTCTTTTATTGAAATTGTCACCAGGACAAACACAGCAGCTCCGCACAGCTCCCAATTACCGTCATTTCTAGGCAGCAATTAGCCCTGGTTCAGCTGGTGGGCAGGGAGTGACTAATTTCCATTTCCCCACGAGGAGAGAGGGGAGGAAAGGAACATTTCCTTTCTCTCGAGTGAAAAAAATCTGGCCCTCGGAGCTGTTTGGTGGATCTATTGTGTGAGGCAAATCTCTCTGTGGACTGGGAGCTGATGTGTCACCCTGGCAGCGCCGTGTGTTTGCACACCGAATTCCAGTGGCACTGTTCTCCTGGCACATCCTGTTTCTTCCTGCGTGAGGCCGCTGGAGTTTGTGACTGAAGGCAAAAAAAAGATTGTACATGGGGAAAAAGCTGCCTCAGGGTTCTTTGTGCTTGTGGCACGCTGGGTGCAAGGGAAGGAAAACTGGGAAAAATCAGAGACTGCAGGAGCTGGGGTGGGAGCAGCCCAAAGATTGAAGCATTCGGTGATGACAGAGAGAGTCAGGGTAGAAATCTCCTGTTTTCTGCAGGATTTACAGGATTCCCAATGGCAGAGATCTGTGCAGCTGCCCTGGCAGAGGTGCTGGCTCACGGCTGCTGCACTCAGTGACAGTGAGGATGCTTTGCCCTCTCTGCTTTCTCTGTGTGTTAAAACTACTCCTGATTTCAAGGGAGGAGGCATTTTAGGAGAGAGGCTCATATTTTATTTCAGCAGGTGTGAATTGAATAAACGTCTCCTTCTCTCACATTTTGATTGCCTGAAAAAGTTTTGCCCAAAATCTCCATTCCCCACGAAAGGAGACTTCGACAGCAGAATTTATGTGAAATACCTGAGGGGCAGGGGGAAAGAAACATCAGCATCTTGCTTTTCATTTAAACAGAACTGCTAATCCAACATCAGGAAATTTTTTGGAGTTCACCTTGGCTGTTGTGAGTGACAGGAAAGTGAAGGAAAAATTCTCTTCAGGCTTTGCTGCAGCCTCAGAAGGGCACGAGGCACACTCACGAAGCACAGCTCCTGGTAATTTTAATTTCAGCACTATCCAGAGTTTCTTCAGCACTGCAGACATTCTGTGAGTGATGGAGCAGATCCAGCTGGGTAATTTTAAGTCCTTGCACTGCATCACCTCTGAAAAGTGCCTGTCACTCAAACACTTGTAACAGACTTCTGAGAGGTAGCTCCCAAAATAAAATGGAGTTAAATGCCAGCCCACACACACTACTTGTTTCTTTTCTTCCTCATCTGGAGAGACCACAGTTCTTTTGTATTGCCAGTGGAGGTGCTTCATAAATCTACATGATTTTTTTACCAAGAATTCATTCCTAGTGAAAAAAGCAAGAGAAGAACATGAAGAGCTTTAATTTTTTACTACTTACTGCAGCTGTCTTCATGGTTCTGGCAAGAACAGGTCAGTGCAGGGCAATAATAACAACTCAAAATCTTGCCTTTCAATAAAAAAATGGTTATTCTTCAGTGCTTATAAAGCCTCGAAGGAGAATTTGGTTCATTGGGAGGTTTCTTTTACCCTGTTCCCATCACTTTTATAGGACAAAGGCTGAGCCCTAAAGCCAGGGACCTTCTCCTCCATCACACACAGCCTGTCCTGGGAAGCTCAGGTGTCAGATAATGTGACGTGGATCAATCTTTAAACCCCACATCCACCCTTGGAAGTGCTGAGCAATATCACTGCTAAACGAAGTTAAAACTTCAGGCCCAGTAAAAAACACAAATTCTGTTCATTTTATTTTGTTTTGATTAAATCGATCCCCTTTCTATTTTTTTTGTGTCATAATTTGTGGTTAAAAAACCTCAAAACTTGTCTCTCCTGGGCTATCTTAGTGTGAAAAAGGGGGATGTTGTTTCTGTCATTCTTCTTGGCTTACTCTAAATCTCAAGGACTGAATTGATACTTAAAATATTATTAAAATTCTTTATCTTTTAAAAAAATTTTTGATTTTGTCTTTCTTAATCTTCAGTTAATTTTTGAGCTGCAATAATTGAACCACAGAGGAGTAAATCAGTGTTTCATGAAACTTGATGTAAAGTATCATCTCGAGGTGGAATGTTCTTCCTCAAACAAGAGGAGGAATTAGAGAAAATGATGGGATTTTGCAAATTTGGCATCTTATTTGCATAACTGAATATGCATTTGAAAAACTAATCACTAATTTTAGGTACCTATTTTGACTCTTTTGGGATGAGATTTTTTAGGTTTTTTTTTGCTTGTTTAGAGGTGCACGTCTAAGAAAAAGCATTTCCACGTTGGAAACAGGTATTGTCACTCAGAGCTTGAATTCATTTGTGGTGACACTTATGACAGTTTAGATGATGTCTCTCAAATCTCTCTGAGTCCAAAATCCCTTCTAACTACTTTTGGAATGGAAAAAATAAACTCAAAATTTGCAGGTGGTTCTTTGTTTGCAGCACTGTTCTCTCTGAACAGCTTGGCCTTGCCAGGGGAGCAGAAAGGCAGAGCACAATTGAATTGCTTCTGAGTCCGTGCTGGAATACCAACAAAACCAAGGACCCAGGGAAAGGCTGGAGCTGTGCCAGGGGAGGTTTAGGCTGGAGATCAGGGAAAGGTTCTTCCCCCAGAGGGTGCTGGGCACTGCCCAGGCTCCCCAGGGAATGGGCACGGCCCTGCCAGAGCTCCAGGAGTGTTTGGGCAGCGCTGCCAGGGATGCACAGGGTGGGGTTCTTGGGGGGTCTGTGCAGGGCCAGGGGTTGGAGTGGATGATCCCTGTGGGTCCCTTCCAGCTTGGGATGTTCTGGGATGCTGTGTCACAAAGGATGAGACACCTGAGTGTCCAGACAGAAAAGGAAACTCAGTCCCAACCATTTGGCAACCATTTGGACCTTTGGGATGCCCCTGCCCGTCCTGCCCAGGCCTCCCACAGATCCCATCTCAGCCCCGTGGATCCTTTCTGACACATCTAGCCCCCTGCATCCCTGCTGGGAGCTGCTGTTGATGGGCAACAGGAAATTGATTGGTAGTATTTAGCCAAAGAGTGGCAAGAGCCCCATCAGTGCCCAGACAGCTGCAGGGCCTTTCCCAATTTCATAAATAGGAGCTTCCCCGTACGTGATCCATTCATTGAGCCAGTGCTGGCTTGGAGAAGAGTCTTTGTTTTTGTGAGGTAGGAAGTATGCAAAGCACACACAATGTTTACAAAGTACCTTACTGCTATTTTGACTAATTTTTACTGGAGAGTCAGTGGTTGTTTCAAAGCTGGATTAGTCACTTCAACCATAATTACAATCTCTTCAAATCTGCTTCAGAGTTTTGAATTGGCTTCAGGCCTAATGGTCAGAAAACGGCTCCATCTCAATCTCAAGACTAAACTTGATTAGTAGCTCTTGTAGCTTTTACTGTAGATTTATCCCATAGCTTTCTTGTAGCTTTTTCCTTATTTTTAAGTGCAAGGTGAATAAAGATGTAGTGCTGTGCACAGAAACTTGTGGCACTACTAGCTGCCTCTGCACGGAGAGGTGCAAGCAAAGAACAGCTCTTGTGCTCCCAGTGATGCCTTAGGATTTAACTTTTCTATGTTCCCATCCTGCAGTGGTGCCCAGTGTAACTCTGCAGTTCCCTGGAGCTCGTTCAGTGCTGTTCTCTCATGCTCACACTGACATAACAAAGCCTCTCCAGCTCGCTCTCCAAGGACACCCAGACCCTCCTGGGCCCAACAACTGCAAACCTTCATCTTGGGGACAGGGGGGCAAGCTTGGGCAAATTCCATCCTTGCCTGGCTTCTGCTTGGGGAATTGATGCTGATATCAAAGTGGGAAGAACTCGGGAGCTGTCATTGTCCATGTTGGGATGCACTGAGGCAGGAGCCTCTGGAGCCCAGAGTGTGACCTCTGAAGGCCTTTCCAATCAATCCCTCCTTTATTCCTTTATTCCTGTCTGCTCTCTGTTTCTAGGGAGCCATTTAAGGCATCACCAGGCCGGGGCTCACAGAGACAATCCACCACAGACACAGACACACACATTCCCACTGCAGTTCCCTCCACACCATCCCATGGCACCAACGAAGCTTGAACCGCAGGCCCTCTGAGAAGCCGAATGGGCGACCCAAGCAGAACCTCCACAAAACCCTTTTTTTTTCTCTCCCCCCCCAATTTTATTTCGGAGGTGTGTTCCAGATTGCCCAGAGATGCCTCAGCCAAGAGGAGGGGAGCGTGCAGCAGCTTGTGTGCGAGGCTCCTTGGCACGCTCGGGGCCCGGGCAGTGTGTTCCGCACGCTGTGTGGGAGGAAGCACCAGGCAGCTCCGATTGCATCATCTCCCTGGCGCTTTTTTACCCCCCTTTCTTTCTTTCTTTCTTTCTTTTTTTTTGTCTTCCAGATGGTAAAACAAAGGCTGTAGTGAAACCCGTTTTCTCCCCAGGAAGAGGTGGGAGGGAATTTTATTTGAGCAAGAAACTTTGCCTCGAGTCGAAATCTGGGGCCTGGACTAATGAAGTACCTGTAATTCATATTGTACTAAATATTGCTGAAACCAGGCATGTACTAATCATGAACGGTGCCAAACTATGCATAATTACTATGCTTTCTCTGTAGCAGTAATTAATTTGCGTTAGCAACTTTGATTAATCTTTCTAATCTAAAAGTAAAGTGCTTTTCAGACATGAAAGGCTCTCCAAGTGCTCAAGGTTGTTGGTGCAGCCTCGTGGAGGGTGTTTCAATCCAGTGGGGGGCAGGAAGGGGACAAAGCTTAAAAAAAAAAGCAAAATCTAGCTGATATTTATGAACTAATAACTAATAAAAACAGTTACAGCATTCTGTTTTGCCACAGAATTCATCAGCTAAGCTACAGGCTTCTGTCCA
>VZRF01004123.1:9076-38658 GCA_013396875.1 Vireo altiloquus | reverse complement strand
CCAGAGTGTGACCTCTGAAGGCCTTTCCAATCAATCCCTCCTTTATTCCTTTATTCCTGTCTGCTCTCTGTTTCTAGGGAGCCATTTAAGGCATCACCAGGCCGGGGCTCACAGAGACAATCCACCACAGACACAGACACACACATTCCCACTGCAGTTCCCTCCACACCATCCCATGGCACCAACAAAGCTCAAACCGCAGGCCTTCTGAGAAGCAGGACGGGCGATCCAAGCAGAACCTCCACAAAACCCTTTTTTTTTCTCTCCCCCCCCGATTCTATTTCGGAGGTGTGTTCCAGATTGCCCAGAGATGCCTCAGCCAAGAGGAGGGGAGCGTGCAGCAGCTTGTGTGCGAGGCTCCTTGGCACGCTTGGGGCCCGGGCAGTGTGTTCCGCACGCTGTGTGGGAGGAAGCACCAGGCAGCTCCGATTGCATCATCTCCCTGGCGCTTTTTTACCCCCCTTTCTTTCTTTCTTTCTTTCTTTTTTTTTGTCTTCCAGATGGTAAAACAAAGGCTGTAGTGAAACCCGTTTTCTCCCCAGGAAGAGGTGGGAGGGAATTTTATTTGAGCAAGAAACTTTGCCTCGAGTCGAAATCTGGGGCCTGGACTAATGAAGTACCTGTAATTCATATTGTACTAAATATTGCTGAAACCAGGCATGTACTAATCATGAACGGTGCCAAACTATGCATAATTACTATGCTTTCTCTGTAGCAGTAATTAATTTGCGTTAGCAACTTTGATTAATCTTTCTAATCTAAAAGTAAAGTGCTTTTCAGACATGAAAGGCTCTCCAAGTGCTCAAGGTTGTTGGTGCAGCCTCGTGGAGGGTGTTTCAATCCAGTGGGGGGCAGGAAGGGGACAAAGCTTAAAAAAAAAAAGCAAAATCTAGCTGATATTTATGAACTAATAACTAATAAAAACAGTTACAGCATTCTGTTTTGCCACAGAATTCATCAGCTAAGCTACAGGCTTCTGTCCATGGCGCATTCTTCCCAAAAGAAAAGAGAATTGTCAGTCAGAGAGCTCCTCCAAGGGCTGTTCCAGAGATGAGGGGCTGAGATTCCATCTCACAGAGGGCAGTGATTCAACATTTCCATCGCTGCAATGCAAAATCACCCAGAAATTCATTTCAATCTTTACCTAAGGCCTTGTTCTGGGCAGGGTCGTTCAGCTCCGGTCCCGGTCGGTCCCACAGGGGCCTGACCTTGTGCTTGCTGGGGGACCTGGAGCTGCCCACGTCCCAGGAGGAATGTGTGCTGAGATCATTGCTGACCAGCAGAGCCACCAGGTGCTCCTGAGCGAGCTCATTTCTGACACCTCTGCACGTTAAAGGTTCCACACTTCACCGCCAGCCTCCCGGGCTCGGCAGCCAGAGGAACCCAAGGCTGCTGAAAGGATTTGTGTCCTCAAAAGGTGCTTGTGATCTACCCAGGCTCTGTAAACTGCCACATCTCCAAGAGCTAAAATTTCTGAGGCAAAAAGAGATGTCTCCTCAAACCCAGTACAAATCCCAGAGGGTTTTTAAGTGCCCACGGTGCTGCTCTTTTTCTCCCTTTAGCCATGTTAACCTTGCAGTTATTTTTCTCTTGTTTCCTCTGTTTGCGTCATTTCCTGGCAAGGACTGCACGTGATTCATGATAAGAGATTCAAAATTACATGGAAACCATGTGGAAAAGGATAGTCTAGAGATTAGCTCCAGTGTGATTCAGATAGGATAGTCTAGAACAAGCTTCAGTGTGATTCAGATAACTTTTGTTGAAAACCACTGCTACTACCTCAAAGCCTGGGATCAATTCTGCTTGCACAAGTCAGAAAATATTTTTAAAAGACAACTCAGTAGAAAATATAAATGCGATTCCTACAATTTATAGGGTTTTTTTTTTACAATGCTGATTCAACAAAGGAATTCATTGTGATAGTTTATTTTCGTACAGCTGTAGTTTGTGTCCAAATATTTTATAATCATAACGTTACCCTCTTGATATCAGTCAAAATAGACAATATATATTGATGTTGAAACAAGCTTTGTAGAAGACATTTTTTAAATCAGGCATAGGACTTTACATTTATTAGAAGGTGTTCACAAAAATAAGGGTAACATCATGCATATTCTTTGCAACTTAACCCAGTTATGGTTACAGTTTGGAAATAAATTATTTAAATAGACATATGGAGATACAGTAGTACATATACACTCTATTTATGACATTTAGTGTACTGATAACTCCCAGCAATACATCAGAAGTCTACAACCAGCTGATGGAAGGGTTGGATAAGGAGGAAGAAACTGCTTCAATTTCTCACATTATTTATGTGGCTTGACGAGGATGTCAGTGTGAATCGCCTCCTGAATCTGGGAGGCAAGGACAAGTCAAGACTATACTTCTGCAGTACAAAACATTTACACACAAAATACACATGCATTGCAACGCATTGGAAACGGGCAAAGCCTGGAGGATCCCATTCCTCAATGCTTTATTAACACAATTCTACAAAGGAGTCTCAAATAAGATTATATACTTCAGTCACAGTAAGGCCACAATATTACAATGGATAAGGACCTTAGAGTCGGACATTCTGTGGGAGCAATGGAAACCTTCCTTCTTTACAGCGGTTTTTACACGTTCCTGGATGGGATCTCACTCACCAAAGTCCTCCTGCCATTTATTGGCGTTCCTGTAGGTTTAACATATTGCTTGGTACAACAGTGAGCACAGGAGAGAAGGGTACTGGCACGGGGAGAACAAAACCTATGGGACATTCACGGCGGTGTTGGACTATCTCGGGTGCACGTGGAGCTGGCTAATCCGAGAACAGACTAGCAAAGGATTTCCTCAAGTTCCGGATGGTCTCGGCTTTCGCCTCGTCCTCGTTCACGGACGAGCGGAAGAAGGAGGACTCGGTGAAGCTGAAGGCGTTGGTCAGGGACTGCGACTTGCTGCAAGACACAAGCACAGCGGGTTCTGCATGGTCACCCCAGCCTCCACCCCCGAGCACTGGGCTCAGTGGGGAGGAGAGGGGACACTGTCCCTCTCACGTGGGTGAAAACAAGCTTTCACCACAAGCAATGGAGTTATGGACACTCTGCATCCACTCTGCCCCCCAAAGTGTCACCCCGGGGAAGGTTTCTTATCTGTGGTGACAGAGTACAGGCTGGGATCCCCTCACGTCTCCAAGGGGGTCCCTGTAGCCTTGGCAAGCTTTCTACCCTCGCTCCAAACATCACATTATTACATAATTGTAGACAAACAAATGCATCAAGGCTCCAGAAGAGATCCTTTTGCTGAATTTGACAAAAATTGCGACAGCCACATTTACACTTTGCACTGGGCAGAGCGAGTCACAGTTTCTGTGTCCACTCCCTGGTTAGCCACACTTAAAGCCCTTGGTGGCATAAATCACCTTGGGTGTTGGTGATTTAGCAAGCAGGCCAATGGGACAATGGACCACATGGTTTTGTACCCCACAGTGATGTCCCACACAGCCCTTCCCTCCTCCACCCCGACCTGAGAGTGGGGCTTGAGGAGAATATTTCTTCTAAGGAACACGCCGGTGTTTTGTTTTCTTTCTACGGATCCAAATTGGCTGATGTAAATTAGAGCTTGAGGAAAATGTGGGCCTGGCTACTAAATCCCAATCACAGCCCAACAGGGATGATTAATAATTGTGTTTTGGTAAGGCTGCAAACAGTTAGACACAGAGGAAAATCAGGTATTTTACAAAAGTTTGAATCCTAAATTGTAATGTGCTCTCCTGTCTACATGCATTGAACATTAGATCCTTAATAAAGGTTTAAAGACATTTTATATCTTTAAAAAAATACCTCAGCAAGAGTTTGAATCCTAAATTGTAATGCGCTCTCCCTCTGTCTACATGCACTGAACATTAGATCCTTAATAGAGGCTTAAAGACATTTTATATCTTTAAAAAAAATACCTCAAATCAGATATATTTTTTCCTGTCTGTAGGCAGTTAGTCTAGCAGTGCTTCTTAGAGCTACCATGGACCTTCTGTGAAAGTTGCCAGGGGCATGAAAACCATTACAAAGAAAACAAGAAGGAAAATAGCTAAAGCTTAAAACTTTAACTCGTGACTTGTCAGATAAAATAACATCTAAAAATTACGCTTGAATTGAAATAGAACACATTAATGAGTTATCGGCTTTTTACAAAGACATCCCTGCATTGGGTAAAAGGAGTTACCTGATTTCATTTTTATCTCAGTACAAGAGATTTCAGTTTTGGCTCTAGTAAAACTGAAGCACTTTCCTCATTCAGATTGTCTCAGACTCCTCATGGTTTGCAGCTTCTCTACTTCTAAACTAATAATGTACAGCAAACAGTGCTGCAGGCGTTTTAGGTTTTTCATAAATTATAGTTGTGCTAATGAGAATAGACTGATAAATGTTTGTTTGTACTCACTGAAAGAGGGAGGGTGGGAAGCAGCACTTGACTTGATTAGTAACACAATAAGTAGCCTAATTAAATATTTATTCACAGATTAATAACATGTACATACAGGTTAGGCAACAGCATGTGGGTGAAAACAAAGCATACACATGCAAATAGAGTTAATCCTACAGGCAGGAGATCTGAGCCTTGGTGTGGACCTAAAACTGCTTCTGAAAGTTAGAAAACTGCTCTTATTATGGCTTACAGCTTAAAAACTTTCATTTCTCCTTTGTTATTTTATTTTAAATAGAGACTCTTCCATTTGAAGAAGAGAAAAACTAATCTAGATGTGAACAAAAAACTTAAAGGAGAAAGCTGAGAAGCAGCATGTGGCAGAGTCCTTCTGTAACTGTTCTTAGCTGCTTTTCTTCAACGTCACAAGTTGTCAACTTAAGTTTCAAACTATAAACTAGTTTCCATCTTGCTTAAAAAAATCCACCTCTCTATTCTCTACGTGTATTTAAATGATGGATGAGTCAATTTGAGGTTTGTGATTAGAAAACAGTATAAAGAAATACACTGTCCCCGGGAGGCAGGGGAAATATTGTCCTCTTTGCACATTGTCATCCAGCATATCTTTGGCACTGGACTGGGCTCAGGGGAGGACCCAGGGGTGTTTCCCACCAGTGTTAGCACAGGAGAGGGTGGGACAAGGGGATTGGTGTTCCTTGGAGGAAACAAAGACTCCAAGCAGGTCTTTGTGCATACCAGACTGAGGAGAAGCGTCTGAGATTCTCCTGGCAATAGTTGTGTCAGGGTTGCTGTGCTGGAAAACTGCAAACCTCTGCTGGTGCCTTCCCTGAGGTTTCTGTTGGCTGGGTTTGAGCTCCGAGGTGGGACCCTTTCCACATTCCTTACTGCATGCAGGTGAATCAGTAAGGAATCTTCCAGAAGTGGGACAACCACCTTTTATTTTTGAGATTCATGCAGCCTTCTCAGGGCTGAGCTTGAGCACATCCCCTGCACGACCAAGGGCAGCATAAAGAACCAATTTGGCAGCCACTGTCCAACATTATCCAGCCTGGATTGTGCCCGAGCCAGGCCTTTGGAAACGGAATCTGTTGTCTCAGTGACTGCAAGGTTAAAAGTTGAGCTAGATAAGACTTCCTCTTGGAGAGCAGGCTGACAGCACACCCAGCCCGTGAGTCAGTGGCACCAAGAGGAGGAAACAAAGTCAAGAAAGATGCTGCTTTTTCATCCCTGGCTGGGGCAGAAATTGCACAACTAGCAGGTGAAATTTCGTGCAGCGCTTAGGATAGAACTAATGCTAGTGGCTTACTTTACTCCATTAACAGAGATTAAGCTTTCCGAACTATTTAACCTCATTTTAAACTAGGCAGCAACATGTACACTTCTCCCCTGGCTATCACACCAACCCCCAAACCCCAGTCACGCAAAACCTGTGCTGTGAGGAGAGACAAAGAAAAGGAACATAATAAAAGCGACTCTTACTTAAGCTGCGGATGCGACTGAGGCTTCTGCTGTGGCGCAGGCTGCGGCTCTGGCTGGGGCTGTGGCTGTGGCTCTGCTTCCTTTGATAACCTGGAGCTGGGAGGACCTTGTGCCTGGGGCCGTGGCTGCTGGGTGGTGGGTCCGGGCGGGCGCTGGGGCTGCGAGGCTGCGGGCTTTGCTGCCTGCCCCGCGGGGAACACGCGCTGGGGCTGCAATGGCTCCTGGCTTTGGGATTGCATTCCTTGGGGTTGCACTGGGCCCCCTAGGTTCAGCACAAGAGAAACTTCATAATGTTATAGTTGCAAAGAGGCCTTATTTAGACTTCATATCCAACACTTTAAAAAAGCACCCTCCAACGTGATTAAATGCTACTTTTCGAGGCAAAAGTCTATTCACGCGGGCTGAGCTGGCATGGAGGCAACAGCACTGCTCACACCTGGTACACTAGGAACCTGCTCGGAGCCCCTCTGAATCAGCCTTAAAATTGCTAAAGAGCACCCAATTTACCCCAGGTACTGACTTCAAACCAAATCAATGGAGCTACCCCCAGAATAGTTTTGGCCCACGGCAAGGAGAGGCTGTGAGGTAACTGGGCACAGCAGTAGTATCTATTTCAGCAAGACTTTCACTATTTTCTGTGGAGTCTTTGCAGTTTTCTTCCTCCAAAGTCTTAAAATCATTTCTGTAATATTCCTCTAAGATTCAATCTTATAGCAGTAAAACAACTTCATGCTGAAATTTTCTGGCTGGTTGAAAGTATTTTCATAACTTACTTAACCCCTTAGCGAGATATGTCAAGAACATTACAAGAAACACAAGAAAGTTTCATAACTAATTCTTTACCAGGAAGGCACTTGACTGGCAAACTACTGAGTGAAGCGTGAAACTACAACGTGCAGGAGAGACTCAGGTAGTGAAATCCATGGCTGAAAGGTGCTACAGCATCATCCCGTGGGGTTTTTTCTGCTTTCTGACTGCAATAATGCTGTGCCAGACATCAGGGCTTGCTGCTTTTGTCTCAGCTCCCAGGTCTGTCTGGGCTTTTCTGGGCTGATGGTTGTTAAATCTGAATTTTAACTCTTGCACATGAAAATGCACCCAGAACATTTTTAAGGGAAAAAAGGATGGGAAATTCTGAGTGTTTGTTTGCTGTTGTAAATATCACAGAACACAACAGAGCTAGACCTTCTGGATATCTGGGAATTTTTAGTCTTGCACAGATATTTAGTGCAAGTAAAACACTTCATCTGCTCAGGTCTCTAAAAGAAACCCTCCGTATCCGGATGTACTGCTGCAACACATAATTTTTTTGGTTGTTTTAAATAGCTTTTATAGTTAACTTTCCCCTTAGTGCATGAGGCTCCAGTGTGTGTGTGTGAGGACAGCATGTGCTAATGCCTCAGTAAGTTTTAACACGGTCGTAGCAGCGTGTTGTGGTGTAGAAAGATAAATAGCACCTATTGAATGTTAAGGAATGTGCCTTCATTGTTTATTAATTTGAACCTCTTTTGTAGGAAATATTTGAAGGTGATAACATGGTCTTGCAACATCTTAATAAGGAGCATTTTCTTATTAGTCTCCTTTCACTCAGTATTGAAAACCAGAAAGGTTTCTTTCCCCCACTTGTACGTACAGGCTTGAATGCCAGAAACTTTACACTGAAGACAGATATAACTTTCTTTTATTGCACATTAAGCTGTACAAGAGATTTCACATAAAAGATATACTGCTGTCACATTTCCAGCGTTTGCTCACTTTCTTGCAGCTGGGTTGTACAAAAGGCAACAATCATGAAAGAAACTTTTTACCAAAAATAACTCAACAGAACTGAACATTAAGCCTACACTGTAAAACATCTGTTCCCTGTTACCCACAATATTGCACCTAAGCATGCTGACATGCAGAGAGACATCTTGGCTTGTTTCTTGGCTGTGGGATGTAGGAATTGTGTGTGCCCCTGCGAATCCTTCCCAGGGAACAGGCTGGAATCCTGTCTGAGACACTCAGGTCTTCCGCGCACACACACAACGCACAAATGTCGTGTGAAAAGCACTTGTGAATACTGGCACTACTCCATGCAAAAAATACCAACTGCTTGAAAGGAAAATCAGTCATCAGATTCAGTTCTCCACCCCAGGGCAGTATGGTTTGTTCGCTTTTAGGCTGTCTGGAGGTAAGGATTTGTGAACCTGATTTCTAGGTGGAATTTCCTTAATAGAGAACGAAATAGCCAATGCTGTCGTTGGAATGATCACTGACCCAGACAAATGCTGATCACTAAAGCAAAATATTCATGTAATTTACTGATAGGTAGTAAACAGTAGCACTCACCACAAACATTTAAATAGCTAATAATGCATACCTTAATTCTCATCTTACCAGCCAGCTCGTACGAATAAAAGAAACACTAAGAATGATGAGACTCACTGATAACTTTTTCCAGTGTTTGTAGGGAAAACAGACAGAGAACATCGGGGCTGTTTTCCCTTTAAACATAATTGTTTGCACTAAACTAATGGCCACTACTCATCTTTGTACATATTCAAGATGAAAATTATAGTTTTGTGGCTCGCTTGCGACTAAGCTTTCTGGTATGCCAGCAGTGTGCAGCTCGTGATTCTAGGCGAGATTTCTCACAGCAGATTAACTGCCTGCCTGAGGAGCTCTCACAACATCACATTGGGAATCTCTTATGTGAAAATCACAAAGAATTTACCTACAGAAAACCTAGCAGTTGTCAGGCACCTCAAGTTCTTTTGCATGTTTGATGTCAAAGCAGTTCTTATAAACCCTATTTGTGTGGATAACGTCGGGACTGGATTTTCTTTACAGCTCTCTGGATACTTGTAGGTGTAAAGTAGGAGACCTGAGTTGGTAAAGAAAACCACTGACATTTTTGTCTTGCATTTTCTAACCCAGGACCCTCAGCTGGTTAAAGGTACCTTGGTCTGCCATCCCCTCACTTCTCAGTGTTGGAAATGAAATGAGCTCTTACAAGAAGTTTAACAGTCCTTGAGGTACTTCTCACCAAAAACCCTGGGATTTAAATCCTAGGTAAATATAAGATTTTTTTGAAAGTATTTGCATTAGTTTTCATTAAAAATCTCCACAGATTACTAATTCAGAATGACAACAAAAGGTACTACTTAATTGAAATAGGATACATTAAATACTCACACTTTCACTGAGATATTGCACATAGGTGGCCCATTTACATAGCTTTGTAGCTAATAATTTAATGCAGAATTACTAAAAATATGAATACCAGTATGTAAAATAGAAGATATTTTAAATATTCCTTGGGAAGAACTGTATTTTATGGAGTCACCGAAAAATAGCAGACTTCCACTCTGCGTATAAGTAAAACTCAAAAGGTTAATAAACTTTATAAAATTATAAATAAAAAGCCTCACTAGCAAATCCTAATCTAGACTTTTAAAAATATATCTGGATCACCTACCTATTGGTCATGCACACGCACAGAAAAATAAAGGCTATGAGTACAGTGTGCACACACTCACAGAGTAAGCAAAGGGAAGGGGCTTTGCACCTCGGGGGGAATTGATACGATAGAGAATACTCCAAAAATACTGTCTAACCATCCACGATGTACAGTGGCACTGGGCTCTAGAGAGGCACATTCTTTGTACACTGTTGACAGCAGCCCTGCAATCACAAGTTTTACAGAGGAAGGTTGGAAAGCATTACACGCACAGACAGGAACAAGGAAACAACCAGACGGGAGAGTTGACACTGCATAGAAAAAACACAGTCCAGGTCAGCACTGAAACAATGGCAAATTCAACAGAACTGGGATGGTTGCATTAAGATTGTTTGTTTCTTTTCTTTCAATTTTGTTTGGGGTTTGTTTGTTTTCTTTTTTCCCCCTCTTTTCATTTTTGCTTTAACCCTTGCTTTTGGTCTCAGTTATCTAAGTAGCCTGGACTTGTTTTGGTCCTACTGCAACGCCATTACAGTCGAGAATGTACTGTAAACAACCTTGAGGTGGTGGTCGCTGAGGTGGGATTTTGTTTGGCTCTGGCTCCTTTAGTGATCCACTCTGGAAAATACATTTGAAAACAGAAAAAAAAATAAATTAAAATTAGAGTAGCTCGGTTCCAATTTTCCACTAATTTGTCTTTATTTTCATTAGAAAACTCTTTACTGGTGGGGCTGAACGTGTACTTTAAATTTATTCCAGATAACATTTTTTAATTTAGTTGCTGCCTGACATGATATATGAATCCTGGGCTAGTCCAAAGCTGAGCTCTTATAAAAACTCTTTTCCCTTTGCAGCATGTGATCAGGATGCAGGGAGTGCCTTCCCAAACCTCACCTCCATTTGGGGAAGGCCTTTACCCTCAGTTCCCAGCACCAGGAACCATTTCTTTTGTATCTCAATGCTTCTGCTCTCTTCTATTTTTTAGGACAGACTGAATAGGAAATGGATTTCAACAGATACCTTTGTGTAAATTAAGAAATAATTTATTTTTAACTATGTTCACTTGTATCCAGGAGCGTTTGGACAGCACAAGTTTTGCCAGTGATAGTTTCACTTTGATTTGCTGGCTGTAAGTGGGGAGGGACATGGGCTGCTCCAGCTTCACTGTTTTGCTAAGCAAAATGAAAGAAGAAAGCAAAAACCACAGACAAATAATAAAAATAACTGGAATTACTTCATGCTTCTCCATCTGACATGTTATTAGAAACACATGTAACACTGCGCTTTTCAAAACAGGAGGTTTATTTGGCAGCATCCTTTTCACACGGATGCTTGTGAAAGGAAAAGATGGGCCTGAACCAAAACCTTGCAGCAGAACACCCTCTGGGAACACGACTTTTTGAGTCCAAACCTTGTCTTAGGCCCATCTCTAATATTTTGAGACATGAAAGATGTTAAATCATTGGGCTTAATAGCTTAGGATTTAAAAAATGATCCAAAAATCAAATTGCCATCTGTCAAGAGGAAAAACATGCAGAATTTATTAAAGAGCAAATGCAAAATCAATTAAACGTGTTTCCTGCAGAGCTTACTGGGGTTTTTTTCTGATAGATCTGTACTTGATCTTGCTCCTGGTGCTTTATTCACAGAATAAATCTCGCTCCTAGTGCTGTGAATTCCTGCCCAGCAATGCAGCTGTCAGAGTTCTCAGTGGCACAACAACTCTCTAGTGCATGCAGCTGCTGCAAGTTGCTCTGTCTGCTTTAGCTACATAAATAAAAGAGCACAGGGCAGGTCTAAAACTCTCATTATTCAGTGCTACCAACCTGCAGAAGACCAAAGGAGGAGTAAAAATGATCCCCACAAACTCTGATCCTTGATTTACCTGACCCAGTTACACAGTTCCTGGTGAGCATCGCTAGAGGCACGAGGATATGCAGAAAATAAGACAGTTTTGTAAGGAAAGACAAAGCCACCAGAAAATGTCACAGTGCTGTGGTGTGGGTGAGATTCCTCTCTTCTGGATTCCCTCCTCGCTGTGATTTTCAGAGCCACGAACAGGAGCTGCTGGGCTCCCCTGGGCACCTCCAGCACCCCGAGAGTTTGTGGCATCTTCTCTGGATAATGTGCTCCCTGCAACGTCTGCATCTGCATCAGGAGCTCCAGGGAGACCAGGGTAATTAGCCCGGAGTGGAAACTTGAAAAGCTGCCCTGGAGGAGGCAGCTCCTGCCCTGTCCCAGGGCTGGGATGCTCCTGGCAGCCTCTGCTCCGCTCCCGGGCAGTGGGACGTGCAGAGTGCTCTGGGAGGGAAACCACCAAGACTGGGGCTTCAAGAGCTCCAAGAGTTTCTTTCTGGAGGCCCAGAGAGACCACGTGGCTTTGTTAGAAAGCACACAGGAGATTTTATAATTATAATTACCATGATTGGCCTGTGATAGGCTCCCTACCCTCACCAAGGGCCACAGCCCAAGCTGAGGCTCTCTGCAGTGGCACAGGGTGGCCAGGGAGGATATGAGAGTTCTCATTTTTCCGCCAAAACAAAAGACAAAGCTGGGTAAAACTCATGTTTTGTTTAAAAACACAGGCTGGCAGTATGAATTCACATCTACTTCAATGTCAGAACAACATCTGCAGGGCCTCTGTCTGCCCCGTGCCCCCAGGCTGGAGCAAATCTGCCATTTGTTCTTGCTGAGATGTCTCAGCTTTTATCACACAACTGCTCCGACGTGACACGGCAGCACCAGCCCTTGCGCAATCTGCATATCTCTCATCTCCCAAAGAAACGATTTTATCCTAAACGAAGCTCTCAATAAACATTATAGGAGCTCGCTGATCCTCCCCTCAACCGTGCTGCGAGGTTTGGAGCCTTTGTGCATTTTCTGTTGAGGTGTATTTCCCCCTCTCCCGTCACTGACTGCAGCTGTCCTGATCTTACCACCCACACATCCTTTTTTGTTGTTCTTTTTTTTTTTTTTTTTTTCTCCTTTTTCACCAGATATCACCTGGTGCTTCCAGGAACCTCACCCACACTCCAGGCCAATCACATGGGTATATTACTTTGGCTAATTAGCCAACCCACCCAGGCTGACCCAAAATGGCTAATTAGCATTGCATTCCTAATTGAGAAATCTTACTCATGGTTTTTCAATGGTCTGTAGTAATCCAGCCTTTTTCAAGAGCCTTTCTCTCAGACACTCAGAGACCTTGATACTTGATATTAAAGACAGGCTTTGAACCAGCCTCGTTTGCTGCCCTGAGCCAAGACCTTTAATAAAAGCCAGGCTCCTTCTAAAGCACCATTGCTGGCAAATTAACTGCAGGCTGTTCTTCTCACCTCTGCAAGGTGGTGCCAATGCAGTTGTGGGAGCTGCTCGCTCCTCTCCGAGCAGAGGTGCTGGACCAGACCTGTCCTGCAGATGAATTCACTCCTCTCGCTGATTTTCTCTTTTCCTTTGTTGCCCAGCCTAGAAGTTCACCCTCCTACCACCTTCCTTCAGCACAAACATGTTTCCCTGTCCTGCAGCTCTGATCTGCAAACGTGCTTGGTTCAAACGCTGCTGGAATCAAGGATTAAATGCAGGATTTTATCATGGAAATTGGCCCTGCACAGCTCCTCGTGTGGATGCTCAGGGCTAAAGAGCAGAATCAGTAGCACAGGAGCGTTCTTGGGATGGTTTAGGATTACCTGAGTGAGGTGTGGTGACTGAGGGCAGGGGGAGCCCCTTTGGATTTCATTTTGTGGAACACAACTCTCACATCCCACCCGAATTCCCGAGGAGAAGGGGGTGCTGATATTGGCAGGAACATCCTACAGGGCTGCCTAAAGGAGCTCTCCTGTTCAAAGGGGTTTGCTGTTTGTATAACTGCCCCCAAAAAAATACAGCTTCACTTGGGGAAGCCTCCAAGCCACATGAATGCTGCAAATACACTCCAGTGATGTCTCAGCTCTGGGCACAACAAGTGAGGATTTGGCTGCACGGTGACCTTTAGGAATATTGGCTAATTACAGCCAGAGCACAACCTCCACTAGTTACCTAGGATATAAGTGTCTCTAGATGTCCCTGAAGCACTTCCTTCCCTTCCACTCTTACCTGAAACAGTCTCCTTAGAATTTTAGGGTTAGAACTGGCAGAAAAAGCTGTTTATTCTTCAGAGCAAGTTGTATTAGAATTTGATCAGGGCATTACTTCTTTTTCTACCTTTATATAAATGCAGATTGGATTCATATACACTTGAATTTTGAACAGTCTGAAGAATGTTGAAATGGGTGGGAGCAAAAGCAGCAACTTGGCAGGGAAATAGCCCTTGGGCAAAAGAGATGCTAAACAGAGTCCCAGCAAAAATTGATTTTGATTTGGCTGAGGTTGAAGACTTTGTGAACTGTAGTTGGAGCACGTAGAGTTGTTTTTGGGCCTCGTTTGGTTTTCTTTGTAATGCAAGGACAGGAGCTTCTCATAGGTATTTCAATATTTGAGGGGAAAGCCATGTTTTTCAGGTCAAGAAGGAGAGGGATCAATTGAGAGTTGCCAGAATATGAGCTGAGTTAGAGCTCATAAAGAAACAGGAATAAATAGTAAAACCACTTAAGTAACAGCAGAACTAAGAAAAAAATGTGATTGCTAAGGAGAGAGCTCATTGAGAGAGTTTAAGTAGAGAGTAAATAGTAAATGAATGTTTGAAGTGTCATAGACTGTGATAAAACAGGAGCAAGGGCAAGCTGGCAGGTGGGATAAAAGCTAAAAATGAGATGCAGGAAAAAATAAAACTTTCTTCATCTCAGAAATGAAAACCAGCTGACTCATGAAATACAGAATTCCATACCAGGTCTCTTGAAAAATTGGGATTGGCAGAGGGACAGTGGAGAAGGTCAAGCACAAATACTACAGGGATTGCATCGAGGGTAAGGAGGTGGCTGCTGAGGAAAAAAAGCAGTTACTGAAGGAAACTGCTGGGAAGGACATCAGTGGGATGCAGAACTCGAGTAGATTATTAATAAATTAAGCTGGCACAAAAAAGTAGGTGTGTGCCACTAAAACCTGTAGATGATACAGAGCTGCGAGACTGTAGGGCCAAAAATATCCTAAAGAAAGAATGGAATCGATCAGTGGAGTTAAAAACCACCAAAATATGTCCCAAATCATTTATTTATGGACTCATGTCATGCATGTGTCACAAAGGCAGAGCTCAGTCGCTTGCTGGAGGGGAGTGGGAGAGGTTTGTGCAGAGAGAAGCCCAGGACCCCATCCCAGCCCAGGGCAGTGTCTGCAGCAGGGGCTGGGCTCGAATCTGCCTCTCAGAGCCACCAGCCCTGCTCAGGAAAGTGCTGCCAAACCAACCAGGCTGTGCCTGCAGCCTCTGGGAGAACCTCTCTGCTTAGGTGAGTGAAATGAAGGGGTTTGATAAACAGGGGGCAAAAACCAAGCCAAAAGGACAATGAAAACTGAGAAGAAATGTGTATAAACTGAATAAAACTGGGCTGCAGGTAAGCACCTGGGGTGTAATTTGGCAAAGCAGCGAAATCCTGAAGTGGAGCATCCAAAAATACAAAACTTTTTAGTAACTTGTTGCTTCCTGCTTCATCCATTCTGCGTGCAGTGAGTGTGGCTGGGATTTTTCCTGGTTGCTAGCTCAGCCCTTCCCCTATTCCAGGTGACTCTGGCTCGGGTGATTTATCTGCCCCTTTGTGTTGCCAGTGGCACCAAAAAGGACCACAAAGATTTCGCTATTTGATGTTTTTCATATTCCCAGTGGGATGAGAGAAACAGTGACAGCTACAATGGGGAGGTGAGGTAAAAAAATTCCACCTTCCTGTTGTCTGTGCAAGGGGGGCAGCGAGAGCAGAGTTCTCTCCTGCTTTTCCCAGGTTTTTGGAGTGCCACTGTCCAGCCTTGCCCTTCTGCACTGAGGGAATCCACGTGCAAAACACACTCAGCAAAAATGGGGCCAGCCTGGGGTTTCTTCGTGTTGAAGTTGTGGTGAAGAATTCAAAAACTTTGAGCAGCTTTGGTTGCTGCTCAACCAACTTTCCAAAAAACCTCTGCAAAACCTGCTAGAGTCTCCCCATGAATGGGTAGGGAATTACTGCTCGGAGCAGAAAACAAGCTAAACTCTGAGATTTTTACTTGGAATAGTATTTAAAAAATGCTCTGAAAAAGGCTTTTTATTTTAAAAAAACCCCAACATTAAAAGGTATTCTAACTTAGATTTTTAGACTGTTTTCCACCGCTAGGTAACTGATTGCTTCCCAGACAATATCTTCCTTCTTGAATATTTTTACACACAGTCTTAAAAATCATAGAATCACAGAACGGTTTGGGTTGGAAGGGACCTTGAAGATGATTTTTGTCCAACCCCAACCTGGGCAAGGATGCTCCCAGCAGAGCAGGTGGCTCAGGGAAGGTGAGCATCCAGCAGGGACACAGTGCCATTCCCAGGGACATTCCAGGGTTTTCCCAGGGATACTGAAACAGCTGAACTCCCACTGTCCATTCCAGCTGTATCTTCTGTTATTCTGCTGAACCAAAAATAACCCCACCTCTCAGTTTGATGAGGATTCTAGAGAAGAAGTAGGATGTTGACTTCTTAGGGAAAATGAATTTCTGAAGTATCATCAGTTACTGAAGCTTTCTGCTCCCTTTCGCAGCCAGGCAATAATTCCACTGGACAAGGACTCAGCTCTTTTATTGCTTGAAGAAGTCAGATTTCCACTGCTGCTTTTGGAGAACATTAAAAGCACACAGTGGCACAGCAGCTTTCAGGCAGCTCTTCCCAGGGAAAAGCTTGGGAAGGGATGTGGAGCCTGGGATAGCAGCGAGCTCCCCCATGTGCTGGCACGGAGGGTGAGGTGAGCTCGGAGCAGGGGAAGAGCTCAAAGACAGATGGAATAGCAGGGAAAATGGTACAGCAGAGCCAGGAGAATGTCCTGTGACTGGCAAGGGGAATTTCCTCTCTTTACCAGTGTGCAGAGGAGCCTCCATAACCACACAGGATAAGGTGGGGCTGACGGTGCCAAAATCCTCTGCTGAGGGCTGAGGTTGCAGGGAAGGTTTTGACCTCTGAGCCCAGGGACTCTGGGTGATGCTGTGCTGGGTCCAGTTTTAACAAAAATTAGGTTATTTTTATGACTGTTCTGAAATATGGGATGGGAAGTGATCCTTGCATGAACATGAGGAGCTTAAGGTCTGCAGAAATTCACCCTGAGCCACAGAGATCCATCGTCACTGGATCATTCAGAGCTGAAGTTTATCCTCGGAAACAAAGAGAGTCTGGGAAAAAAAGATGATGCAGCAGCCTCAAGTCTGGTCTGAGAACCCACATTTTGCATTTTTAGGGTTCCAGAGGCGTGGAGTGGGAGGGGGCACAGAGAAGAGGCTCTGCCAGAGACCCCTGAGCTCTCCCCAAATAAAATCAGAGTTCAGGGCTCCGGTGAGAAGCTCCCACAGGAACCATTCCTGGGGCTCCTCTCCCTGCTCCTCCCGGTGCTGCTCCAGCCCACAGCCACCCACAGGAGCTTTGGGAGCTGCTCTGAGCTCTGAAAACCTCCCCAGAGTCTCTGTTAGAAGTTAAGAGACCCTGGAGGGAGATTTTGAAGCAGCTGAAGACAAGTTTGCTCTGCTGGCAGCTCCAGAAGTCCATCCCCACATTCCAGAGTGGGAAGTGTGTCCCTGTGTGAGGGATGCTTATTTTTTTTCCTACGGACAAATCAAAAAAAGTTGAAAATGAGCTGCTCTGGTTTGGATTCTTCCATAATTTCTCTTGGTGCTTATCCTTGTTTAAAGGTTTTGACACACATTTAGCACATGGTCCTCATTGAAAATAAACCGTGGCAGGGATGGCTGGGGAGAGGGGCAGGATTCCTGCAAGTTAAACATGGAGAAAAGCCAACCAGCTCTGCTTAACAGGGTATGATTTAAAGGTCAGAGAAATCAAACAGAAAAGTCAAGTGGAGACAGGGAATAATAACAAAAAAAAAGTAGAGAGGAAACACCCACCACGGTGGGGAAAGGAAGGGAGACTAAGGAAAAACCTCCAAAAAAAAGATATTTCTGTTAGGTTCAGCTCGAATAAACAAGATCAGAGAGTAAAAATAGATGAAAAATAAAATAAAAAATCAAAGGATGTTATATATGATGGTAATTACAGCACTAAGACACAACAGAGAGGTCCAGCCTGGGCTCTGCTGTCCTGTTAGTGTCTGTGGCAGCTCTTCCCTGGTCTGTAACGTTGGGATCACTGCTTCCCTTGCTCTGATTTGGAAAAGGATGGGGTTTGCTCTAGAATGGAATGGTGATCATCTTTGTAGTTAGATAGTTTCCAAAAAAAGGCCTGTGGGACCAAAAAGCTGCTCCTCACAGAAGGACAGACAGGCCATTCTACAGTGCTGGGTTCAGGATTGTTTTAAAATCCAATTGTTTTCTTTCTTCCTGAGGGGAGGGACCATGGAGTGCCACAATTCCCAACACCACTGGGGGATGATCATCTGGCAGAAGGTAATGAAAAGTTAAGAAAAGCCTCATTTTGTTATGTGAGTGAAGACAAAAAGAGAATATCAACGTTATTGTGTTTAAGATAAAGGTGGAAAAGTATCTGTTAAGTATAATACTTGTTTTGTTCTTCAGTTTTACCAGCATTTTGTGGCCTTCTGAGTTATAAAATCAGCACTAAGACTGAAGCACCAAATCCTACAGACAACAGAATCATCCAAATCTTCCTGAGCCTGGAGCTTGACCCTCTCAGGGGCTTTTTCCTTTGGGATTCTCTTCGAGTGAGAACTTTTGTGAGCAAACCTTTCTCTCACTAAGCTTTGCTTGTCCTGCCTACAGAAATCATTTCTTTTTCCAGGTACACTGCTGCTGATAAGTATTCAATATAGAGTACTCAGAAATTTTAAAACAAATTTAAAAATCAGGCTACACCCAGAAAACTTTATTTCATCTGGACAAATTTCTGTGGACATCAGTAGAAACTTTGACCAAATAACCCTAAACCTTTAATAATACATGACTTTAAATTTATTCTTCTGTGATCTAAAGGCCATCAGGCTCCTTCAGAAGGTCCCTGTGAAGGCATCCTTGGTTAGTTCTTGTCCCACTGAGCCAAGCTGAGCAGGATAAGCATTATCAGTGTTTTGATTAAACCATCCTCACTTGGTGAGTGCATTCACTGCTGAAATCCCAGAGGGTTTGTGCAGAGATTTATCCCAAGTTATTTACCTGGGGCCTCCATTCAGGGGGAGAATAAATAAAAGCTCAGTAAAGAGCTCTGAGCAGCTCCTCGGTGCCTCCCTTGGCTCTCACTCCATCTGCTGGTGCAGGAGCTCAGGAAGGATTTTAAACCAATTATTTTCACTTTTGCAGTCACTTTGTCAGTGCAATCCCTGCTCCAACATCCCTGTGTTGTGTCCTTAGCAACATTAAATGTTTTAGGATTTATTTTACCGCATGAACTTTGTGGTTTTGATGTATTGCAATACCTGCAGGTCGAGTTCAAGTGTTTAAAATTAGTCAAGCTTCGTTAATGAAATGGAGACTGTTTTAAATAGGAGGACATCCCTCATGCAGCTCTTACAGCTGAGTCCTGCCTCTGCTGTGGCCCTCACATGCAGAACTTGTTCAAAGGTGGACAAAACAACCTCAGTGTAGAAAAAAAAAAACCCAATCATTTTATACTAGTGATAAATAAATTTTACTGGCATGAACTGTGCCCCAAATGCAGCTTTTTACAAGGATGTGGTGAGCCCAGGCTCCTGCTTGTTTATTTTCTGCTGCTTTGCTTAATTCCATATGTTTATATTGGGATCTGAAAGAGTAACAGCTGTTCTTATATTTTCACTGCCATAAAATAACTAAGAGGTTAAAAACCCCTTTTGATTAAAATAAGCACACACAGATAAACATTGTGTATGTGTATATATATTATATATATATACACACACATATATATGTGCTTACATATGTACACGTTAAGGTAGTCTATTAAAATATATTCCATGTTAAAATAATGAAAAGAAATTTTAAAAATCCATTACAATAATGTGATGAAAAATTTTCCAGTAGGGAGAATTTGCTGATTAATAAAATATATAAAAAGTATCCCTTTTTTATGTGATTCAGCTCGTGGAATAGGATGTGATACCTTGTAATAATCAATAATAGATCACTCCCCAGCTCATTTATTCCACAAGAAAATCCACAAGGTGTCGCTGGGATGCAAAAAACCAAAATACTGCAGTAAAGGGGGCACCACCTCCAGCAAAAATGACAGTTTTGGGAATGGCTTTTGACTTAAATGCCCTTGGGAAGCTGTTGCATTTTGTGTCGTGTGATTTATTTCATTTTGCCTTGCTCTCTGTGAGTTTTGATGCCAATGGTTTAGATTCCCTATCAATATATATTTAGGGAGGCATCCACAAGCATCCTGTAAGTGTTTTGATAAGAGATGTAATTTATCTTACTGAGGACTACGATTTAAAAGGGCTTTTGTGGGCAGTGGGAGTGGTGGAGGTGAGCCAGGGAGGTGTTTGGAGGCACCCATGGCTCTCAGAGAGCCCCCAGAGCTCGGGAGGTGCACAAGGAGCAAGAGAAACCCCAAGGAAAGGACAGGAGGTGCTCAGCTGGTCTCCACACAGACACTCTGTGTGCCCAGGGCCAAGCTGGGGCACTCAGGGGAGAGTGTGGAGTGAGAAACCATCGCAGACGGATGCAGTAAAATCCTCTTTCTGCAGGGTCTCTGTGCTGCCCTCCTGGAGCAAAGAGAAACCAGGCTGATCTCGAGTCTATTTAAGATGCTGTTCCACAAACCTGGGTACAGCAGCTTCAGGGCCATGTGAGGGCCATTTATCCCCTGTTTCCACCTCTTCCTAAGAGAAGGAAACTCAGATATTGTGGGTTTGGGGGTTGTTAGGTCGTTTAGCAGCCTCCTGAAGGCAAGCTGGGCTTAAACCCCTCTGTTAGGACAGACTTAATTCTGTGAGGGGTGATCTGCTCTGCAGGAGCCTCAGTGAACCCCTCCAGTCACCCTCTCTCACACAGGGTCATTTAATGTGGCTTTTTAATTGGTCTATTTTATCAGGCAGCTCCTGTTCTGATCAAGGGCTCCTCTTCTCATCAAGGGCTGAAATTGAAGTGAACTCCACAAGGCTGTGAAAGCAAAAAATAACTTAGGGGTAAAGCCCAGCCTCCAAATTTCATGCAGAGAAGTTTACTCCTAGTAAGCAGACGAGTGCTGAGCTCTCCATTTCCATCTAACTCCAGGAGGGGATCCTTCCAAATTAAATGTTCTCCCTTCAGCCAGGAACAAACCAAATAACTGCACTTTCTGGGCATCACAAAAACTTCAGTGATTCGAAGCAAATTGCTGCTCATCATAAATAGTTTCCTTTAAAAAGAGGTGGAAGGTGGCAGAACTGTGGCTCATCCTATGGAAATCCAGGAATAGGGAGTTTGGGGATGGATTATTTTTCTCTCTAGAATTCACTCTTTTTATCATTTACACTGCGGCCAAAGGTGGTTCAATTTTCTCTCTGGACGTGGAGCAATAAAACTGGATAAACTATATCATATGAGGGGTCAGGGAATGGAGAATACATTGGTTTTATAGTTGGTTTATTAGCACTGTGCCACTCCTCTCTTTCACACCAGACAGAACCAGGATGTAGCTGGGAATGCTCTGCTCTTTGTGATGTCACCACGCTGTGGGTGCTGCACCTCTGGAGCACAAACTCCTTCCTTCTTCCCTTCCATTAAGGATGTTAAATCCCTTATTCTTTCGTGGATAATGCCACAGGGCAGGATGGACATTTTCCTAACAGGATTTCCCTCAGCTTCAGCTGCTCACACGCCCACAAACATTTGCATTTTGCGGTGATTCTCACGGACAATGACATTTTCTCTGCGGGAATTCGCTCCAGCACAATTCACCTCAGGACCTGACAGGCAGCTCCAAGTGGATGCTTGACCATTATTGTTTTATTTGTTTGACATTATTGTTTTATGCTATTGTCCAGGAAGGAGCCTGAAGCAGCCTGCCCTGAGAGCCCTCAAACCCAGAGCAGAACTTGGGGCAGTGGTGTTCCCTATCAACACACAGAGGCAGAGATGAGTGGTTCCACTGCTTATTTTCTGGGTAGTTGAACCTATTTGCTTGATTTTTAGGAAAAATTTGGAAAGGGCTTCTCTAAAGACCTGTCAAAAGTAGCCAAGGAGGTTAGAAAATACGGAAATTTAGATTTCCACAGTTTTATTGGCTGCAAGTAGAGCAGGTTTGTTTATGGAAAGCTTTTAAAGTTGTATTCCTAGATCAAGTTCTCTTATGTATTTTCAACGTGGTGTTGGGGTAAAACAAGCTATCATGTTTTTAAATAATAGAAAAAACTTCATTTTGGGAGGGATTTTTTTGACCATACGTAATTTTAGCAGATAGAACTTCTCTGAGTCTCCTGCTGCCCAGCCCCTCTGCCCTCTGTGCACCAGCAGAACCTGCTACAGAGTCTGGGCAGGTGTTTATAGGTAAATAAACAGGTAACCTACAAAACATATATTTAAAAATCTCCCCACTCAGACACCTCAGATTTAAAGGGTTTGACAACGCCAGGCCCTGCCCCTCGGAGGTTTCCCTGTGGAATTTGCTCCCTCTGGCACTGTGACAGGGAGAGCCTTGCCAGCCTCCAGAGCACACTGCAGGGCCAACCGTTCCCACCAAGCCTTGGCTGCCCAGTGCTAAACAAAGGCTGATTTTCCCAATCATGGATTCGTTTTCTGACGGATGTTTAATTGGAGTGGGACTGATCACTGCAGGTGTTTGTAAATTGAGGATGTTTGTGTGCACAACCCACCCAGTGCTGCAGCCTGGACTAGATCAGAAACACTTTTAAACTCCCCAGATAATACGGAAATCCTGAACATGGCACATCTGGAGCTGCATTATTGACCATAGGCTGCTCATTTTAAAGCAGAAGTAGCAAAACACCTTAATTACTCTTTTATATCTCCAGTGCTTTGGTTTCCAAGGCCACCCCTCCACAAGCACAGAGCTGATTTGGGATAAATCACTGACCTTGCACTTTGTGTCACCTGTAGGAATGGGCAGTGTCCCCCTGCCCTGCAGGTGAGTGGGGGTTTCTCAAAACAGGGAATAATTTCTCAGAGCAGGAGAGAAGAAGTCTGTTCCAAAATGAAAGGGGCAGCTTTGTTTCCACAGACTGATTTTACTCTTTTTCTGATTTTACTCTTTTTCTGATTTTACTCTTTTACTGATTTTACTTAACAAAACCCAGCTAAAAGTTAACCACATACGAGGAGTTGTCTGCTTCAAATTCTACAGATGTGTTTCATGATTTTCCCTCTAAAGCTGGGAAGATGAATGGGTGTCTGCAAACAGAATCTTCAGCAGAAAGTCAGGTCCCCTTTACCTGCCCTAAACTGGTGCAACAAGGCCAATTTTCAGTCTGATTAAGTGTGAGGAAAACCAACAGATATGGCAAATATTCTGAAGGTTCTGTGATTTTCACAGATATTTTTTTTCTCAAGTGCAATCCATAATTTAAGGATAGGATAAGGAAAAGGAGAATAATGTGGAATAACATCCTGCTGCCATCAGCAAAGGCAGAATCCTTCAGGAATAACCTGAACTAAACAGGAACCTACCAGAAGTCCACCATCCCAGAATATTTTCTCTGCATCACCCAAAACCTCTGGTCTGAGAGCAAAAGCTCCACGGTTTCCATGGACAGGCTGAGTGACAGCAATGAGTGAGGAATTTAGGAACCTTCCAAAAATGCTCCTTGGATCCTGTTTTCATTCTGGACTCAGGTTGGCAGTTTTTCTTTGGGAATGCTTGGAAACTTTATTCACATACAACAAAGAGCCAATTCCTCGGGATGGCAGCAGGAGCAGCAAACACTCCTCCTCCCCTGGCTGCTCTGAAACCGAGGACAGCTGACCCAAGACCTCACAATTATTTCCCCCAAAAAGTGAAATACCAAATATGAATCTACTAATGTGACAGTGATGCCTATTCCTGCTTTAAATTCTGATTTATATTGACTCTTATTGACTCCAGAATTGCCTCTTTGCTTCATTTTAATATCTGGATAATCTGCTGCTCCTAAAAGGAACAGTTTTGGCACCGGGTGATTTATTTTTTCCCCCTTTTTCTTTCTCTCTCAGTGCCCTTTACAATGGACTTGAGTCATGTTGGATGGAAACTTCTCCATTGTATGTGGTTCGGTGGCTGAAACAATTTTGTGCTTAGTTTCAAGTGGCTGCAACATAAATAGAAGCCACACCACTATTTTTTTTTTCATGTGGGACTGGGTATTTTTACATCTTAAAGCACGATGAGATATTTGAAGAACAAATTAGTCATTCTGCCTCAAGAGCTGGTCTGTCTGAGGTGTGCCACAAAATTGTTCTCAAATTGTTTACCTGGTGTGGGAGCAAAAATAGATCCTTGATTTAGGCTTGGTAATTCCTGTCCTGCAGTTGGGCTGATTCTGGGCTTCAGCTGATCCCCGAGGAGGGCAGAGGTGCAGGGCAGCACCAGAGCCCTGGACAGGTCACGGGCAGGCTGGGTTTGACTGTGTTTTACCCACAGCTTCTCTGCACAACCTCTTCTCCTTCCTTACCACCCTCATTGTGAAGAATCGATGCCTGACCTAAACATCTTCCAGTTTAAAACCATCCCCCTGCCACTCAGCCTTGGTTAAAAAAGGGATTTTTAAGCCCATTTTAGGTACAGTTCCCCCCTCCAGCTCACCACTTGTTACTGGTTTCCATCTGAACATTCTAATTCTGGGCACAGACACCCACCCACTGCCTTATCCCTCAAATCCCACCCAGCAAATCCCCACCTCTCCAAACCTTGCTGTTCTCAGAGCCTTTCACAAAAACTCCACACTCCCTGAAGTTGTTAAAAACATCAGTAAAATAAACCCCCAGGCTGGGTAAGCACAGATATGGAAACACAAAGGTGATTCCTGACTGCCAGCAGGTGGCAAGGCCAGGGGCAGAGCTCTGCATCCCCACACTCCAACAGTCAGCCCAAGCAAGAGAAAATAAATGAAATTCATCTATTTGCAAGCTTTGAGCTGTGTTTTCTGCTATGGTGAACATATTTCAGGAGTTTCCTAGATTTCTAAGGTATCTATATATTTATATATCGATATATATTTAATTGTAGCACATTTAAAAAGATTATAATGTAATTAATTTCTCACAAGAACAAGAATTATTGTCAGTATTCTTTCTGACATCCTCAGGGCAGGGGTTTTCCATGGCAGAGCTTCTTGGCATTTCCATGATATTTTATATATGGGACTGAAAGGAAACATCACAAAGCCTGGTAATTCCTGGAACCTAGAGGGATCATTTCCTGGCAGAAACACAGCAACACTTGCACTTCTTGATTCTGTCTGGAGACAATCTCACTGAAACACAGCAAGCTGATAAAATGCCTTGGTAAATTCTCGGATCCTTGAGGTTCTGTAGATGTCCAAATTCTGGGAGGAAAATTTTGAGCTGAAAACGACAGACCAAGATGCTCTGTTTGAAAAGCACTTGAGTCTCCTACCTGAGGCTGCTGAGTGGCAGTGGGTCTCTGAGGAGATGGAATAGGAGTTTTGGACAACATTTGGTTCATTTTGCTTACGACTAACTCGGTGATGTGCTGCCTGTCTTCGGTCTGGTGCTCCCCGATCAGGGGCATGGCGCAGTCCATCACCTGCAAGGGCAACAGGACATCAGTGCTGGCAAGGAAATCCATCCTCCTCCTCCTCCTCCGTGCAGGAGGGCACAGATGGATTTACAGGATTGGTTTTAGCAGAAGCACACCAGAGCTGTAGGAATTATATAGGAATTTTATAGGAATTAAATAGGAATTTTATAGGAATTATAGGTGTTCCACGTGAAAACTGACGAGAGAACAGCACCTTGGCAGTGTGTCCCCTCCCAATATCCCACAAAATAAGAGTTCTGTTCACACCTGGGCACCCCCTTTGGCAACAGGAATGGGAAGCACAGGGCTGATAAGGAAAATGAGATTTCTCAGGCTCTCCAGTGAATTGTTCTCCTGTCTCAGCTCCTCCCCTGCCCTCTTTTGTGGCTCTTGCCGTGTTCAGGAGATGAATTCCAACATGGAAATCCAAAGCTGAACTTCAGCTTCCCAACAATTTGTGGAGTTTTGCTAGGGAAATCTGGGTTCTTATTGAGTCATGAAAAACTTTAAACAGCACGTTGTTATTATTGATAACCTTTTTTAAAAAGGAGCACGGCTGCAAAGAAAAAAGTAAGAATTTCTACAAAGAAAGCAGGATGGCAGAGAGGCAGATAGAAATGGGCACATTCTAAATGTGACAGGTTAATAGTGCTCAATGGTTATTTACTGCAGCTATTCTGATGAATAAAACTCATCCTGAATTCTGCTGCTTCAGTGGGTCCCAAGCATTTGTTACTTCTCCAGAACATTTGTTGTTCCCCCAGAATATTTGTTATTTCTCCAGTGTACTCCTGCCACATCTGGGTTTGTTTCAGGGGAAATAAAAGCATAACACAATGACCCCAACTGGACATTCCTACTTAAAAAATAATAATAATATTTAATTCACTTTTGAGAAACTGCAATCCTTTTTTTCCATGTGGATCAGGGCAGGTCCATGTCTCCTGCAGTGCTGCACTCTGGTGTTTCCCTAGGTCTGGGAGGAAGAATTTTGTTCAGGGATCAGTCTGAAGAGCATGAACACATCCTCACTGTATGCATCCCTCCTGAAGTGGAAGGGATTTAGTGGGAGCAAAACTCAGTGCCCCAACCTGCATGAAACATCTTTATTATCAAAGAACAGAGTTTTCTCTTCCTTCTTTTGGATATTCAAGAGTTTCTAGGAATTAGATGCAGAAGTTGGGTGTTTAAAGAGACCTTTGGATTTAAAAGGACATTGCACCTTGAGGTAGTGGGGAAGGAGCTGCACTATAAATGATAATATGACCTAACCTTGAGCTTTTCAAGCTATGTGAGTGCTACAGAAATTCCTCCGGGGTGACAAAGGCTACTTTGTTCCAATAAAGGGATTAGTTTGAACTCCAAAATAATTTCCATGATTCTCTTTGTCCATTTACCAGATTCATTGGCATTGTGAGGCAACCAAAATGCTGGCAAGGCTTGTGCTGGGATTTTCAGACCTAGGAGGTGTTTCTGAGCTTCCTCACAGCCAAAAAGGCTTTAAAATAACCCCAAAGTAAACAATGCAATAATAATTGAACTCCGGAACAAATGTTTCCTCAGAAATGAATGAATGGTTTTCCACTCCAGGGCCACATCAACAGGGGTGAGGAAATGTTTAATAAGTACACTGAAAGGTTCTTTAAAGTTTGCCATGTTTAAAGGTAATTTTAAATGGAACATCCCAATGTTTTCTATTCATTGAGAGGAAAGTACTGAACCAACAGGAGCTGGTTATTTCTGAAGGGGGGAAATGAAGCCCTGCACGTTGTGTGGCTCTTTAATATCAATTTCTGCTCAATTAATGCTCTTTTTAAAAATTGTGTTAACACTTTAAAGTTCCACTCGCTCATATGCTGAGCTGCTTCTTGCAAGAGGAATTTGCATTGTGCCAGGAGGGAGCTGAAGTGCCAGGGCTGTGAAGTGTTAATAATGACTGAAAATAAAATGTTTTGGTGTGAAGGGTGCTGGATGTTTGGTTGTCCACTGCAAAAAATCTGATTTTCAGAGCAGGAGTCATGTCTGGGCTCCAAAAATCTGCTTTAATGAGAGTTACTTTCAGAAATATGCACTATAGGGTGTAGGTGAAGCCCCCTCTTAGCCAACATCAGTTAAAAGCTTCACAAGCAGGCAAAGAAAACCTCCCTTTGTTTACCATCCACCTACATTAAAACAATTACTTGGAATGACTGTGAAATAAATTGCCTCCAATAAGGTCCTGCCAAAGGATTAGACAGGATTAAGATCTGGAGGATTGGGTTTGGACTGAATTTCTGCTTTTAAGTACTTCTACGACTGCGAGTTCACACATCAGCCTCCTTTGGGAGATGCTGCCGTGGTGGTGTCATCCTGGATTTCATCTTTCTGATGCTGTTTGCATTTTTGTTATGGAGTTTCTTACACATTTCATATAAACAAAGTAGTGCTTCTGTAACTGTCTCTCTTGTTTTCATTCTATCCTTCATAGAAGAGATTTTTGATAGACTTCTACCTGAACCAGTGGAATTGGATAGTGAGATCTTCTCCTCTCCAATTCCACTGGCTCAGGTAGAAGTCTATCAAAAATCTCTTCTATTAAGAATAGAATGAAAAGAAGAGAGTTACAGAAACACTGCATTGTTTATATGAAATGCGTAAGAAACTCCATAACAAAAATGCAAACAAAATCAGAAAGCTGAAAAACAAGGCAACAGTGGTGTGGAGCAGAACTTGTGGGAAAAGTGAGGACAGAGAGCCTTGAGGTGCCAGAGCTTCATGGCCACTCCAGGGCAGAAGTTCTTACACTCCCTGAAGGAAGAATTTTCAGGCATAGTCACACACTGAGGCAGACCCAAACAGATTTGGCATTAAAATCCCTTTTCCCTTACCAATCTCTTATCACTTGGACTAGGTTTTGACCTTGTTAAAATCCTTCCCTTTGTTGCCACACTGGCACAAATATTTTTTGGCCAAAGATGTGGCAATGGAGCCCCCCTGGCACTGCCCTGGCAAAGCAGCTGAGATTGAGGATGCTTTACCTCGTGGGGTTTATGTATTTCCCTTTAGGAGAATGCAATCTCTTTCCATTCCTAGCACAAGAGTTAATGACAACTAACAGAAATCAGTGATTTTATATAAATGTATCTCAGGAATATTTCGGGCAACACCAACAGCTTTTAAATCCTGTGAGTGACTCCAGGAATGTCAGGCTGGCATTTCCCCCCCTTTAGAAGACTTGACAAAGTTTAAACATACACAAAGCTCCCTGTTTATAAATAGTCTATTTACAGCCTGTGCTAGATTTAAAATCCCATTTAAACCCAGCCAGTTTTTAGTTCAGCATGTAGTTCAGCTATTTAAAATATTGGAGTTTCCCACTAAGAGGATTTCACAGGAAAAAAAAAGGACATCTGTAATTTATAAAATCAAATACATTACTTTTGCAGATGCCAGTAAAAACATGGGTCCCTGTGAGTTACAGTCACTTAATTCATATCACTGTGAACTTGCATTTATGTAGCAATGTATTTTCATTTCAGTAGCCAATTCTTTGAGAGGAATTTCTTTTATCACCCAGGGACTGACTGTATATATTCGTGGAAAAGGCAAACAGCTAAACTTTGGGCTGCAAGACTGAGACTGGCAAGAAGAAGAGGAGAAATTCTGTTTAACTCTGATGATTGTGAGGGGAAGTGGGATGGGATTTCTAAAGGAGCCAGAGCAATTAAAAGATATCACTAATTGCAAAGGGATCATGGTGTTTGAGGGAGAAACTGCCTCTGCCGCTGCCCACTCCCAGCTCTGCTGCATCCTGAGTTCACCTCCAAGGGTTGGGATTGTTGCCTTTCCCTGGTCTTAAAACTAAATCCAAAACATGGTTTATGGGGAAAAGGGGTTTTTAACTCAGTGTTTATTTCAGGATCTTTGGGTGCAGCACTTGGTCCAGGTGGAATGCCCCAAAATGCACACACCAAAATGCACACAATTATAGGCTTTGCAAAATTAACATATTTATCAAAGATCCCCCAGTGAGAGGCTGGAGTGAAGCCCTCGTTGTGAGGAACCTTCCCCCTGGCTGGGCCTGTCTGAGGTTCCAAAATGTGTTCTGGAGAGGCCCTTGGTGTCTGGGGCTCCCAGGATGTTTGCTCTCCTGGTTTAACGGTGCCGTGGGGCTGAGCTGAGTTATCAGCCTTGGGAAATTACAAATATATGGGCTAAAAGCACTAGGAATACATAAAACTATAAAAGAGTGTGTGAGAGGGGTATAGGAGAAAAAGCAAAAGATGATTCTGGCATCAGGATGAACTGGGCAGAGCTTTGGGAAGACCCAGCCCAAATGGTGCTGGGAAAAGCAGAACTGGGGAGGTTAAAGGAAGGGCAAAGGTGAAGAGCTGTGGGTACAGCAGGAGAAGGAGGTGTTCCCCAGGATGCTGAAACACCAGAGCTGTGGGTAGAGCAGGAGAAGGAGGTGTTCCCCAGGATGCTGAAACACCAGAAGAGCTGTGGGTGCAGCAGGAGAAGGAGGTGTTCCCCAGGATGCTG
>VZRF01004122.1:429854-497822 GCA_013396875.1 Vireo altiloquus | reverse complement strand
GCTCTGGGGGCACTGCGGGCTCCGGGGTGGTGGGAGTCGTGGTGGGGTTGGGGCCCGAGGCGGCGGGGCCGGGCCGGCTTGCGCTGGGGGCACCGGGGCCGGCTGAACTATCCGCCCGGCCGGGCCGTCCTCCGGGCTGTGCGAAAGGCGGCGGCGGGACCCGCGGCCCTCTCCCCCCGCGTTCCTCGGTCCTCCAGCCGCCGCTAAGCGACAGAGGAAACTCCGCAGGGTCCGGGGCGGGAGCCGCGGGTGTTCCCGGTTGGGCGGCGGGGGCAGGTGGCGGCGGCAGCGTCGCGAGGTGGCGGGGAAACGGCCACCTCTTGAGCTGTGCCCATTTCTCCCCCTTCGCTTGTGTAACGCCGGTAGTGACAGGTGGAGCTTTGAGGACTCCGGGCCGGGCCTGCCCCGGCCGGGCTCGGCGGCCTCCGTAGGAGATCGCTGTTATTGTGGCTTCCCTACAGAAAATACGGAAAAAGTGAGCTGTAGTAAATAATCCGGTGACATAAGCTTCTTGCAGACCACATGGGAGAAATCCTTCTCAGTGCCGTCCTCCGGTTAAGAAGATGCTGCCCAGTAAAATGGACTTGTATAATTCTAAACTAGAAATAGCAACAGTTGGATGTTTCTACAGATGCTGTGTCGGTACAACAGCTCCTTTACAATAGTTTTGTAACTTGGATAAGAACGATTTACTCCTTATTCTAGAAGGCCAGTGAATACTCAGAGTTTAATTTCAACAAACCACAATCAATTTGGACTGTATTTACAACAGAAGTGAGATAATACTGAAAATACAACACTAGTCTGTTGGTACATCATGTACTCAGGTTGTTTCAGAGTCCCACTTGTTGCAAGGAAGCATGGCAGCTGCTCTCAGGAACTTTTTTTTAAGCAGGTAACAAAACAGGTGTGACTCTGACAAGTCACTCTTAGTGTACCCAACTGAAGTGTTTCCTGTTTCTAAGGTAACTACTTTGGTAGTGGCTAAACTTACAGGGTGAATCCAGGTGGAGTGGCTGTCATATAAACAGGAAACAAACTTGGTAATATACTGGTTTGTCCTTTCCACGTTTGTTATTTTGATTCTTGCAGCCCTTTTGCTTTTAAGTTCACTCTTAACTGTTGATGCTGTGGCCTGGTGTCTCCAAACCAAACTCACTGCCAGTTTGCTGCCTGTCTGTGTCTCTTTGGAGAAATACCTTATCCTGTTTTATCCTACATAGTGTTCCTAGGTTTTTAATTTATGCTGGAATGGCCATTCTTGGTGTTCAGCTGAGTAAATGGAAGAGAAACTGTGCAAACGTAACTTAGGAATGGAGGACAGTAATGGTCTGTGTCCCCATGATGGGGCATAACTAAATCATGTTGGGAATTGTTATCACTGAGAATCATGGTTGAGGCCATCAGTTTTTTAGCCAGATTTCTCTTTTTTTTCCATAAACATCCCTGATGTATGCATACTGCAGTTTTCCTTTGATTTTTGAAATAGCATTTAGCTGTTTTAAAACACTTTTCGTAAGGTAAAAAAGCATGAAGCCTTTGAGAACAGGTCCCTCCTTTTCTTCCCTCCAGCAGAAACTTTATTCTGCAGTGCTTGTCTGAAGGAGAATTGGGAAGTGAGAGTTTCTTGAGGTTTGTTGGTTTTGAACAGTCCATGTTGAGATGTGAAAGTGCCTGAAGCAGCCACGTCATATTTGATGCGTGTCTCATGTATTTGAGGTAGGTTCCAAACTGAAACTTCACTGGCCTGAGTGTATAGGAACAACGTAGATGCTTAGTTCAGCCATACTCTAAAGTTCCTGTATCTGATCATCTTTGTGACTTCAGGTTACTGGAATTGGGTGCAGCTTTCCACTATATGGAATAGTCAGGTGGCTTTTCTGTTTGTAAGCACCTGAATTTGTACTGGTTGAATGAATCGGGAGCTTATTTTACTGTTAATGTGACTTCCACTCTAGGGATTTTTTCTCAGTAGATTTCAAAGTGGTAGACATCCTGAAATACAAAGTATAGTATGATTCAAAACCACTTTTGTCCCTTGGATTGCTCTCAGTGTGGGCCTTCAGAGAGGTGTGCTGCTCTTCCAAGTGTTCTATTTGTTTATGGGTTTGAAAAGAGGGTAAGGGACTGTTTTGAAGAGCAGGTTTAGCAGTGGTCCCTTTAGCACGTTTTATGTGATGTTTTTTGACAGGAGTTTAGAACCTAATCAGCAAACACATTGCTGTTGGTGTCACTTGAGCTGTTTTATTCTTCACATGCAGCACATGTGCCCTAAAATCATACAGCTCGTGAAATCCAAGAATTTTGGGATTTCGTCTGCGAAATTCTGAAAAAAAGATCCAAAGTTAGCTTAAAGTAATTTTGAAATTACTTTCTTTGTAAGCTTGTTTCTGAATTTGTGGAAGACTTCAGGTTTGTCAACTTCAGCATCAAGGCTTAGTTACTGCTAGTGATTTCTGGTTAGTAGGGAGTGTCTTTGTCACACCTGATGGGTGGTTTCATATTGGCCCTCTCTTATTTTGTGATTTTTGGATTCTTGCCTGAAATTTTATTGCATTTATCTTTTAATCCAGCAGAACTCTGCTCTTGAAAAGAATCTGAAATAATGCCAAATGTTTTTTGCTGATGGGCTGTTGTTTTCCTTAGGAAGCGTTGAGGATGTGTAATGCTGTAGAATTCAGTAAATGTTTTTTATCTTTTTAAAACAGGTTGTGTTGCACAATATAAAATAGTAATATTGTAAGAGCTCCTGAGTCCCATGCTGGGTGTCTTAATCCATTACTGTATCATAGGATCTGAGACTGAAAGTAGCTAACTTTGACAGTTAATCTACATTTTTTTTACAAACTCCCTGTAGCTGATGCCTAACTTGTCTGAACCTGGCAGACTTGTCCCATGGACTGAAAGCTTCTTGAATTGTTGAGGCCAGTGTAGGGAGATTCATTCCCACTAAGGATATATGGATCTAAAAATAAAGTCTGCTTCACATAGCATTCATAGCTTCCTTAATCAGTTCTGTAGTAATTGAATTGTAGCCTTGTACTGAATGACCAGAGAGGTACTTGGGCTGTTCTGTTTTACAGAAAAGGCTCCCTTGGTTACTCTGTACTCTCCTAAGTTAGGTTGCACCGTTTGAACCTCTGAAGTGCTGTTAATGTTGTGTCTGTGGGAGCTGTCACGGTTTGATGTGTTTCGGGATACACATGGTGCAAACCATATGTTTAGAGCATAAGTAGGAAGCTGTTTCCTCAGCTATTGTGTTACATCCTTGAGTCTGCGTGTTTGCTCAGGCTCTTCCTTGAGAGGCTTCCTTGAAAGGGAAAATCCCATTTTGCCTCCAGCTTGGATTGTCCAGTGGCACTGCCAGATTTTGCAGTTGGAAGGTGGCAAAACTTGTTTTGCTTCCCTGCAATCAGAGCATTCCCTGCTTTTTTGGGAGGCAACAGAGATGCTAATAGGAGGGTGGATGGTCAGTGGCCCTGCACTGCAGGGTGTTTGTTGTATGGCAGCAGGGAGGCTTGAGCCCAGCTTGAGAGTTTTGGTACTAAAAGCCCTGGTTTTTAGGTGGAGTAGGTGTGATTGCTGTGCTGTCTGTATTGGTATGAGGAAAAATGCCCAGAGAAATGTGGTTTTTCTTCTAGGGTCCTGAAAGGCAAACTCTGAAATTCTGTTATTGCCTTAAAAAATGGTCAAGTTGAAGTTTTGGGTTATGTCCTGTAGGCAGTTCAAACAGCCTGTGAGTTCTCCAGGCTGGTTGCTGTAATCTGGTGCTCTGATGGGACTGAATTCCCCTTGCTAACTGCTGGTTTTAGTAGATGCAACTACTGTGCCAAGGTCTGTGTGCATGATTTTTAACAAATGCTTTTCAGAAGCTTTATATTGGTCATGTATGTTAAACCTTGCCAGTTAGATTGTCTTGGAAAGCGTGTACTTGCCAAACCCAGTGACATTTTCTAGGTTATTCCAAAAGAGGAATTTAAAGATTATTAAAAAAAAATCTGGTTACTGCACTACTGAGAAATCTTTTTAAACTTTTGTACCAGTCCTCCCCTCTACAAAGATGTTCCACAGTCAGTGGCCTTTTAAACCTTTATATATAAAGGTAATGAATTCTAACTTGTCAGATGTACTAAAAAGAAATTGAAGTTTTGTGTAATTCTTCTCACTGCAGTTTTAGACATGCCCTGAAATTCTTTCAGAGACCAACTGCCTTGTCATTGAATAATGCTTTCAGTATTACTGCTTGAAAATTTTTTTTTTGTGAGATATAAGTTTTATTGCATAAGAAGAATCTTGCATACCTTCACTGAGTAGCCAGGGTTTTCTATGGCATAAGGAAAGTCTGGAAGTCAGCTGATTTGACTTTTCTTAGAAATAATTTACGCATATATTTATGTAATATAATAAACTTTTTCAAAGAGCCCAGTGGTCTTCATTGTCTGTGATAGGATTTGTTGCTCCCGATGTTGTGAGGTGTAGGCAGATGTTAAATAAGGTATAGTTCCAAGTGTAAGCAAGTGAAAACCTTGGGAGATGGGAAGAAGAGTTCTAATTGTACCCAGCAGAGCCTGTTTAGCTTCCTGTGTGCTGCTGCTGTTGGGTCCTGGCAGAAGGAGGCCTGACACGCCGAGCTGTGCTGCTGCAGGAATGCTCCCTGGACTGGTTTGCCCTCAGTTCCACGTGCCAGGCGAACACATCACCCGAGCCATCCATCTCCATGATGAGGCAGAAATCGTGTACTGGTGGTTTTCACCGTGGAGCCAAGACAGCAAAGCAACAGTTTTTATTCTGAAAAAGGGATTTTCAGACTCTTGGCATGAAGCCCAGTGACCTTTGTGTCTTGTGAGCTTCCAAGCAGTGACTCTCCAGCTTGATTCTACCTCTGATAATGCACAGTGCTGCTTCTGAGAACAGCTTAGGGCTTCCTTCGAGACTCCTCACACTGTTGGATATGCAGGACTTGCTTTGGGATGGAATTTTGTCACACTGGCAATCTGTAATTTAACAGATGAGATGTCAAGTGCCAAGTTTTGTGTTGTCATAGAAATTTATTAAGCTGGCAAGCTCTGCTGTTGTAGCTCACTGGAAAGCTGTTTCAGTATAAGCCAAATGTTGGGGTTAGTTTATTGCAGTTCTTTGTGTGTTGCTCATTCACAATTGCTTGTTTTGGTGTGGAGGATTGAGGCAATACTGCTTGGATTTACTGAGTCAGAATATAGCAGGGATGGTAAAAGCACATTTTTAATATTAATTTGTGATCGATTCTTTGAATGATTCTGACCTCTGATTGTTACTTCGTGGTGTCTAATTCATTATTCATCCTATTTTCTTCTTTCTCATGGTGCTGAAAGCCATTCTTCTGACTGAGCTGTTTGCTAGCTCTTTCAGGCTGCAAAATGCAGAAACAAATAAAAGTGGTCAGGTAGTGTAAAAACAACTGAGCTTGTGTTGTGAAAACTTGATTGTACTTCATTTTCCTTGTGAGCATAGTAAATGTGACATTGCTACAGAATTTAAATCTAATTTAATACTGTTTTCCAGGTGCCATGTTTCAGAACAGACTAAGACAACTGAGAAAGAAGAGCTGAAGCAAGTAACACAGAAACAGATACAGGCTCATTGGGGGAAAAAAAATTGACCTGTCTCTGAGGTGACTAAAGGGGAATAATGGTGATTTTGCGCCGGGCTCGGCCGCCTGCTTCCGCCCCAACCAGCAATGAATCTTGACTCGCTCTCGCTGGCCTTGTCTCAAATCAGCTACCTGGTGGACAATTTAACCAAGAAAAACTACCGAGCCAGCCAGCAGGAAATACAGCATGTAAGTAAAGTGATGCGGTGCTACAAAATAAATTTTGGAAAGAGAACTGGAGTTTTTATTCTCGTTTGAATTTGTACTGTGTGGTGCTCTTGTGTATGTTACTGTTTGCTGTTTTCTGTGGTGTTGGGAATTGCAGGATGTGTCTGATAGTCCTGCTGATTCATCTGCCAAGTCATGGAATACAACTCAGAACTGAGACCAGTATTAACTTTGTAGTTGAATATCAGGATTAACTGCTACTCCTGAAGGGTGGTATGAAAAGCTTTCCTAACTCCTCCAGGTTAAATCTTTCCACTTTTGGACATTTAGAACACTGATTGGGAAGGGAAGGAAAACATATACATACAGTGTTCAGAGTTGTGTCACTGAAAGCATGAGTATGTTGTAATTTACCTCTGAATGCTCTCTCCTCCATTGATGGAAGTATTTTTTCTTCTTTTCATTCAGTGACTCGTGGCTTGATGGCGAAGCCAAGCTGACTGTCTTGGCCCTGGGTTTTCAGAAGGCAGGCAGAGTAACTGCATATTGAGACCCAAATATCTGTGATCTGGGCAAGAATTCTGGTTTAACTGACCTTTTTAAAAATAGCTCTGACTTGCAGGGTGGACTGAAAAGCATTATCTGCAGAGGAGTGCTTAGGAGGAAGTGAATGCTACTGAGCTAGTTTTAGAAACTGGTTTAGTTCAGTTCCCAGCAGACAGCTGGGCCACTTAATGTTAGGGTTTTTTCCTGCGGCAGTGCACTCTTGCAACGATTTGAATCAGATTAGAAGGCCAGAGGGCTTAGGCAGTGAGTTTCTGTAACATTTGATGTCGTTAAAAGTGCATTCATTGCTTATCTTGAGGTGAGAGGAGAGTGATTTCAGCAGCATTGGCTGCTTTAAATGTAAGATGGAATAGGTCTCTAGTAACTTTGGCATGTTTTTGCAAGTTCAGTACTCCAGGGGCTCATTTGGGATCATGCTGTCCTTTTGATCACTGCTAGTTTCAACAGATGGTTTTTGCAGCAAGGTGTGACTGAAGCATGACTTTATTTGGGAGAAGTTATGGTTGATCTGCCATTTTGTTGGAGCATAACTCTCTAGAACAGGGACAGATTGTTCCTTACGCTTCAGCCAGGCCTCTAAGCCTCTCATTGTGATGAGAGACTGGAATCTGGTCTGTGGAAATGGCTGGTTTGTGTATGGTTATAAAACAGGTCTAGAATTCAAGGCTAAATTCTTAGAATCTTAATCCATTGTTGTCTTTTTTTTTAAAATTTTATTTTCCTGGTATTGCTTTACTTTTGTGGTTGCTAATACAATATTTCCTTAGTTGAAGCAAACATAAATGCATGCTGTAACTCTGTTTCATGGTATACTGCTTGGGGTTAATTTTTGACATGATTCACTCCATTTTTACAAAGTTTCCATCTAAGCGTGTAGAGATGTGAGAATTCATACTTGTAGTTGTTCTTGTCAGGACTGACCAAAATGACACTTAGATTTAGATACATCACTTGAGTGTAACAGTGGCAAAGCTTGAGGAACTAATTTCTGTTTAAATGTGCTGTCAATAGTCATTTAACATAGCTGATGCTTAAAAAATAGGATATATGTTTCAAAAACTCCAAAATATTTTATGCATTTGTCAGACACAAATTCTAAACCATGGCTTTCTCTGAACTGAGTTTTTGTGGTCTTCTTTTCCTAAAGTGGTAAGGAGAACCTGATTGGAGAGGGGGAAAGGGCTTTGTAGATGAGTTTAACTAGGAAAGCAAAACTTTTTGAATCTAGAAAAACAGAGTTATTTTTTGCCTAGTCCTGTATTTGCCCAAACGTGTTCCCTGATAAATTCAAATACATGTGGTTGAAGCGTTATCCTTAATCATGGGCTGGTTGATGTTGGAGAGGACCTGTGGAGGTCATCTCGTCCAACCCTCCTGCTCAAGCAGTCACTAGGAGTGGATTGCCCAGGAATATATCCAGGCAGCTTTTGAGTACCTGTATGGATGAAGACTCAGTAGCCTTTCTGGGCAGCCTCTGTCAGTGCTTGGTCACCCTTGCAGTAAAATATAGTCTTTTGAGCTTATTTTATGGCTGGATACACTGTCATAAACAGTGTATCAAGGCTGCCAATACAAAGATTTTTTTCAGCTCTCTCTTCAGGAAAGCTAGCAATCCTCATTCCCTGTTTGCTGGAAGAGCTTTTTTTGTGAATGTAGTTAGATTTGACAGATGATACTTTTAGCCTTCTCCTCCCTTCTTTCCCATGTGTTACGTTTTCAAATCATTGTCCTTTGGAGGGTACCTCAGTGCAAGGAAGTAATTTAGTACTGATGCAGAAAAGTTGTGTGGATGGCTTTAGTATGTACAGTTTTCTCTGGCATCTGTTTACTTTCATGAATTCGTCTTGGTCACAGCATCAAGCAGCTCCTTAGGAAATTGATCCAGCTTCATCTCAGTCTTGTTACCACATCCGAATCTTTGTATTTGATTTGAATTGCCTAAACAAACTGCCTGTTTTCTGAAGCCTGAGTTAGGAAGTAGAATTTGCAGTCAATTCAGGTTTGCTGCCTTTTGCACCAAACCGAGCATCTTTTTGGTCCTGGGGTATGGCTGCCTTCAAAGGCAGAGCTGTCCCCACAGCTGGACTGTTTGTTCTGGACTGACGTACCACAGGCATGTATATTATAGCCTCTGGTCAAGAAGGAGAGCTAGATCTGACTTCGAAGTTTCTTTCCAGCAGAACAAAACTTGACAGCAACAGGAATAAGCAGGTTCTGAGGGAAAGGGAAGCATAGTGTCAGGTAACAGTAAAAAAATGGAGATGAAAACAGTCAAACGTCAGAGCCTGAGCAAACAGAGCCTAATGCAGCCCTGTTTGTCTCTTTGCACAAAGAAACTACTGGCAAACAAGGACATTCATGAACAGGCGAAGCAGTGGACTAGGTGGAAGCAGTCAGACCAGAGGCAGAGCTGCAGTTTTGTGCTAGCACATTCGTGTCTCTCCTGCAGCTAGAAAAAGGGAAACAGTGGGAAAAGTGTTGCCAGGTGACAGAAAAAACTTCCTGTATAATATTCCCTTATGTCTTAAAAGAGTAGTAGCAGTAGCAGTCAGGTCAGTCACGGCCGAGAGACAATGCAGAAGCTGCCTGCAGGATCAGTGAGGATGGCTTATGATGGCTTGTCTTTTGGAGAAATTCTTGCTCTTCAGGCATTGCACAGGTGCTGCCCCAAGGTTTTTTTCTTGCAGAGTTAGGCACTGCAGCTGTGTGAAAAAATGGAGAAAAATTAGACCGTGGTACTGTGTGGATTTTGGGCTGCTTTGGTGGCAGAATCCTTAGGGTGACTTGAAAATCCTTAGGATGACTTGACTATTTTTACTTAGCTTTTTAAGAATACCACCCCTGAAATGCATGGCTTCTGTGTCAGTGACTTGTGTTTAGATTCTCTTTGTTTATACTTTTTATTTGCAAATAGGATTAATGGCGTGGTTTCTAGGCTACTGATTAAAAGGAGCATTTATAGCAGTTTTGTTGAAACTGTAGGTGACTGAACTACTAGAGGTACTGCTGTATCCATGGTACTAGACCCAGATCTTGCTCTGTAATGACTGGTTGCTACAGTTTTATGATACTTTTTTCCAGATTGTGAATAGGCACGGTCCCGAGGCAGACAGGCATTTACTACGCTGTCTATTCTCGCACGTGGATTTCAGTGGCGATGGTAAAAGCAGTGGCAAAGATTTTCATCAGGTATGGTTTACACCAACGCATCTGTTTATTAGTTTTGATTGTTAGAAATCTGCGGTGGGAGTTGATCCAGGTTAAGGACAAAGGCAGGTTAGAAGCAGTAGCTTCAAACAAACTTCTTTTCTGGTTATGTGGCCTTTCAACTGCAAGAGCTTTTTGCCAATCCTCAAATCAGAAGATACATTGTTGATATCTGACTTACAATCTCTTGATCTGGAAAAAAACAGGTGGCATCAGTACAAATGCTCTTTTTACCACATGCATTGCTCTAGTTTGAAAGCCTTTCTCTGTATTTTCAGAGATCCAAATCCACAAACTGACAATTGTGGTGCTGTGTCTATTGGCAGGAATGTTTTCATTCTTAAGCAATTTTACTGCAGACTTTTTAGGTCATAACCGTGAATCAAATACTCTTGGGTTGTGTATTGAAATGTGTGAGGATGTTTACAGAAAGCAAAACATTGCACATATGATAGAGAATGTTTCATCACTTCGTCAGTCTTAAAAGCAAAGCAAACCTGAAGAGAGCTTGAATGAAAAGAAGCTAGTTGATGTTAGTGAGAATTTGGACACTTGCATAGATCCTTTATCTTTCAGTTTTTCTCTGCACAGTGGGCAGTTGTTTATTTTTATTGTCCTGTTACGAAACTGTGAGTCTTCAAGCTATCTTGTTCTTTTCAGACTCAATTTCTGATCCAGGAGTGTGCGTCGCTGATTACAAAACCAAACTTTATCTCGACGCTGTCTTACGCCATTGACAATCCCTTGCACTATCAGAAGGTTTGTATGCTTCTTGAAGGGGATCCCAGTGTCAGAAACTGCACTGAATTGGTCTCTAGGAAACTAGCTGGTTTTTTATTGTGTTCCCTTGTTGTACTAAAATCTTCAACAACTGAACTTGCCTGGTTGGTGTGGGGTTTTTTTTGTTAAACTAAGCAAGTTAGTCAATCACTCAGACTGACTGCAAACTTAAAATTTTAATACTTTGTCCAATGTTCGTACTTTATGGCTTGTTTGTTACACCAGAACCAAAATAAATCATCTGTGCTCCTGTTTCTTTCAATATGAAAGCCTTAATAGTGGGATATATGGAAGAAGCTTTTAGATTAGATATATCCAAAAGTAGTTGGAAAATTGTTTAGCCATAGAAGCTTTGTGTTAACCTGCAGCAGAATAGTTACTAATATTCCAAGCTTGCAAATAGTCTCTTGATAGTCTGACACATTGCAAATGAGACTCATCCCAAAACAACTTTCATGTTACTCTTCTTACCTGTTTCAGAGTCTAAAGCCTTCACCTCATTTATTTGCCCAATTGAGTAAAGTCATCAAATTAAGTAAAGTTCAAGAGGTAGGTTAATGCTTATTTAATTTTTTTTTTTTCTACTTAGCTAGTTAGAAATTATATGGTTCCCTTACTATGGTGTTTGTTTTTGATTGTAGGTAATTTTTGGTCTGGCTTTACTGAACTCTTTCAGCTCAGATCTGCGAGGTTTTGGTAAGTTGTCTGAAGTACTGCAGCAGGGACAGCCTTTTTCAGCAATGGGTTTTCTAGATGGGTGCCTGCCTGCCTGACCTGACCTTGCAATTACTGATGCCATTGGGAGGGACAGTTAGTAACAGAGTCATCTTATATGAAGTTGAAGGACTGTTTCATGAATGACTTGCTTGATAAGGAATCACATTGGGGTATTGTGATATCTTAACTTGTAGTTGTCCATTAATATTTGAATTCTCAGGTACGAGATTTCTGTTTAAATCTGAACTGTTGTGGTTTGTGGTAAACAAACTCAAATTAAGAGAATGGTACCTAGCTAAATGAATCTCCTATTAAAACAGAATCCCAGGTTTTGACTCTAAGCTCTTCTGTTTCCAAAAGCTGCCCAGTTTATCAAACAGAAACTCCCGGATCTTTTGCGCTCTTACATTGACGCGGACGTCAGTGGAAATCAAGAAGGTGGCTTCCAAGATATTGCAATAGAGGTCCTGCACCTTCTCCTCTCCCATCTCCTCTTTGGGCAGAAGGGAGCCTTTGGGGTAGGACAGGAGCAGATTGACGCTTTCCTCAAAACATTACGTAGAGGTAAGTGGTGCTGTTCAGGAAACCTGACCAGATGCAGATCTTGAGATTGATTTTCATGACTTGCTGTCAGGGCAGAGTGCTGAAGTGTTTGGGAGCTTACTGACTTAGAACTTGATAAATTTTCATAGTTCTAAACTGACAGTAAAGTACCCCTGTTCTAGTGTTGGGTCCTAATGTACTGTTTTGCTTTCAATGAGCAGTAATATGATGTCATGTTTTTGAAAAGTTGTGATAAACATTGAGTAAGGGATATTCAAGTCTGTGTTTGCTTGTATGGGATGGTATTTGTGGATTTAACTAAAGCAGCAACCCACTGCACTGTAGTTGAAAACCCCCTTACAGAGTAAGGAACATGCATTGCCATTTCAAATAGGTGCATTTTAAGCACTGTTTTATTATATTAGATGCAGATCCATGACAAAACAGGAGCACAGTGAGGGAGGTGCTTCTGAGTTAAACTCTGCTTCATTTTCTGAAAGCTACCATCTTAGTCTGTTCCTTTGCAAAACCAGTGTTTGCTGTAAACCTATCACACTAGGGAGGATTTGGACTCAAGATAATAATTGAATTTGACTTGACCCACTCCTTGGTTCTGCACAGACCTAGAGAAAGCTATCCTTTATACAAAAGCAAAATGTTTGTTCTAATTGTTTAAATGTAACTTCTTAGTTCATACTTATTTTTATAAAGATTAGTATATTAACTTGTGTAATTCCTGAGACTTCGTTTTGGGAAATCGGGATCTCTTCTCTGAATGGCCCTGGGGGGTATGGAGATGTTATGTGTCATCTTAAAGAGGATGCTATCTCAGGAAGGCTCACCCACAAGTTGTCTTTGCCGCTCTCCACTGTGAGCAGAACTCTGATCCACAGATGCGATCCTCCATTACTCATCTCTCTTAAACTTTGCCTCCCAGGCAGGAAAAGAGGAGTATTTACTCTTTCCATGCCCAAGTGCCTGGCTTACATTTGCTATATTTCTTAGACTCAGTAGTAGATCCTTTGTTTCCTAATACTTCCTGAGTTGAAGGAGCAGCTTTTGCTGGACTGCTGTATTGTTTCCTGCTTTGTGCTTTTTTTGGATGACTGTTGTTAGTGACAATCTAGTTCTAAACTTACACCAGCACAGCTGCTGGCCTTTTGGGCAGCTGCAGAGCTACAGTGAACCTGCATGAACCTAGTCTAGTCTACATTCTTTTTCTCTAGGAATATCCCAGTGCCAGTAGAGAACTAAGAATGGGATGGAGGGATGGTGCATCAGTGCCCTCTTGATTTCTGCAGCAGCAGGCCAACTCTAGCACACCACTGGAATAATTTTGAATAGTCTTTCAACATGCTGCTGCTATTCTGGGTGTTTTGACACTTTTTTGTTACTCTTGCCTTTAGATTTTCCCCAGGAGCGTTGCCCTGTGGTGCTTGCACCACTTCTATACCCTGAAAAACGGGACATTCTAATGGACAGGATCCTGCCTGATTCTGGAGGGATAGCCAAAACCATGATGGAGAGTTCTCTGGCAGATTTCATGCAAGAAGTTGGCTATGGTTTTTGTGCAAGGTTTGTGGGAAAATGTAATTTTCAAGCATGTAATTTTGGGTGGTGGTGGTTTTCTTTCTTGTTTCTTGAGGCAAAGGGTAAAGAACACTTTAATTACTAAAATAACTAGAATCTTATCAAGTGTTATGGGGTAGTTTATTTGGATTTTTGTTGTATTTTGCTTTCTTCTAATGTGTATTTTATGTCTATGGACACTGTGTAGGATTTTGAGGTGATGAAATCTCAAAGGTATTAACGTGAGTTTCTGTTTAGAAGTAAAAACACCGTGTGTTGGAACATGCTGATTTCCTTTGTTAACACATGCCTGTTAATAAAGCAGTTTATATACTCATGCTATATAAATCTTCCTGGCCTAGTTTTGGAGTGCTCACAAAATGGGAAAAAAAAATTGCAAAAAAAGCCTTCAGTTCTAAAGTTGAAACTTGGGCATCTGCTCATTGTTTTCTCTCTTGGCTCCTGGGAAGTTTCTGCTGGTGCCCTCTGCTAAGGGATGCCATGGCTTGTATCAGGCTGAAAGGCAAACATTCAGAGCTTACCTTTGAACAGTGCACGTCAGCATTTTGAAATGTACATTCTCAAGGCCTTTGTTTCGCTTTTAGGTAGCAGAAAACTTGAGTCTTTGAAGCTCTGTATCACAGGTCAATAGTGGAAGTGCTTTTAACTAAGAAGAGTGCTAAACCTACCCTGTGCTTTTGCTTTCACAGAGCATAGTCTGTGGAACATCTGTGACATCCCTGTCACTTCAGTACACTTGGCTTTGAACTGGAAATGTGGCACTCTATATTTCATGGAAATAATTGCACAGATTGTCTACTGAATTTTTCTTCTTGATTGTCCTGGAATTTGGTTATGTTGGATCATTTTACTAACTTGACTGGAGTCTTACATTGTGCTACAATGAAACCTGCTTTCTTTTAAGATCTCTGTTTTGTTTCATCTTAGTGTGGAAGAGTGTCGCAACATAATCATGCAGTTTGGTGTTCGGGAAGTCACGGCTGCCCAGGTTGCCAGGGTTTTGGGGATGATGGCTCGAACTCATTCAGGATTGACGGACGGTATTCCATTACAAGTGAGTGGCCTGTTGTGCTGGCAATTATATTTCAGCAGAAGAAAGAGTTAAAATGCTGGCCTCTAGGAATTTAACAATTGCTTGTATTATTCAATACTTGCACTTCTGACTGTTCTGCTGTAAAAGTCTGTAATACTTCAGTGAATGGAAGATTCTCACAATTGTTAAACTGATGTCATTGCTAGTCTGAACTTCTGTTTATACCTTTCTAGTGCAGGGAGTTCTGTAGCCAGTGTGGGTGTTAAGACTGCTTTATTTCTTACTAGTGTTTGATTCAGTGTATTTGACTTGCAGTCTATTTCGGCTCCTGGCAGTGGGATTTGGAGTGATGGCAAAGATAAGAGTGACGGAAGCCAAGCCCATACCTGGAATGTGGAGGTCTTGATTGATGTTCTTAAAGAGCTGGTAAGTCTTGTGAGCATCTTGGTCTTTTATGTGGAGAAAGCAGAGCATATCTCAGTGTGATTATAAACCTTTTTAAGCTCCCAACAGCCTGAATAGCTTTGAATCTCTGTAATGTAACTGTACTTAAATGCTTGGGATTTTTTTCCTCATGAACAAGAAAATTTTGAGGAATTCTGGGAAATAGAAGCTACTTGAATGAGTAACTTGGGTGCAGTTTGAGGTTCATTCCACACTGCTCCCATGTACTCCAGCCTGTGTTCTCTGAGGGTTTTTGTGTTTCAGTGTATTTCTGACAGTGGAAAGTTCTGTGCATCAGACACCTTGTTTTGGAAAACATCTTACTGTAGGCATCAGTGATGAAAATGAAAGTATTTTTATAGCTACTCATTGCAAAACTCTTTTTTCTTGCTTCTTAGGTACGATGACACTATAGAAATAAAAAAGCTTTTCCACCTCTGCATGAGCAGTGATTTTTGTAATGTGCTCAATTAAACATGAGTACCATTTCTTTTGTTTACCTTATACTGGGTGGGATTTTTTCTGTATGTGCCTTCTAATGCAGAAGTCACTGTTTTGTTTTTCTAAAACTTGGGCCGTAAAATAGCTTTGTCTCTGGTGCTCACCTGTCTCTAAAAGGAGTGGTCTGTGTTCCATAATGGCCACAGTTCCCTCCAGGCTCCCTCATCAATATTGTTTCACACTGTTCCTGAAAATACAGTAGGTGCTTTACAAGGACTTGGAGTTTCTTTTGTGAAAGGAGGAGCAAGTTCTGCTTGCCAGCAGGTCAGACCATTCTGCCTTTTTTAGAGGGTGTGGAAGCCTCGGAAAGGACTAAGTTAGTATGCTAAGAAAGGAGCTATATGTTTGGGGTTTTTAAAGACTTGTTAATGAAATGTTTGCAAGGATAGACAGCTATGGTAGTGTTGGGGAAGTGCAGTTTCACAGGGTAGTTTAAAACATTAACTCGCATCGAATTCTCACGACAATATTAATGTGTCTCTCTTGAAAACAAAACCCTTGCTTTCAACTAAAAGTTGGGTGGATGTTAAGCTGGATACAATACTGATGAAGAGGGCTTCTTTCACACCAGTACTGAAGATTGTAATGTGCAAGGCTGACAACCCTTGTTTGTCTGGTTGCAGAACCCTAACCTGGACTTCAAAGTAGTAACGTATGAATTGGACCATCCAGGATTTCAGATTCGTGATAGCAAGGGCCTGCATATTGTAGTCTTTGGCATCCAGAGAGGGCTGGGCATGGAGGTTTTTCCAGTTAATGCCATATACAGACCTTGGAAGCATGCAGAGGGACAGGTATGTTTGCCAACATGTTTGCTCTATCTGTAGAATATTTGCAAAGTTCCTGAATTTCTTGAATGATAAATGGAGATTAGTAGTGTGAATGTTTAGATAATCCACATTTGAGACCTTTAAGGCACAAGCCTCAAGTGTGTTACAGAAGTGCAGTGTGTAATTGACTGCATTGTGTGGGACATGGTTACTTGCTGTGCACTGTGACCATACGTTTGACCTCAGAAGAGTTCTGGTGTGTAGTGCAGCTGAGCGTAGAACTGCTGCTGCATGGCAGTGCTCTGGGGTGCTTACCTGGTTACACAAAAAGGCCACAGCTTTGTGCAGACAAGCACCCTCAGCGTGCCTGTAATCCATCATTCTCAAATTCTAGAAGTGTGAGATTCAGTGTTGTGTAAAACACACAGTGTAGCCTGGCTCATCCCTGCTGCTTAATTGATTTGTATCATTGTCAAAAATGTAGCACTTGATAAAGCAGAAGGACCCTGAAACTCTAGTGTCTAAACTACTTTTTGACATCTTTTTTTATTCCAGCTCTCCTTCATCCAACATTCCCTCATAAACCCTGACATATTCTGTTTTGCTGACTACCCTTGCCATACTGTTGCCACAGACATCCTGAAAGCACCACCAGAGGATGACAATCGAGAAATTGCTACATGGTAATAAACCTGCTCTCAACTGCTTTTCATACATAGAGTAAGATTACTTGTCTGGTCAAAGGTGGCTTTATCTTCATGCAGCCAGATTTATTGTAGCTGTGTATGTACCAGTAGATCAGCCATTATTTGTGACATGTTTGATTGGTGAAACTATTCACCGTGTCAGAACTTCCTGTGTACTTCCATAATTCCTTGCTTTTATTGGACTCTTCAGCTTGTTTGGAGAGTTTCTGCTGATGTGTTTTGGCATATTCTGCGAGCTGAGACGAGGGGATAGGGGAGGTGGTTTGAAATTTAAATCTGTCTTTCCCAGAATGATATTAGAGAAACTTGCTCTACTTGTATGAAAGAAGTCCTACAATTAAATCAGTAAATGTATGTGGCTGTTGGTGAGTTATTGCATAAAGCTGACTCATGTGACTTTCTGAGCTGATGTTTACACCCACCCATTTTTTGGTATAGCCATGTAGCTTATTTCAGTACAGATATTTGCTTTTTAATTATATGACCCAGAATAGGGAATTGAAGGATGAGGAATACAAGTAAATTGGCAATGATCTCTTGTCTGTAAAACAGGCAAAACAAGTGGAGTATATTCACTGACTTTCATGGATGGGACTTGGAGTTGTTTTAAAAAGTGTATTCCATTTCTGGAAGTACATTTCAAGTTAAATTATCCAAAGACCCACCTTGAACTGAATTTCTTCAACATCAACTTTCAGTTCTCTATCCTCCCTAACAGAATCAGGAACTCTTCAGCTATTTTTAATGGTTTCTTGCAGGCTTAATTGTATGTGATTAAGAGCTGCAGTGTCAGGTTGTTTGCAGTGGATGTTGCTTTATATGTCCTTAAAATTGTTGCTATAAAATACTGGAATCCAGGATCCTGTAAACTTGCTACTTGGTAACTTTGTGGGGGTTGTCTATTTGGTTTTTTTTCTCTTTTGTTAGGAAGAGCCTGGATTTGATAGAGTCTCTGTTACGATTGGCAGAAGTGGGGCAGTATGAGCAGGTTAAGCAGCTCTTCAGTTTTCCTATCAAGCATTGCCCAGATATGCTGGTATTGGCCTTACTGCAGATCAACACCTCGTGGCATACCTTGCGACATGAACTCATCTCCACGCTCATGCCAATTTTCCTTGGCAACCATCCCAACTCAGCCATCATTTTGCACTATGCATGGCATGGACAGGTAAGGATTTTCGCTGTAGTTTGTTCCTGTAACTTGAAAGTTCATTAAATGGGTTTAACAGTTACAACAACAATGTTTGTATTGGTTTATGAACTGGTCCGTTTAAAACCCAAGAGGTAAATGATCCATGGTTTATGCAAAGTAATGGGCTGTCTCTTCCCCGACTTGAAGCAAACTCTTATAGTTTGATTTTCAATAATATTCACTGAGAAAATATCCCTGGAAATGTGCAGAGATCCAAGTTAAGTTTGACTTTTTTAAACCTTTAGCTTTAAACAAAGTTGACCACAGTTTTATTAAAAAACAAAAAAAAAAAAGCAAAACCAAACAACCCAACAAAAGAAACCACCAAAAACCTCACAACAGCATCACACACCCTGCCCCCTCAACTCTCAACCTCACACATTTAAAGTGTAAAAACCTGAAGCACTAAGAGGTGAGAAGGTTTAAACCAAAATGGTCTCCTTTGTACTTGCCAAAAAGATGAAGGCTTTAGCAAATGATGATATTCTAGGCATAAAGAAACTGCACCGTAAATTTTCGGAGTCTGGGTGTTTTCTGAAAACTTGTTACTGGCTGCTGACCTTTTTCAAGGAGAGCTTCCATGTAGAGATACGGTAGCTGTGTATGCAAATCCCATGTTTCTAATGGGTGTTTTGTTTGGTGTGGCCTTCGTCATTGTGTGCACTGGTAGTTAAACAAAGAGAAGCCATAAGAAATTTGAAGCATGGGGGTTGGAGGGAATCTGCTTTAGCAAACATGTTTCCCTGTTCATCTAGAGTAGAGTTAATGGCAAGAAGCTTGACCTCTGAGGTCATGCTATGAATGTTTTATATTTTCCTGATGGAAGTCTTTAAATTGAAGGATGAGGGGTAGAATAGACGTGAAGTGCTTTTTGCATGAGGTCTTGAAATGGCAGAAAAGGCAATTTTTCCACAGGGTAGGTCTCAGATCAGGGCACTGAAGGATGATTGCCATGGGACATGGAGCCATTCCATGACATAAGAGTGTTTCACTTGTCCTTTAAACAAAACCCTTGCTGCCATAAAAATCTTACTTGTGTCGTAGTTTAAAATTGCCCCTCTGTGAGCAAAGATCTACATACTGTGTTTTCCTTTTTGAGACGTGATACTGAATTTTCACTTCAGGACATCATGTAAGGCAAAACATTTAGTAAATGTTTGCATAGTTTAAAAGCAATTTGCTTACAATAGAGAGGAATCAATCCTGGACAGTGGTAGGAAAGAGATGGGGATGTATGTATCTACCATTTGCAGTCCTGCTACATCCTTTACTTGTAGCTCCTGGATAGTTTATTTTTGCATAGGAAAAGCTCAAATCAGAAGCAAGTTCTGAAGCTGAAGAGTAAATATGTTTGTATGTTAAGCTTTTTAGTTGTGAAATACCCTGTTTAATGTTCACATAATTGATCCTATTCCTAGAATCATGAAGTACAATTCTTACAATTAAATTAATTCTTCTCAGGGTCAGTCTCCTTCAATTCGTCAGCTTATCATGCATGCCATGGCAGAGTGGTACATGAGAGGGGAGCAGTATGACCAGGCAAAATTGTCACGTATTCTTGATGTGGCTCAAGACTTGAAGGTGGGTTTTGCAAAATACTGCCATTGTTTTTTGTCTGATGTCTTATGTAGACTTGCTTGTCTTTTAACGAAGGCTAAGCTTAACTTAGACTAATTTAGTAAGGATTTCATTGTTCAAGCATGTCTGAATTCATTTGTGGCTGCTGTCCCTCATCTTAAAAAAAAAAAAGCCTATGTTGATGTGACTTAAGGTACTCCTCAGCTCAGCTGTGGTATCTGACTGCAGATGCTTCCAACCTGTCTTCTTGTGAGCCCAAGACATTTTACTTGGTATTTACAGTGGGTTTGGTTATTGTGGCTTAGCTGACAAGTACCTTGGGAAGCAGCACAACAGAGCTGAATGTAATGTGAATCCAGGAAGAACTTTGACTGTTTTAACCTTGAATATTATTGAAATGAGAATGTAGAAAATAATCTGTCAGATGTTTGTGTGAAGCTAGCACTGCTAAGCATAATAGAATGGGGATTTCTTGAGAATGCTACTACTTCTTAGTTTTTACACATTGACAAAAGACTGGAAGTTGTCACTAACTTTTTTGAGACCTTTATTGCTTTCTGAAGTTAGATGCAAAATAATTGAGCAAGAGCACCAGCTGCTGCTTGAAGTCAGTTTTGTTGTAGCAATTACAGTGTTCAGAGATGACCTCTTGGAGCAGATACATTCTGAGTATCTCCAAAGTGGTTGAGGTCCCTTCACAGGGAGATGCTAGGCTCTTCTGCTTAATTTTGTAGCAGTATCAATTTGGTAGCTCTTGACCACTTGCTGGTGGTTTGTCATATCACAGAGGAATTTAAACTGTCAGCACAAGGTCGCTTCAAAGAAGGTGAAGTCATGATTTCAAATCAGAGCTCTTGCTTATTTGTCTCACAAGCGAGCTATAAGTGAAATTGATAGTACCAATCTTTGTTGACAAAGAAAGCATAGCAGCATGTCATAATAAGACTTCTTTACTAAACCATGTATGGGAACTAGAAAGGAAAGAAAGGAGAAAGGGTATCTGTGTGTCTTGACTAGTAGTCTTCTGATTTTCTTTCTTTAGGCCTTGTCAATGCTGCTAAATGGTACTCCATTTGCCTTTGTTATTGACCTTGCTGCACTTGCCTCTCGACGGGAATACCTCAAACTTGACAAATGGCTCACAGATAAAATTCGGGAGCATGGGGTAAAGCAGGATTTTTTTCTTTATTTTTGCACTTTTGTCAGTGACTAACTTAAGTCACTTTAACAATTTTTATAAGTAGCTTTAAAGTTGTTGAAAGTGTCCATGGTCTGATAGTTCAACGTTTTTACTGAACTATAGTAGATTAGTGCAATTCTTTCCATGGTGCAATTGCCAAGTTTGAAATTGTGTGTTGGATGTGGTTTGGGAGATTAAGATAAAATTTTTTCCTCAGGAACCTTTCATCCAGGCCTGTATGACTTTCTTAAAGAGAAGATGTCCATCTATCCTGGGTGGCCTTGCTCCAGAGAAGGATCAGCCCAAAAGTGCTCAGCTTCCTCCAGAAACTTTGGCGACTATGTTGGCCTGTCTGCAAGCTTGTGCTGGGTAAGGATTATATTGCTTAGGCTGAATGTGTAATCCGTTTGCAACTCCCTTTCTGGCACATGGTCACAGCTGGTTTGGAATTTCACATGGAGAATGGGGTTAGTGAGAGTGTATAAACTTGCAGGGATAGATGGAGTAGTACATTTAATTTTGCATTGAAACTTCTGTTGTAGGCTAGACTATCACAAGAGCTTGAGTATTCTTGTCTTTATCAAACAGGTGAGCTGATCTTGGTTGACTGTAGGCTGGCTGGTTAGTCAGATCTTCAGTTGTTAATGACTAGATATAGGGCTGTAACTCAGGCAGAGGAATCAAGGCCATGGCCACAGAATAGGACAGCATCTTGGAAAACAGTGGCTTTATAAAGGATTTTGTGATTGTGTTAACCAAATGTTTCTGTGTGGTAACTGCTCTGGCACAAAGGGCTCATGCCGTTCTTATGTGTAGGAGAAAAGTGGGGAGTGGTGATTGTAGTGTAATTGAGACTGAAACTAGACATGCGTAACTTGTCTTTGAGAGAGACTCAAAAGTAGTCAAAGATGGAAAATACTGAACGTCTTTTGCAGATCACATTGTTTAGCTGAAGCCAAAAGAAAGAGTTTGGGTTTGAAAGCTGCTTGAGGGAGGGGTAGAATGCAGAAGGGCTGATGGAAACTGAAGTTGGACAAATCAGTCTTTAAATGCTGTGTACGCACATAGTAAATGTGACTGAAAATTGTAAAACATTTATGGTGTTGTTTCTTGATGCTGTCAGATCAAGGTGGTGTTGAACTGCAGCAGTATTTCAGAGGTAACGAGAGGCAGCATAGTGCAAAGTGTGAGCCAAAGCGACTGGAAGCTGGAGATGGGGCTTGTTTTCCTGATACATTTTTGGCACCAAATGAGGCTGGCATGTCCAAGCGTGTGTTAACTAATCTGAGGCTTATACTGTGGCCTTTGGCTTAGCCAGTGTGGTCTTGAAAGAGATAAGAAACATCTCTAAAGGTACCCAGCATGATTCATGGCTCTCATGTAGATAGTAAGAAATTAGTACCAACTAATAGAGTTGGTCACAATAAGTATTGGAACTGAAAGGAGGTACATGTAAGATTTTAGGAGAAAGGATTCTCCTGTTTTCTGCTGGAACCTGTGCATTCGAAGTTCAAATGCTGTTGAAATACTATTTCTGATATATAATGGTCTAGCACATGTCTTGGTCTGAAGAGATAGCTCATAATTTTCAGGTCAAAGTGCATCTTCTGAGACTGTTGTTCACAAATGAACTTATATTCCTTATTTTGCATGCTGCAGTGTCTGTGTTTTAGAAGTTTAATAGTTAATTGTAGATTTGAATTGCATCTAATGTCACTGTGTTCTGAATTTTAATGTTACCGAGTTTTATTTATTCCATTAATTCCAGTTCTCTACTGGCACAATTCTTACAGCCTTTGGTTTCTTTTTATAGCTACTTTTATTCCCTTTTATACAAGAATGTGACCTACTTGCAGTCATTTTCCATTAGTTATTCTCTTTGAGCTTTAGAAAGAAAAAGCTTGGGTTTCTTTCATGAAGCAGTCGCTTTGATTAGCTTAGGTTTCAGTCACGAATGGAAGCAGGCGTTGTAAAGACTAGAAGGTTAAAATCACAGTAAATATTAAATACTTCTGGGAGGATGGTTGCGCTTTACTAGCTGAAGCCTGCCATCTTCTAAATCTGTTGATTTAGGAGACTGCTCTTTAATTAGGCTGTAGTTAGTTCTTGTCTTGTTTTGTGACCTGGGAGATACTTTTTTTTAGCTACCAGGTCCCTGCATGTTCTGAGACTTATTTTTGGTGCAGCTTGTTTATCACTGGTGAGCACTGCAGTTGTGGCATCATGTAACAGTGAGTCTTCAAAAAGAAATAAGTCTTCCTTTTATTACTGAGTGTTTTTACAATGTGAAGTCAGGCTTGGTTGCAGGCACCACAGGCTGACCAACCATGTAATTTATTTACAAGCTGTTTTTAGAAGTCCTTCCCTTGTGGAGCTGCAGTGGGTTGAGAGGGGCAGCAGTGCCTTCTCCACACAGTCATGTCCTGCACAATCCAAGGGTGTCAGTGTAAGGAATGGTCTTTACTTCTCAGTCCCTGTCTCAAGCAGGGAAGAGGCTTCTGTGTACCTGTGCCTCAGGAATGAAAAGGCTTGTTCCTGCTTTGTAAGAAAGTGTTTTGGAGAAAAAAGGGTAAGAGAAATGAACATGTGATTCCAGCAAGCTGGAACTTCTTACAGTGACAGTTTTGTTGCTCTAGACTCTGGTCCCTGGCTCTCAGCCCACTGACTTCATTTGCCTCAAATGCAGACTGGGGTTTTTCGTGGGTTTTGTTTTTGTTGGGGTTTTTTGGTTGGTTGGTTTGGGTTTGTTTCTTTTTTTTTTTTTTTTAGAAAACCTGCAGTTCTTTGCTGTCTAAAAATACTGTGGGGTTTGCAACTTGATACAGCAGTGTCTCTTGACATGATAAAATGGTTAACCTTCAGTCTGTCTAGATGATGGGACAAAACATTAGTGGTTCTCTCCAAAGTTCAAGTGGCCTAACCAGTCGCCATAAATATCGAACTCTGGGATTGTAAATCTGTATTTGTCGTCATTCTGGGCTGCCATATTATCTATCTACAGCAGGTTGGAATTTGTTTTGCAAAAGCATACTGTAGTATTTAAGCATAAAGACTGCAAATTTAACTCCAAAAAAGGAGGAGCACAAAGACTGAGGTTGGTAACCACATGTGAACTGTGCTCTACAGTTCCCTGACCCATTCCATGGCTAACCGAAGTGCTGTATGGTCTTGAAATGCCTCCTGCATCAGAAAAAATCCTGTGGTGTGTGTCAGTTGGTCATACATACATTTAAATGTTGAGATTTCTGAGACTGTGGCATTGGGGTGAGGGCAAATATTTACTGTGGATACCGAGTTTAATGTGTGCCATACTCAGAGCTCTGTCTTCAGGTCTAGTTGTACTTCCTGAAAAAGAAATCTCTTAGGGGTTTTTTGAACGTAAATTTCTGATTGCATTTTCATACATTCTCCCCAAGCCCATTTCTTTTGAAATCTTTGACACAAGGCTCTGATGAGAGGATGTTAGGCGTGTAAAGGATCTAGCTTATGAAACAGTTATGTGTTCATTGCCCTGTATAGAAACCTGGTCACCCATGATACCTGTCCAGATTCCCATCTCTCATGGGTGTGATTTTCCTACACTGCGTAGTAGATTGCTGACTTTGTAGAATGGCTGGAAGCCCTTAACTAATTCTGTGTATCCTATAATGGGATACCTTCCAAAGCTGAAAGCTAATCTTTCAATTCTTCTGCCGTAATCACCAGGATGGTTCCTTTGTTCTTTTTCCCCTCATCCCAAGAGTTGAGCAGTAAAAGCTTGTGAAAAAATGAGTTGAAATGAGGAATCTTCAGACAAGGTTAACAGAACAACAAAGCTGTATTAGGTTAGGTGCACCCATTACAGGAAGGAATCTGCAGCTTTAAGTGTCATCACCAGAAAGGTAGAACTAAAGTTCGGGAAAGCATAAATAATTGGCTGTTTTTTCCAAAAGGAAAATGTTAGTGTTCTGTTATTATGTTTGTGGTTAGGTAAGTCAGCAACAGAGCTGGCTTTCCTTCCAGTTTGGGAACCTGGCAGTCAGACGTGGAACACTTTGGAAAGAGGTACTGACTGCTCTGGGTTGTCCAATGATTTGGTGCCTAAGTTTGAGTTTTCTGATATTTTTTGGCTATATTTTCCTTGGATAGTTAAGTTTCCTGTCTCTGTTTGGGTTTAGTGCCAGTGTGTGAAGCACGTCTTTCAGTTTGTAGACAGATGAGTTTTAGTGAAGCAGATGGTGGTATTTACCTCTTCTTTTTTTGTCTGTGAGTACATAGCCCATGTATCTCAGCTTTTAGGGAGACCTTTTGTGTAATGAGATTCAGAATGAGAATAACTATAAATGGTGAAGTTTGGGTGCAGGAAGGAGCCTTGAGGGGAGCCGATTTAATCAAGGGATCGCAGCACCACTATCTGTGTTTTAATTAATGAGGCTAAACTGTATATAGCCCATAAAATGGACAAGAGCAGACAAAGGCTCTTCCAAGAACTGTTGGAGGCATGTAGGTACATATCCCAGCCTTCTGTAAGTCCTTACTCGCTGGGCTAACTGTAAAGGAGTATTTGAATCATCAAAAACAGAGGAATAGTCTGTTGGAGATGGTTTTAGAACTGCAGTTTAAACTTTTCTATTTCAATATAGCTGTTTCTCTTGGGAGATGATCTAAGGCAAGTTTTGCAAATAACAAAATGTATCTTCTGCTGGGGTTGTTTTGCAGCTTCTTTTTGTGAAATGTGGCCTCAATTCCTCTAGGAAAATCAAATAAAGTTAGGGGCCTTATTTTCATGAATGTTACATGGCTCAGTGTCGTGCTTCTGTGTCCCAGGAGTGTTTCTCAAGAGCTGTCAGAGACGATCCTCACCATGGTAGCAAACTGCAGCAATGTCATGAACAAGGCTCGACAGCCCCCGCCTGGAGTCATGCCCAAAGGACGCCCGCCCAGCGCGAGCAGCTTGGATGCCATCTCTCCTGTGCAGGTAGAACAGTCACGTGCTGCATTTTCAGAAGGTGGTGTTGATTTACTGCTAGTTCTGCTGTACTAGTTGAGCTCTTTCTGCAGGACTAAGCCAAGCATCATCTGGCTCACGTAGTTTTGCGCTTGCATGTCTGGATAACTTGCTTGTAACCAGAGAATAGTGTTTGAGGGATGTAGTTCAGAACTGTCTTTCCCTTCACTGATGTCTGTAAGAAGTAACTGTGAAGTATTATAGGATGGGAGCACTGAGGAGGGACAGATACTTGGTTTATTTAAAATAACTGAGGCTTTCTTTTAAAGTGCTAAAGTTTACTAGGACTTCTGAGAATTAAGCACTGCCTTTGAACCTGATGTGTCTTGTTTGTAGCTTCACGGGCCAAGCCACAGTGCTAGAGCATAAGGACTTGTTATAACTGGGGCTCTTCAGCTCTCAACTGAACTGCTCTTTTAAAAACAAGGTACATTTCAGTTAATCCCTGCCACTCATCATCCCTTCCTCCTCTGGGAGCAACACATTACAGACAGGTTTTGCTTCTAGCAGTTACATTCAATGGCAGATTTTTAAGTGGTGAAAAGTATTTTACATGAAATAGTGGCAATTCAGCATTTAAGAATGACTGAATTGTCAGTAGATTATGTAAACTAAATGCAGAGAGTGGTTTCCTTGTGAATTGTTGCTTTATTGAAGTTGCTCATCAGATGTACCAAATACCTTGGCAACCTGCTACAAATAACTCATATGAACAAACAGCAGCAATTTTTGGTCTGTAGTCGTGCTGTCTTTTGGGTAGATAACACCATTTTCTGCTGTTCCTAGTCAGTTCCTTAACTTACTGCTTTGGCAGCCTGTGTTGTGCCTTTTCTCCTATTCATGAACCAGGGTCTTAATGCTTTTTATTGAAGACTTCATTCAGGTATTTAGCTGTGAAAAGTGGGCATAGTAGGGTCCTTCAGACAGTCAAAAATACTCTTTAGTCTGAAATGAAATAGCTTTGTAAGTCTTGAGGTGAGGTCTGAGGTTGCAAGCTGCAGAGCATAAACTACTCTAGTACAAAAATCTGCTGCTTATTGTAAGCATTTACTGTTGTGTTACACTTAACTACAGACAATGGAACAATCAACCCTTCTATAAAACCTGTGAGAGAATAGTATTTCATGGGACTGTAGAAGAAAAATAAAAGTGCATTCTGTAGACAGACTAATCTTTTGGGGTTATCTGGATGACTTCAGAATTTACAGTAACCATGCAGAAGAGCTTTTCTCAGGAATGTTTTGGTACATAGCCGTCTCTGTACAAAACATGCCAAAAAATCAGCTGGATTGTGGTTTATGGATGTCTGTATAATCTTCCTTTCTTCATTCAGATCGACTCGCTTGCAGGAATGGCCTCTCTTAGTTTAGGTGGCTCAGCTGCTCCTCACACCCAGAGCATGCAAGGCTTCCCTCCAAACTTGGGCTCTGCATTCAGTACTCCTCAGTCACCAGCAAAAGCATTCCCACCTCTTTCCACCCAAAACCAGACAACCGGTTTCAGTGGCATCGGAGGACTCTCTTCACAGCTTCCAGGTACTGCTGTTTGGGTGGAGTGGTTTGTTTTTGACATGACAGAACTAAGGCACTGTTTTTGCTGTGGTTGGAAATACTGAATGTGACAGCCCACCCTTTTAAGGGTGGGAAGTCACACTGGACAAACAGCTGTGTCATATGGGAGGGAGTTGCACAGTCCTCACTCCTGGGTCATTGCTGAAACAGCACTTCAGAGTGTAGCAGCTGCAATGGGTAAAAAGTTTGAGTCAAGAGGATGAGTGTTTTGACAAATAGAGCAGCATTATTTTAGGTTGGGATAGAGAAGAAGAACTGCTTGACATTAGACAGCAATGAGGCTGTAAAGCTCTGAGTTCTTGGAAATGACAAGTGCTAGGAAGAGTGGTAAGTGGATACTGTGAGGGTGCAACTGAGATAACCAATTGTTTGCTTTTCAGTAGGTGGTCTTACTACGGGTAGCCTGACTGGCATAGGAACTGGAGCCCTGGGCCTTCCTGCGGTGAACAATGACCCATTCGTGCAAAGGAAGTTGAGCACATCTGGACTGAACCAGCCTACATTCCAGCAGAGTAAGATGAAACCTTGTAAGTGGTAGTGTTGTCTGTGGCTGTGAAGTGTGACTGTGGTCTGCAGTTAATCTGTGTTTCCTTCAGGGGAAGCTTGGATCTGTAGGTGGTAGATGTTAGAAGTGTGGCTCTTGTACTATTGTATTAGTCTGAGAAAAGTGCTTCTAAACTTGTATCCTAGATGCTTGCCAAGTGGCTGGAAGGGGTTTAAAAAAACCCTGCTGGCATAAAAATATAATGTGTTTTGGATTTGCATGAATAGTGTGTTTCTGTCCTTTTTCTGCTGTGCTGTGTTTTGAGCAAAAGTGTTGTCCTGCTCTTGACAGAGAATTGTATGTGCCTGGTACCAGGGTGTTTTTGTTTCATTTGTAACAAGGTAAACCTGGGTAAGGTCCTATTGCAGCAGAGAACTTGACAGGTGAAGCAGTGAAAAAGACTGCAGCATTGGATGCAAATAAGACTAACAAAAGTTGGTGGAAAGGTAGTTTTTGAAAGGAATAATTTGGTTCATAACACTAAACCATTATCCTTAACTCATTTATGCCTCTGCAGCATGCTCACAGTGAGATGTTGAAGCAGTCAAATGGTCAGGGAGCGCAGCCGTATGCTAAACCTTCCACTGTTATGGAGGAGCTATCAAAGAAGCCATATGCAATAACAGCAAAGATACCTATCTCTTCATACGTACAGTGGAGGTGGCTGTAATCACCATTGGTTTATATTTTGGATCTTGAACATTCAATATAAACTTGTTGGAAGCTCACTGGCTGGCCTGAAAGTTTGTGTGCAAGTTTGTGTGCATGTTAGTGTTGTGTAGCATGCCGCCTTCAAGTCTGTTCTGCATTCAGTTATTTAGTTGTCAGTTGAAGTTAGCTTGGGATGCAGTGGGTTCTAGGAGTACACCATTGTGAGGTTAATGCTATCTTAGGATGCAGCTTTTTGGAATAAATACAGCATATTGAAAACAGATTTTAAAACAGCAATTCCTGTCTACTGGAAAGGTTAAAGATCCTGCTGTTCAGAAGAATTGGCAGTTCTGTATAGATTGGTGAAGAGTTGAAAAGAACTAGATGAAATCCTGACTGTCTGAAGTTCTCCTGAGCATGATACCTGTTCCCTTTTTTAACAGCTGACTTATCTCAGGTGTGGCCAGAGGCTAATCAGCACTTTAGCAAAGAAATAGATGATGAGGCAAACAGCTACTTCCAGCGTATTTACAACCATCCACCACACCCAACCATGTCTGTGGATGAGGTGAGTTCCCTTGTGTAGCAGTTACAGCAGCTGTCCAGAGACATGCAGTAAATTGCAATTGATCATAATTATTCCTTCATGTATTAGTTTTAGTGGAAAATAATAAAGGGATTGTGGTGGGAGTTTGCTGTGATGTGTTTTTGCTTGGTTGAAGTTGTTTTCACAGTAAACTTGCAGTTGATCATTACGTTCAGCTTTGAGTTCTCTGGACTGAAGACTTCAGATGTCTAATTAACACTCCTAAAATGCTGCTAAAGTGCGAAGGATTCAGTGTGGTGTGGAAGCATTTGTGTTGAATATAAGTGCTAAAGAGTGCCTTTAAATAGTCTGTATAAATTATCTTAAATGTATTTGGTTTTAAACTATGTAAAAATGACTACAAGATCCAGATATGTAAAAGTGTCCCAAGTTCTACCTTCTGAGATTTTGGTAATTATTTTTGTTAGTCTCTGTGAGAGTAATTATTGGTCTTGATGCACTTACTCTTTGAAGTATTTCAAATTTACTTTAATATATTTGCATGTTTATAAATTATGGAAGACACAACATTAATTTTCATTTTTCTAGTTTGAAAGTAATGGAGTAGGCGGTCACAAAAAAGTTTTGTGCAAAGACACTCACTTAAAAGAGTGCTAAAGTCTGAAGAGGAAGCTCATTGTAGGGATGTAGTGTCTGTCTGCTGGCTGAAATGAAGCAGTTACTTTGCAGTTCAACTCGTGGTAGCACAGTGTACCTTAGTAGTTGCAAATATTTGTGAAACATGAAGATGGGAAAGGGCCAAAATAAAGCAAATCTGTTGGTAACAATTTCCAATTTCTTTGCAGGTCTTGGAAATGCTACAGAGGTTTAAGGACTCCAACATTAAACGGGAACGAGAAGTGTTTAACTGTATGCTGAGGAACTTGTTTGAGGAATATCGTTTCTTTCCCCAGTACCCAGATAAAGAGCTGCACATAACAGCCTGTCTCTTCGGGGGCATAATAGAGAAAGGACTGGTTACATATATGGCATTGGGCCTGGCCCTGCGCTATGTTCTTGAAGCCTTACGAAAGCCTTTTGCATCCAAAATGTACTATTTTGGTATTGCTGCACTAGATAGATTTAAAAATAGGTGAGTGTGGGTTTTGGTACACTTCTAATATTGCCTGTATTGTCTTGTGAACCTTGAACCTGCTCTAATCATGCAGTGCAAGATTGCACGTCTCAGCTTTCAGATTTCTTCAAAGATACACTGACACAAAATGTGTGAATGTGCTAGTTAAAGGGTAATCTTTCTGAATTAAAATATTCAGTGTGGTACCTGTATAAATGTGGGACAAACTGAGATGCTGAAACTACTTGGACACCACAAAAATCAGTGAAGTGATGAGTTAGATGAAGTAACTAATAGCTTGTTAGAAATGGGGTGAATGTAATTACTCTTCACAGGTGCTTTCCAGTGGAGTGCCATTTGCACTGTTCGTTACTGAAGGACTGACTAGAAACTAAGCTCTAGAACTTTGCTTTTATGCAGAAATCTCAAGTATGACTAACTAATCTAAAAAAAAGTTATTTCTCAAAACTTCTAATGAATTGCAGATGGAGAAGATTCTGGATGTTAGGTGTACTCTACTTTGCTGTTTAAAATGCACTGAGCCAGACTACAAATTACTTATCCAGTAATCTTGTTGCAAACACTGAATATAAATGCAGTTGTGTACTAGGTCAGAAGTATAGAGATGTAGGAAAAGATGAGTTGCTGTGAATAAATCTTGTGCTTTAATGTTCAATTGATTCATTTAAAATAGATTTTGCAACAAAAAGTATTTTGTAGCAAATACTTTGTTTATAGCACAGCTGCTGTAAGGAGTCCAGAAGTATTCTGTGGTGCAGTATGGGAATGATATACCTGATATTTGTTTCTCTGTAATACTGATTCTGATGTGGGCTTAGGCTTCTGACTAATGCATGTTTTGTCTGACAGATTGAAGGACTATCCCCAGTATTGTCAGCACTTGGCTTCTATTAGTCACTTTATACAGTTCCCGCATCATTTACAGGAGGTGAGTGTGTCTGTAAGCAACACTAACTTTCTACGATGTTAAATTCTTTAGAGCAAATTTCTGTTTTCCTTTGGAAAAGCAGTCTCATCTGTCATTATTTTAGACCATGTACATCCACAGGATCAAATGCCTTTTCTTAAAGGTTTTCTTCTGGGGTAGAGTAGGCAGGTGACGGTGCCTCTCTGGTGCCTTTCCTGTTTCCATAAATCTGTTTGGGTGGCTTATGTTGAAATATCTACCTGAATATAACTGCATGATCAACTGATGCATATGTCTGTGCATGAAGGTTTTAAAGTGCCTTGGTGGATTCATATTCCACTCCCTTAAAGATTTGGAGTTTTACTCTAAAATAGAAGTCATTCAGCTAGGTTTATACAGTTTCATACTTAGACCTGATAAAATGATCAGGAAAAATTTCTTTCCTGAAGGTCTGATGAGAGCCATGGGAATACCTTGTCGTCCAAAGCAGTGTTCATCATATAGTGTCTGCCTTGAAGGTGCTTTTATTGGTAGAAGTACAGAAAAACTAATCCCGGTGGCAGAGCTTAAGAGCATGAGCTAAATAAGGAAAAATGTTCATACCCGAAGCTGCGAAGTCCTGGCAGTCTTGGTTTCACTAACAGCTTTGAGAGAGTATACCTTAAATGACATTCTGATGTTTCCAGTTTCTGGGGAAATGTATAGCGGTGGGGAAGAAACTAATTTTCTACTGTGGAACTGTTTTAGAAGATGTAATATCTTAAAGTTGGCTGTTTCAGAACTGTGATTTTGCTTATTAATGGTGAGCTTCAGGCTGTTGTATGTAGCTGTTTAAGTCCTTGCAGAAGACTTCTTACCTGTTTTGTAGCCTGCTTCTTGATATTCACACGTTGCTCTTAGGCTATTTCTCTTTTCTTCTGCTGTTCCAGGCCTGGACAGATAAGGATGGGATTTTTTTAGGTAGTGCTCTGTAAAATTTTAAGCGTGTTAGGTCTTGTGATGCTTGACATCAGCTTGTTGAGGCCAGAGGAAGAGCTAGAGGCTCCTCTTCAGTAAGAAAGTCAGTAGTGACGAGATGTGCTTTATCAGGGTATACAGTTGCATTTGCAGATTCCTTCATGGCATGAATGTCAAATATTTTAATGATTGTTAGCAAACCTTTATAATGCTCGTGCTAAAAATCAGCCTCTAGTTCTGTTGCTGCACGTGAAATTTTGTATGTGCTTGTTCACCCTATTTACTTTAGTACATAGAATATGGACAGCAATCCAGAGATCCTCCTGTGAAGATGCAGGGTTCAATCACCACCCCTGGAAGTATTGCACTTGCCCAGGCTCAGGCCCAGGCCCAGGTTCCAGCAAAAGCTCCTCTTGCTGGCCAAGTCAGCACTATAGTGACCACCTCAACCACCACCACCGTTGCAAAAACCATTACAATCACCCGACCAACTGGAGTCAGCTTCAAGAAAGATGTGCCGGTGAGCATTGTGTCATTATGCCCTTCCGAGAGAGACAGAGGTGTTTGGTTGCTGCTCTGGACTGAGCACATACAGACAAAATCTGTTTTAATTTGTGTACTACAGATTTTCAAACTGTGATCCATATTTTAGATTTAAAGCATATAACCTTTTTTAAATATGACCCAGTGTTTTGTAGAAAGAAGGCATTTTTCATCATTAAACTACCCAATTACTTTGAGGTCAAGTTGAAATGTGTTCTTGAGGCTCTAATTATCAAGACAATTAAAGAACCATAATTTTTGTTAATGACTTGCAGCAGGACTCTTAAAACAGTTGGCAGCTGCTATTCTGCTTGGGACTTAGAAACACTTACTGCACATACCTGATCTCGAAGTTAGGTTTTTCACAAATGTGATCACTTGTGCAAACAACTCTGCACTGCTTGTCAGAGTTATTATAGGGTTGGCAGATAGATAGACTTGGCTATTGCACAGAAAGTTGTGGGGCACACTTGCTCCCACGTGTACGCCGAGGATGAGCAGTGCTATTCCTGTACGATGGCTGATGCGCTGGAATGTCGAGCTTGTCTTTCTGCTTGGGACTGTCTTTGAATAGCTCTTTGTAAAGGAGGCAAAAGCCAAACACAACTGCAAGTGTTGTGAACAAACTTGGGGGCACAGTTCTTAGTGTAGCTATTCATGTCTTTCACACTCGTTTGTGTCATGTAGAAACTCGTTACTTTGAGGTGTTTGTTTTCCCATTTTAAACTCCAGTCAGGATTGGTATTTAAAACTGCATCTCCTTTTCCCTTAATTGCAGTGTACCAGGTGCTAAAGCCCTGGGGTTCAGACCTGCAGCTGTAGGGACCAAAATCACAATCTGTTGACTTCAGTTGCCATGCTGTCTCAAAATGAGCCTCCGGGATTTCTCCTTCCCAAATCAGCACTGAAGTGCTCCTGGAGACTCCCTGCTGTGTTAAGTGCTGCTCACTATTGTGCTGTGATTTTTCTCCAAGCAATAATGTACACAGACTTAAAGGCCTAAAGGGTGCCATTGCAGTGGCACCTATTATATGTGCATGTAGAGGTTTTTTCTGCAGCAGCATTCTTCTGCTGAGTATTGATCATCATTTTTAGAATAAAAAAAAATCACTTGGCTCCTTTAGAGCACTGCTGAAAATGAATCTGAGACAGTAGATGTCCTCTGATAAAGCTCAATTTTATTTTTGCTCGACAGAACAGAGCAAAAGTTTCTTTTGATGTCACCTCTAGGTGTTGTTTATGCTTAACTTCTTGTTCTCCCTCCAGCCTTCCATTAATACTACCAACATTGATACGCTGTTAGTAGCAACAGATCAAACAGAGAGGATTGTGGAACCTCCAGAGAATGTCCAGGAAAAAATTGCTTTCATCTTCAATAATCTGTCTCAGTCAAATATGACACAGAAGGCAAGTATGAAAGAATGCTAGTAAGAATGATTTTTATGCTCTTAATATCTTTTTTTATAAATTCATTTTTAAGTGTGCGCTGATTATATTTCTACAAATTTCTAACTTGGAAATCTTCAGGATGGAGCACACTGTAAAGAAATTATGTTTTCCAGCACTTTCTGCTTGAACATCTTTAGAGATAAAATTTTCCAGGGAGAGGAGAAATGGGTAAAAGATACCCGTTCTTAATCTTGAATAAACATTCTCTTCATAAATGGACTGGGTACCATTAAATGTTGCCAAGATTAAGCTCTAGTATTTCAAGCAGAAATTGAGGGAATTTTTCTAAACTAGTTGAGGTGTACAGTCCTGCTGCCACCTGTGCTATTGTCTCGTGGATGGATGGCTTGAACTTGTAAGGTGGCAACATTTATTTCCAGTTGTCTGGTAAAAAGCTGGGAAGTGAAGGAGAGGTGAATTGTTACACCCTGCTGATTTCACGCTTGAGTCCTTCCTGGTCAACCAAATCTTTGTATAATGATACACTGATGTCAAATACTTACCCATTTTGTAGAAAAACAACCTTACTGTTACAAGCAATTCACTGACCATAAACTATGTGTTGGTCAGAGCTGACCCCAGAAGGTCTTGATTATTGTCTCATCTATTTTGTGGTGTGCTTTGTCTTTGGTTTGACCACAGGTGGAAGAATTGAAGGAAACAGTGAAAGAAGAGTTCATGCCTTGGGTATCACAATATCTTGTGATGAAAAGAGTCAGTATTGAGCCTAACTTTCACAGCTTATATTCAAACTTCCTTGACACACTTAAGAATCCAGAGTTTAATAAAATGGTTCTGAACGAAACCTACAGAAATATCAAGGTGAGTAATGCAAGTTTTCTAAAGGCAGCACAGGAGTGTTCTGTTCTCCTCATGCTATTTGCTTGTATGTTGCTGATCCTCAAATACAGAGTATAATTTGAAAATCTACTTTCTAGCTTACCATTAGACCAACTGGTTATCTCTATGAATACTAGGATTCTTTTCCATTTGGAACGTACAAAAGACTTAAATTGTATAACGGGAGGGAAAATTTGCATTTAAATTTATTTACGTAGGTGGACTTCAAATTTGTGTGAAACTTGCAAATTATAACCCACGGGAAAATTGTTTGTGGTCTAGTTGTTTTGTGTGGAGGAAAGTACAAAGATAAGAAAACCACACTCTGCCCTTTTGGTCCAAGAGGAGTGGGGGGGAAAAGGGCGTGTTTAGAAAATGAGGGTGTGAAAGCCAAAATTTATTAGAAGGCTAAGATAATGTGAAGGGGAGGAGGAGGAAGCAGTAGCCCAGAAGTGATGAACAGATGAAACAAGTTTGTAAAGAAAGCACTATTTTTAAACCTGTTGGTGGAATTTCCTGACCACCATGGGTTACGCTGTAGTGCAAAAGCATCTCCTGGCTCATGAGAATACAGCTGGCCTTGCTCTGTTCAGCTGATGCTCCTCTGAAGTTAAGGAACAAAACTAACAGCAGAATACTTGTTTTATGGTTTATGACATGATGACATGATTTATGTTTTGACATGACAATGAGATGGTTTCCCTGGAAGGTTAAACTGTAGCCTTCAGGTCTGTGATGAGGCATTAAGAGGAAGCACAAGTTACACTTGGCTATGGGAGTAGTAGTAGCAGTCTCGCCAGAGTAAACGGTAAGGTCTGGGAAAGTGTAATCCTCTTTTTTTGATCCTTTTAAAGAAAGGAATATTGCAGGCATTACAGTGCAGGTTTGCAGGGTGCTGCCTTGAAGTGAAAGCTGTTTAAGTATCTCTGTAATGTGACTGAAGCTCAGAACTTAATGTTCTAAAACTTTGCCTTCATTCAGAGCAGCTGTTGGATTTGGTTTGGAGTCTGATTATCTTCTGCTTGTTGCTCAAGATACCTTTTTTTATTCTTTGTTAGGTGCTATTGACATCAGATAAAGCTGCAGCCAACTTCTCAGACCGTTCCTTGTTAAAGAACCTCGGTCACTGGCTGGGAATGATTACGATGGCTAAAAATAAGCCCATCTTGCACACGGTGAGCTGCTGTCTTTACAGATTGCCTTTGCATGAGTTGGTGTGCTGTTGTGCAGTAGCATAGGCTATTTGGGAAATCTTACCACCTTTCTAGTGCCTCTTTTGTGTGCCAAGTACAAAGTATGACTCCAAAGTTGGTTATTTAAGACTTCTAAATATTTTTTTTAATCAGAAAACTTAGTAGCTACGTTTATTTTGGCACAAGCTTGCTAATCCATGTAAAAATGTAGATGTATAAATCTTTGTTCAAAAAGTAACTGCTGCTTAGCAGTCTGTAAAATTCAAGGGCTGTCTTGACTCAGCCTTGCCTGTATCTGAAAAGGTAGCAGTGTGTAAGTGGAATTGCACAATGTGTTTGCTGTTTTCTCCACCCTCATTCCCACTTCAATTGTTGATGGTATTTTTCAGGATTTGGATGTGAAGTCGCTACTACTGGAAGCATACGTTAAGGGACAGCAGGAATTGCTTTATGTAGTGCCATTTGTTGCCAAAGTCTTAGAATCCAGTGTCAGGAGTGTGGTAAGTGTCTTTATACAGACAGAGTTATTGCTCAAGTGGCAAAATATTGCAGGAAGTAATTAGCTTTTGTCACAAAATGAACACTAATTAAATTCTGTGGAGAGAAAGAAAAGGGATGTAAAAGCTAAAAGTGAAGGAGTTTTGTTTTGAGGGAAAGGACACAGCCATGCATTTTTGCAGCATAAATAGGTGGTGTTAGCTGACTTGTTCTGTGGTATCCCTGAATAGAACTCTATTGAGAAATGGAAGGATGCCATTGAAGAGGTTCTAGGATATATTTATTCTTAGATTGTTTTTTTTCATTCCTCCCAACCACTTTGATCTTGATCAGCTTGTCAGTTCTGCTTGACATAGAACTGTTCTCTGAAGAAGGACTGGGTGATTGAGTTTCCCATATTTCACTTAGGTTCCTAATGTATTTCCAGTTATACCAAATTACTTGAATAATTATTACTAAAATACTATATTCAACTCTAGTCACAGCTGTACAAAGGTTTCCATAGCTATATGCACACATAGCTGCTTGTGTTTAAAAAATTTCCTGTCATAAATTATCCAGACAATCCAAGAAGTTTGTGTGATACTGCTCTCTTCTTTTTTAGGTCTTCAGACCTCCAAACCCATGGACAATGGCCATTATGAATGTTTTAGCTGAGCTACATCAAGAACATGATCTAAAAGTAAATTTTTGTGTTTTTTCCTGTATCTGCTGAGTGTGAGGTTTTCCCGACATACTGGTCAAGAACGATGTTGTGAAGGACCAAGCTGCTCTTCTCACTGCTTTAGCGTGGGGAGATGACTTGGGCATTGCTTATTTGGTAGAACTTGAATGAAACTCTTCTCCGTTAGAGCAGCATGCAAGATAGTTGTCTAATCCTCAGTCACTATTAATCTCTGAAAGGGGTGGGGGTAGAATGGGGAGCTTGGGATTCAAGTGACCCAGTAGATGTTTGGGGTATTTTCCTTGTGACATGACCTAAACCTGAATTGTTTTGCAGTTGAATCTGAAGTTTGAGATTGAGGTGCTCTGCAAGAATCTTGCACTAGACATCAATGAGCTGAAACCTGGAAGTCTTCTGAAAGATAAGGATCGTCTGAAAAATTTGGATGAGCAGCTGTCTGCTCCAAAGAAGGATGTGAAGCAGCCAGAAGAGTTACCACCCATCACAACAACTAGTAAGTATATCTCATATAGTATCTAGAACCACACTATTGAAGTTCTAATAGAACAGGTTTTGCTGTTATAAAATATGAAGCTACATATACCATTGTAACATTCCTGAGTTCTTGGAAGCACTTGGATAGTTTTATAATAGAAATAGGTGTATAGAGTTTGTAAGAGATGGAAAGGGAATGGAAGCCATCATGAAGACTAATTCTGTGTTATGTATGTGTAGCTACTCCTTAGACCCCCTCCTGTTAACAGTACACCAGGTGCTAAACTGTCGTAACAAACAGCTCTCTTAAAATGTACTGAAGCTACTTTGGAGCTAATCATTAGGCAAGTGGAAAATGAAAGTTGCTTGGTAGGTTTAGGAGGTTTCATGATCAAACTGCAAAGCTTTTGTTTCTAGGTAATTTCTTGGTTTAAATAAGAGTTATATACTTGTGTTATAAGCAGTTGCTTTTCACTGGTAGCTCAATACAAACATACTTGTGTTCTCCAGCTGCTTCTACAACTCCAGCTACCAGCACCACTTGTACAGCCACGGTTCCTCCACAACCCCAGTACAGTTACCATGACATCAACGTCTATTCTTTAGGAGGGTTGGCTCCACATATTACCTTAAATCCAACGGTAAGTTCTAGAGCTGATTTAGTTTGCTGAAAGAATTCTTACAGCCAGGGTTGATGCAGATCTCAGCTGGTGGGAACTATCAAGACTTAAATATAAAAGGAGCCTCTGTGCTCCTTTTGTCCAGTCAGCAGCTCAGCTCTTCAGACAACCTTTGCATTGTTACTCAGCTGCAACTTGGTTAGAAAAATAATAATTTGTCCCAGTTTCAGATATACCAAATACTGTAATAGCTGCATGGGGAACATGAGAGTTCTGCACAAGCTATGACAGCGCACCTACATGTTCAGAAAATACAAGTGTCTAGGGTAGATGGGATTCCAGTGTACTTTATTCTCTCACCTTTCCCAATCGCCTGCAGATTCCGCTCTTCCAAGCCCACCCGCAGCTGAAGCAGTGTGTGCGGCAGGCGATTGAGCGCGCAGTGCAAGACCTCGTCCATCCAGTGGTCGATAGATCCATCAAGATTGCCATGACGACCTGTGAGCAGATAGTCAGGAAGGACTTTGCCCTGGATTCTGAGGAGTCACGGATGCGTGTGGCCGCTCACCACATGATGCGGAACCTGACTGCTGGGATGGCCATGATTACGTGCAGGGAGCCTTTGCTGATGAGCATAGCTACCAACTTGAAATCTAGCTTTGCTACTGCCCTGAGGGTAAGACCCCCATAATTTGAAATTTATATCCAACTTACAGGACTGTAGGCATCCAGCATTAGTAAATCACTTCTCCACAATGTGGACTTGTTAATTAATTGCGTGTCTTAACTAGCATGGGAATAAATTCTCTGGGTAAAAGTTTTGTGACTCTTGTGGAATTACAGTGAAAAAAGTGTGTCGTGATTACAGGTCATATCAAACACTCTTAAACTGGCATGGTGGATCTTACTACAGGGCACACAAACTTCCTGACTATCTTTTTTATTTTGCCTCAGTGTTCTCTCCAGTTTAATCACATCATAGAAGCCCTGGAGGCACAAACTTTCTACAGGCTTTGAGGCAGAAAAGCTAAAGTAGGGAGGACTGAATTGATTCTGGTGATATCTTGGATTGTTTCAGCTTGCATGTTTCTGGCAAAATTTATTTACTTGTGCTGTTAGCAGATAGGTAGTTTAGACTGTTCTGCACAGCTTGTGAATTCATTGGGTTTTCTAGAGGCTATTTTCAGATCTCCTAATGAAGAAAGTTGGAGCTGAACTGTGTGGAACAGATTGTGAGCTGCTGACCACAACAGCAGCTACCACCCAGAATTCTTGGTATCAGTGTCAGCAGCAGGCACAAGAGCATAAGGATCTCGGAAAGATCAAGACACAGCTGTACTTTCAGCAGTTAGAAATTAGTCTTTTTAATCCTTGAAGACATATGATATTGGTACAAATTCAGTTTTAATTTAAGGAAGTTTTTTAAGGGATAATTGTAGAAAAAAAATTGTTGCAGAAAAAGTGCTATATGAGACATCTAAAAATTCTTATCTGGCTTATTGTTATGGAGTGGTTTAACAGCAGTAGTGTAATTATCAGGAATTGATGAAAGTGCTCTTAACAGACAAGGAAGTCCAAGTAGGAGGGACAGGTTGCCTTTATAGATGTATTCCATTACTAGTGGAAGTTGCTGATTGGCACCCTGGAAAATAAGTGCATCTGTTCAGGGTTCTCAAAAAGCAGATTCTGAGAAGGAAGGAGGAAAATCTGATTCCCTACCCACTGAAAAAGGCTTAGGACTGCTGTTTTGCACTGTTTGTGTTGTGCTTTTATATCTTCCAATTACAACCTAGGAGTAGGGAAACTTCTGCTGTGATGCAGAGCCTTCCCTGCATTAACATCACTCTGTCTGTGTCTGTCTAAAGCAGGGCTTTATTTCTGTGCCCTGGAGATGGGTAGGTGGAGAAGATGGAGAACTCCTGCTGTTTTGTTCCTTGTTGAAAGTCTTTACTGTTGTCTTGCCTACATGTTTTATTCAAAGCTATGCAAAATTAAATTTAATATTGTATAATCTATGGGAAAGGGAGTGATCCTAAGAGCATTTCTTTTAATTGCTGGTGTTCTGTATAGGGAGTGGTGCAGATTTTAAGGCTAGTAATATACAGGGAAAATTTACAGCCTTCACTGATTATTGTGATTTTCAATAGGCAGCCTCCCCACAGCAGAGGGAGATGATGGAGCAGGCAGCTGCCCAGTTAGCACAGGATAACTGTGAGCTTGCCTGCTGCTTTATCCAGAAGACAGCTGTGGAAAAGGCAGGCCCTGAGATGGACAAGAGGCTTGCAACTGTAAGTATGGGACTGTTGTCTTTTAGAACTATTATATGTGCTCATTGACATCCAGAAAGGTGTCTGAAACGCAGTGTTTGTGTGTTTCCCAGGAATTTGAGCTCAGAAAGCATGCTAGGCAAGAGGGCCGTCGGTACTGCGATCCTGTTGTGTTAACGTACCAGGCTGAGCGGATGCCAGAACAGATCAGGTTAAAGGTAAGAAGAGTTCTGTTCTGATGCTGCTCTTCTCTCCCTCCTGATAAGGAAGAGTGGATGGCACAGCATCAGCTGAGTAATTGTATATTGTTAGTCTTGCCTAGCAGTGCAGCTGCTGTTATCTTGATTAGTATGGAAACACATAAATACATTATACCAAAATAAGTGTTTATATCATTTTCTCAATTCCTTGTGTCTCTTTTTTTGTGCAGTTCCTCTCACTGAGAGATGGCTCGTCTGTTTTGTTGTCTCTATGTTTTCTTTTCTTTTGTCTCCTTTATATTTTCTTCCTCGGTAGGACATACCATATGTTTTCAGCAGAGCATTTCTCAGTATTCAGTTGTTTCTGGGAATGTGAGTTTCATTTTTAGAGCAAAATCCGCCTGTTAGGAGGTATGACAGGAGAGATAGGACCTCAGTGCAGAGCAGCTGAATCCTACTCAATGTCTAGGCCACTCTGTTTAAGAGTAGCTACCTGTTACACGAGCTGCCCTTATTTTTTATGGCCTTAATGCTTATTAGTGAGGTTAATGCCTATTCTTATCTTTGCAAAGGTTGGAGGTGTGGACCCCAAACAGCTGGCTGTTTATGAAGAGTTTGCACGCAATGTCCCTGGTTTCTTGCCCACCAATGACTTAACTCAGCCTACAGGATTCCTGGCTCAACCTATGAAGGTAGAGGTTTCAGAATTAACCAGCTTGAGAGTACTATAGCCCTTTTGGAGACTGTTGCACAACTTTGTTACTTGTTACAAGGACTTGATAAGAGTGAAATGTTTGTATTGCTTGGGGATAGTGGTTGAAAAAATGCATTAGTTCTAATGACAAAGTAGTGGCAACGTAAAACTTCATCCAGTCTTAGGGGCTTGAAACCCAAACTGGGACAAGATCTGCAGCTTGTGATTGCTACATGTACTTTTAGTAGCTGTGAAACATTTTAATCAAATCTCAGGTTACTTTTGCAGGAAGGTCAGGGATGGCAAGTCTGAATTTTAAGATAATTAACAAGTTTTTCATACATAAGGTGTTACTGACAGAGCAAGGGGGAGTGGCTTCAAAGAGAGAGAGCAGGTTTAGATTAGATGTTAGGTGGAACTTCGTCCCTGTGAGGGTGGTGAGGCACTGAAAGATGTTATCCAGAGAAGCTTATCAAAGCCAGGTTGGGATTTTGAGCAGCCTTCTCTAGTGGAAGATGTCCCTGCCCATGGCAGGGCAGTTGAAACAAGATAGTCTTTAAGGTCTCCAACACAAACCATTTTGTGATTCTGACTGATAGAGTTGTTTACTGGTTGTTTTCACAGCTTAATTTGCTCATATGTACATACTTAAAATGCCAGCATAACAAGCCACAGTACTATAGAGGTCTGAATTCCGGATGCTGTAATTTCTGAAGAAGAGCCAGTCAGCATTTAAATGTCACAAATGCAACCCTTGCAAAAATCACTGATTCTCACTTTCTCTTAAGCAGCAAGCTTGGGCTACAGATGATGTAGCACAAATTTATGACAAATGTATGACAGAACTGGAGCAGCACCTGCAGTCCATTCCACACACCCTGGCCATGAATCCTCAAGTTCAAGCATTGCGTAGCCTCTTGGAGGCAGTGGTAGTGGCTCGGAACTCCCGGGACGCTATTGCTGCACTTGGACTACTGCAGAAGGTGAGTGTTGACAACTTGTCTCTGTGACAACTTGCTTGGAGTTTGTTACTTACCTGGCTCATGGATTGTCTTGCTGGTGACCTTGTTTCTTCACGCATCCTGTGGAACTTGCTTGGTGAACAGTAGTGAACTGTCTTTGGAAATCCGATACATAAGGTTGGGAGGGAACCATTGTGTTCATTTAGGGTATTGTACATCTGGTGTCAAGACTACAGCAGGTGGAAGAAGCAGGTGTATGGAATCCTGGGACTTACAGTTTTGTTCAGATGTGGCAAGCAGAGAACTGTTGCAGTCCAGAGCAGTCTAATTTCAAAATGATTTGGAGGCTAAAAAGATGCTTGAACTGCGTTTGTAGATAGGTAGTATTGAGCATAATACTGGATTTCTAGTGGCACACTTGGGGGGTTTATTTTGCAGTAACTGATAAATGACTATGCAGGATGGGCTGAATTTGGCCAGCTGCCAAGCATCCATCCAGCTGCTTCCTCTTTCTGCTTTGCTTCAGGACAGGGAGAAAACACAGGGAAGACTAGATGACATTTGTTCAGATTATGACAGTTTAGTAGGGAAAATAAAGGCTGTGTGCACAATTGAAACAAAAATCTCGTACTTCCTATCAGCAGGCAGATGTCCAGCTACTCCTCGGAAAGCAGGGCTTCAGCACATGTGACATTTTCCTGGAAAGGCAAACATGAGAACCATGAATGCCCTTTTTCATTCTCCTTTCTCTGAGCTTTTATTGCTGAGCATGATGTCATATGGTATAGAATATCCTTTTATTCAGTTTGGATCAGCTGTCCTGGCTATGTTGCTTCACAGCCTCTTGTCCATCCCTGTCCTACCCACTGGTGGGGGAGGCAGAGTGGGAAAGAAAAAGCCTTGATCCTGTGCTAGTGCTGCCCAGCAGCTGGCGAAACTGTGGCGTGTTGTCAACACTGTTTCAGCACAAATCCAAAGCACAGCACCATATGGGCTGCTCTGAAGCAAATTAACTCCATCCCAGCCAGAATTTGTAGTCTGTACCAGTGGGAAGTGTTGCAGTGAGCTGATCTGGCATCAGTGCCTGTATAGTAGTGCAGAACAAGTGACAGACGTGGAGAAAAATCCACTTCAGAATAGTGTAAGGATACTGAGCTGTCTGCATGAGGATCTAAGAACAGTGCCAAAACAAAAATAACTGAAAGCTGGAGGGAGGCTCTTCATTCTTGTCTGGTAGTGCTTGTACTTGTTAAAGGATCCCGTCCTGACTAGGTCTTGGCCAAATAAATTGTGTTGCCTTGTAAAACTCATCCTCCATTTGCTGCAGACGAACGCAGATATGTCTGAGTGCTGCAATTCTTTCTCTAAGGAAGCTACTCACTTACCTCTGGCAGGTTCTGTCGCTATTTTCTCAGGTAGTTTTCCGTGAGCCGTATGCAGAGTTGCTTGAGGAGGCATTGACTTAGGGAAGCTGCAGCAAGAACTAATGCAGTCTGTCATGCTATTTGGTGCACATACAAAGCTAGTGGGATATAGAGAGACCTGCAGGTTTGTTTGTGGTAGCATAGCTGTCTATGTGCATGTACAGATGCCATAGTAGCTGGTAAAATCTCACACAGTCTTTTAAAGAAGTCAGCACTATTACTAAATTGATTTTTTTTTTTTTCACATCTTTTGAGTCTTCTGGTGGTAACTCTTGCTGATGTAACATGCAGAAGATTTGGAAGAGGACTTGTTTTTCCCTCTGCTAACAGGTTGCATCTATTCTAGGCTGTAGAGGGCTTGCTGGATGCCACCAGTGGGGCTGATGCTGACCTCCTGCTCCGCTATCGTGAGTGTCACCTGCTGGTGCTGAAGGCTCTGCAGGACGGCCGCGCCTATGGATCTCCATGGTGTAACAAACAAATCACTAGGTCAGTTACAAGACAACAAGAACATCTTTTGGAAGTTCCTGTGTTTTCTGAATTCCCTGCCTGTTAATATTTTGCATTGCTGCGATTTGGACAGACAAAAAATAACTTCTTTTTTTTGTCAAAATTAACTAGATTTTCCAATAGTACTGGTTCATCCCAGAACATGATAGGAATCTTTAATGGAATTAAGCATTAGAGCATGGTCTGGGCTTTTTTTTTCCTCTTATTTTGCAGAGAATGTCTCTGTATGCTGCCACAAACAATGTGACATGGCATATGCCTGTAGCAGAAGCTTTAGCCAGGCAGGTCTGCCACTTCATCCTTGGAAGAGAGGCTTCTTATGCGGAATTAACTGAAGCTCTTGAAGAGCTCTTGTGACCAGTTGCGCAGGGCAACAGATACTTGAGTCTGACTGTTCTGAACTTAAACATTACCTTAGAGAATGTTCTAGAAGAGGCTTCTTTTGAAGCTGGATAATGAATCATAGTGAATGTCACAGTTTCTGAAGTACTAGATTTTAGTTGTTTCACTTAAACTGTGTTGTTGAAGCACATTTTTAAAAAGAAGTCCAATTCTTCAGGTGCCTGATTGAATGCAGAGATGAGTACAAGTACAACGTGGAAGCTGTGGAGCTGCTAATCCGCAATCACCTTGTTAACATGCAGCAGTATGACCTTCACTTGGCTCAGGTAAAGGGAACCTGCTCTTTTAAAGGAGGAGGGATTCACTCAGTCCACTGTAAGATCTGTGGTTGAACTTTGTCTTTCTTGTGTTGACAGTCCATGGAGAATGGCTTGAACTACATGGCTGTGGCATTTGCCATGCAGTTGGTAAAGATCTTGTTGGTGGATGAGAGAAGCGTTGCCCACGTGACAGAAGCAGATCTGTTTCACACCATTGAGACACTCATGAGAATTAATGCTCATTCCAGAGGAAATGCCCCAGAAGGGTGAGGCTATAGTATTGTGCAATATGTTACTTTTTTTTGTGCTTGTTTATGATTTGCATATTACATAGGCAATGTCTCATATCGTTCAGTCATACAGCTTTAAACTTTCCCTAGGGCTGCAGTCCTAGTTAGTTTAGTTAGTTTAAACTCTCACTCTAATGTAAATGTGTTCATCCTAGTCAAAATAGAGGCAGCTGCAGCATCATGGTAAACTGAATGTTTAAGCAAGAAAATCTCTCTATGCACTGTGCTCCAAAATTCTGTGGTACTGCAAGAAACTTGTTTGAATTCCTGCTTTATCTCAAATTTGCGCAATATTATTGCCTGTTTAAATCTTATGTATCTAGGTGTCAGTATGTTAATTTGTTAATCACAAACAATCAAAATGGATAGTCCTTTCTGTTTAGAGCTTACAAAGCAATCCTCCACCAGTCTTGCATGGCTTGTGAGATCAGCAAACTGCCCAAAACCATTTGGACAGCAAATGTTGCCACAGCACCTGGAAATACCTGTGGGACTTGCAGGCCTCCTGTTCATGTAAGGTGGAAGCAGTTGTTGCTGGGTTTGAGGAAGACATAGATTAGAGCTTGGAGAGCTCTGAATAGCTGTGAGAGCAACCAGCAGCTGGCTGATGGCAGTGGCTGCCGTTACTAACACAGCTACTAATAGGATGTCCCAAAACCAAAGTCCTTTCATCTGCAGTTGGCATGGATAGACTGTCTTCACTGTATGACTTGACTTTCACTGCAGCCAAATCCAGTGCCTCAGTCAGACTGTTCAATACTGGCATCTCACTGTCTGGGAGCATTTTAGGGCTCCTGAAGTCTGCAGAAGAGAAGCTGCTTCTAGTCCCTGTGGTGCTTTGTTGCAGCGCTCCGCTGTACAAATTGGAGTGGAACTTCAAAGCTTGTGTGATTTCAGTGTTCCTTCTTTCATCATAAATGTATCTGCTTTCATGGCTTATTTCTGCTATTCCAGTGAGGACTGAAGGATACAAAGTTTTAGTATAAGAAATAATTTGCTTTCTTTCAACTCTGAGTTTCCAGTTCCTGCACCTTCTGAGGGAGGAGGAATTTTAACCCAGCTCTTGCTCTGTTCTGTTGCATTAGATTGCCCCAGCTGATGGAAGTGGTCCGATCAAACTATGAAGCAATGATTGATCGTGCTCATGGAGGTCCTAATTTCATGATGCATTCAGGAATTTCCCAAGCTTCTGAGTATGATGACCCACCAGGCCTGAGGGAGAAGGCAGAATACCTGCTGAGGGAGTGGGTGAACCTCTACCATTCAGCTGCAGCCGGCCGTGACAGTACCAAAGCATTCTCTGCGTTTGTTGGACAGGTAGAGCTTTTGGAAAGAAAGGTGCTTTTTATTCAACATAAGTAGGGTGTGATGCCCTCCATTTTTAAGCAGTGTTATAACCTGTGTTAGGCATCCTTTTGAAACTTCCAGGTGTATGGCAGTTTACTGTCAAAATTCTGTGTTTTGATGCAGCCCTTCTCCTCCACCAAATCATGTTCTTCAGATCATGTAGCAACAGGCTGTCACTTCAGACCATGAGTTCTGAGATAAGTTTGGTGGAAAAAGAACTTGAGCTGAGATGGCTCTTGGAAATAGTTCGGTTGTACTCTGTAATGAGCCTTGACTGGTGCTGCTCTTTATGGGTAACAGTAAAAGCTCTGACAGCCTACAGGAGGATGTCACCAGTAGAGATTCAGGTAAATTGTTTCAGGTCACATAGGCAAGGGAATCTTTTTTCAAAATGAATCATTAGTGAGGAAAACCTTGAGACTTCATTAGCTGAAGTGGTACCTAAATTTAAACAATGTTCAGCATGTCTCACTCTGAAGCACCTTAACAGGTGTGGTGAACATCACGTACCATCTGCCTTCTGGGTGTGATTGAGAAGGGAGATGCCCTCAGTAGCCCAGCATGTGTGGTAACAAACTCCCTGTGTCTGTAGGCATCTCGCTAAAACTGTGTTCCTTGCATGCAACTCCTTGACTGCAGCTGCAAGAAAGCCCCTGACATGGTCTTTTTGCATTGTGTTCTTTTTAAATTTGTGCCACTGCGACAGATATGCTGCAGACTTTACAGCTACTAATGAAAAGAAGCTCAAGCTTCAAAGTATGGATGAAGATTTTGACTGATGCAGTGGGTTTTTTTATTTGATTTTTAGTGTCCTTGTGTACTGGCTTAGAGACAGCTTTCTGTTGGTCTGACTTCTACTGCATAGAACTTCATGAATGTTTTTAATAGACATTGTGCTAAACCTACATTTTAAAGAAATGTTTTACCTAGTTCTGTGACCTCACATTTTTTACTTTAAATCATACTTCTAAAGCACACTTCAGAGTAGAGTGCTCACAATACTTAGTACACTTTTGTCCCACTTCACTCTTTATCGCACTTATTTGATTACCTTTTGTACATATTTGATGAGTTTTGAAATAGCAACTTAAATATATTGAAGTGCAGTGTTTATTTACAATTGTTTCCTTACAGGCTTTAGTAATGAGTTCTAAAGGAATATTTTGTAATAACTACATTAAATAAGGTTCTGTTACTGAACTTAAATGACTGCTGAAGTGTTGCTTTCTTCCTACAAGTTGGTAGGACAAGCAGAAGCATAGAACTTCAAAGGCAGATACCTAAATTCTTTGAGTTTTTTAGAAAAAATGTTTCTCCAGAAATACTAGAAGTTCTCCACATTGTCTCCAAGTTACCAGTTGTGCTGATTTTATAGCTTTATGTCTGTGCAGTAGGAGTTTAGAAATAAGATGCTTTATTCAAAACCCACAAGTTTTCTGCAGTGTAATATGTTTGATTCTGATGGTTCTAGTACTGTGGGTAACAAATAAAATGAGGTCTCTTGAGGTTTTTTATATGTATATCATTAAAACAACTCCCCCATGCAAAACAGAAAAGCCCACCCAGTCTTTCTCCGTGTGTAATATTCATGTAAGGAAAATTCACTTTCCAAATGCAGTTTGCTTCTACAGAATGTGGCTGCAAAGTAGTGGTGATTCCTGAGTTAGGAGCTGGAGTCTGCCCTTCCCAGAGCTTGTACTCCTCGTGTTCTTCATGCAAGGTTGAATGCTGGTGGCAGAACTGATACTGAAACAGGCTTCTCAGCTATGCTGATGGCTCGAAAGATTTGGGATTCAAAAGATTGTATTTGAGAATAAATGTGGTTGCTAAAATTGTGTTACCACCCACACATTCCCTTGCGGACATTAATCTCTCTGGAGAGTATGGCAAAAATTAACTGTGGCAGGTAGGGTGGGTGCTTTGTAGAGGGTGTGTTGTTTGAAATAAATTGTAAAGTGAACTGTTTGTGGTTACAGTGCTGAGGTTTTTTCCTTTCCTGATTAGATGCACCAGCAGGGGATCCTGAAAACAGATGACCTGATCACCCGTTTTTTCCGTCTTTGCACCGAAATGTGTGTTGAGATCAGCTATCGAGCCCTGGCCGAGCAACAGCACAATCCTGCAGCCAACCCCACTATGATTCGAGCCAAGTGCTACCACAACCTGGATGCCTTTGTGCGACTCATTGCACTGCTGGTGAAGCACTCTGGGGAGGCAACCAACACAGTCACCAAGATCAACCTCCTGAATAAGGTTGGGAATCGTTATTGTCTTTACTGCATTTAAAGTGTGTTGTCAGCTGTACCTTCACTGATAAACCTGAGGTGTAGGCCTTAATGTAGGCTGCTGCTGAAGTGTCTGATGAGAACTTAGATGGGTTGGTCACTGATAAAGTTTTGAGTGAACTGCCAAGATGCCAAGTGGCTTTCCTGGTCACAAAGATTTCATCTCAAACCAATCTGAAATTCACCTTCATGCCTTAAAATGAAAATGTCAGCAGCTCTTGTTTTAAGGTTGTTGATTCCTCACTGTTTACCTTGATGTTATGAGGGTCTTGCTTTTGCTCTTACACTACTTGGTTTATGGCTGAATGGTCTTAGGTAGTTAAGACCTTCTGACAGTGCCCAGTCAGTCATTGTGACTGTGGTCCAAGGGACAGAGAGAGCAAAGAATAGTGGTTGGGAATTGCTAAAACAAATTGTAATACTAATTTGTGCAACACTTCCAATAACTAGGAATGGTTAAAGTATTATCTGTAGTCTGACTTTCAAAGTAATTCTTGCTGTCTCCATGTGTCATAATCTCTTTAGGTTCTTGGTATTGTGGTGGGAGTTCTTCTGCAAGACCATGATGTTCGGCAGAGTGAGTTTCAGCAACTTCCTTACCATCGCATTTTCATCATGTTGCTGTTGGAATTAAATGCTCCTGAGCATGTGCTGGAGACCATCAACTTCCAGACACTCACAGCTTTCTGGTATGTATTTGAGATTGGCCATGTGCTCATCCTTTCTTGGTAGGATCAAGGATTTTCACTTCAAGGCTATCAGACTTTGTGGTGGCTTAATCACCTTTGGAGTAACTGGTTCTACTGTGGACTGACCACTTGCGTGTTTTAGAGAAGATGACTGGTAATACCCAAGGTGCTCAAATGTCTTTGCTTTTAGGGCTGTGTTTTTCCCTCAATGTTATGAAAAACAATCTTATTGCTGTGCACTTCTAACCTGCTCTAACTTTTCTTTCAGTAACACATTTCACATCCTGAGGCCTACAAAAGCTCCAGGTTTTGTTTATGCCTGGCTGGAACTGATCTCCCATCGGATATTTATTGCAAGAATGCTGGCACATACACCACAGCAGAAGGTGTGGCTGCAGTTTATCTTTTCTGAATTAAAAAGCTCACCCAGATGTTCATCTGGTGTGGTGCTATTTCACCTCTCTTGAAGTGCACTAGTAGCATGGCTGTTCTGTTTTTGTTGTCTTCCATATTCACAGTAACCTAACTGCATGGAGGAGAGTCTGTGTGTCAATGTGGAACACAGGGTGAATTGATTGTGATAAATATGCCATTATCAACGTCTAGAAGCTCAGTGTGGCATGTTGAGGGTTCTGGCAACCCCCGTGGCACAATGATGTGCAGCTGAAGCCCTTGAAATTATCTGTGCTGCACTCAGTGCTAGAGCTGGCAGTTGCTCGCTCTTTCATCCAGGTTTATATAAAGATCAATCTAATTATTAGTTTTGAAATTAAGGTAACTGGTCTTCATTGCATGTTTTCCACCTGCTGTTCTTTTCTTGACAGGGTTGGCCTATGTATGCCCAGTTATTGATTGATCTGTTCAAGTACTTGGCGCCTTTCCTTAGAAATGTGGAACTCACCAAACCTATGCAAATTCTTTACAAGGTAAAAAAAAATGTCAGCTAATAGATGCCTCCAATCAAAGTTGTCTGCAAGTAGAGGTATACTGGCAGCAAAACAGAATTACCTGTTGGCTTCTAACTTACATCTTCAAGTTGAATGTAAATTGTGGGGGAAGCAGGCTGCCCTCCCAGATTAGTTTCCTTCTAGTAATGTTAGCCACATGACACAGAATGATGGCTCTGCAAGCTTTTGGACAGTTTCAACAGTTACACACCTCTTAAATTTAATATTTTATTTCACAGGGCACCCTGCGTGTGTTGCTGGTCTTGTTGCATGATTTCCCAGAATTTCTTTGTGACTACCACTATGGGTTCTGTGATGTGATCCCACCTAACTGTATTCAGCTAAGGAATCTGATCCTGAGTGCCTTCCCACGGAACATGAGGCTTCCAGACCCTTTCACCCCCAACCTAAAGGTAGAACTTAGTTTAAGGAGTTTGATAATAGGAAGCTTTAATGCTCAAAATACTCTCTATCCAGAGTAATATTATCTAAGTAAATCTTTGAGTATCTGCTAGGCAACTAATCCTGGAATGATGGAAAGGAGGCTTTCTCACACTGCTAAAGCACTGTCCTGTTGCTCTTCTCTGCCTGAGCTGTTCAGGGTGATGGGAGTGAAGCTGCAGTGTTCGTTGTCACTGAAGAAGGCTGTTCTTGACTTGTGTGGATGTTTGTATCTTTTGAAACTACCAGACTAGAGTGTTCATAAGGAGACCCCAAAGGCCGTGACTGAATTTCTCTACTACCTTCACCCTGAATTTTTTTACACTCTGAGTTCTTCAAGACATCATGTAATAAGTTAGCATGTTAGAGATAAGTTTCTTCTGAAATCTGGAAAAGTGAAGTGTTGCCATTTCACTGATGGAAGGAAAAGTGATCACCAGCAGTAGCTGATGTAATACTGTGTTCAGATGTGCTTTTCCAATTTGTTCCACTGCTGATGGTTTAGTTGACTGTCATGGTTTTCTGTCAACAGGTGGACATGTTAAGTGAGATTAACATTGCTCCACGAATACTCACGAATTTCACTGGAGTGATGCCACCTCAGTTCAAGAAAGACTTGGATTCCTATCTCAAAACTCGTTCTCCAGTCACCTTTTTGTCTGACTTGCGAAGCAACCTACAAGTAAGTTTGAGATTTTTGAGGTTTCTGTGAGTGCTTAGTTTAAATAATGTGGCACAAATTATCCCACTTGTTCAGCCACCATCCTTTCTTGTAGGAATTTTGTTGGTGTGTTGGCCAACATTTCTTCCAGGCAGTAGAAAAGCCTGTGAAAAATGCGCACTCTGAAAGTCCTCTGCCACTCTCTGGTGTAGGATGTGTTGAAGCATTTTAGAATCTGAATAAATTTTTACTCCAAATAGATTCATTGTTACAGAAATACATGGATCCTCATGCTAATGCTTTAAGGGTAAAAAAAGGCCAAATTAGCTAAAGCCCAGTTCAGAATTGTGGCTAAAACTTCATTTCAGACATTTCATGGCTTGACTTGCAGCAGACTTGAGGTCTGAAGTTGGACTTCTCCAGAGAATTGCTTAGAAACAGTCACACAAGAGGGGAGCTTCAGCCAGCCTCTGGCACTGCTAGTGAATTCACATTGCCTTACCTGATGTTTTCCTTTAGGTAGAGAGCAAGAACAAATCTGTTGTGTCAACAATTTGCTGATGTTTTTGAAAAAAAAAAAAAATTATATATATATACACACGCTAGAATAAATGCTTTCTAATATACGCGATATTAAAAAAGGCTAAATGCCAAATTGAATTTTTGGATATCCCAGTGTGTCATCTTCTGGATAATCAATAAGATGCTTGGATGCTGTTGTTGTGCATTCTCTACCTTTGAGTGCTGAAGGAATATCGACTGTTAATGCTTTTCATATCTTTGCTATTAGGTATCAAATGAACCTGGGAACCGCTACAACATCCAGCTCATTAATGCACTGGTGCTCTATGTAGGTACTCAAGCTATTGCACACATTCACAACAAAGGCAGCACACCCTCTATGAGCACCATTACCCACTCAGCTCACATGGACATCTTCCAGAATTTGGCAGTAGACCTGGATACTGAAGGTGAGCTGGAAACACTGCTAGTTCATGCGATGTCACATTTACAGCAAGTGCGTCCTCACTTTAAAGAGGACACTGAGGTGCTGGAGTGTGTCCAGTGAAGGGTAGCAAGGCTTGTGAAAGGTGTAGAAAACATGTCTTGTGAGGAATGGCTGAGGGAGCCAGATTTCTTTAGTCTTGAGATGAGGAGGCTCAGGGGAACCTGAGCTCCGAAGGGTTGTTGTAGTGAAATGGCAGTCTCTTCTACCATGCCTGCAGTGAGAGGACAAGAGGAAATGGCCTTAAGCTGTTGTAGGGAAGATTCAGATTCGATACTAGAAGTTTTTTCACTGTTAGGGTGGTCTGATACTGGAATAGGCTGCCCAGGGAGGTGATGGAATCACCGTCCCTGGAAGTGTTTAAGGTGCATCTGGATCTGGTGCTGGATGATGTGATTTAGTGGTTATGGGGTGACAGGGGAAGTACTGGGTTGATGATTGGACTTGATGGTCTTAAAGGTCTCTTCCGACCTTGATGATTCCCTGATTCCATGTAGCTAATAGTGAATTGACAAAAAGGAATGCTACATTAGAATATTAAACTCTGATTATAGGAGCAGTGTTAAAACCAAAACTTCAAAGTATTCAAGAGAATTAGAAATGCCTTCAGTGAAAAAGAATTGAATTCTTACTTCTCTATCAGCCTGGGTTGATACAGCTTTTACATATCATCAGTTGGTTTTGTTTCCTGTACCTCCATAAGGATCCCAAACATTAATCTCAAGCACTGCTGGTTGTGTCTTGATTGCACTTTGTGTGCAAGGGAAGCAGTGTGTACTCAGTGTTCTCTCCTGCAGGTCGGTACCTCTTCTTGAACGCCATTGCCAACCAGCTGCGGTACCCCAACAGTCACACCCACTACTTCAGTTGCACCATGCTCTACCTGTTTGCAGAGGCCAACACAGAGGCTATCCAGGAGCAGATCACCAGGTCAGAAGGACAGCATTTAACTTGCCAACATCCAGCTTTTTGCTTTCCCTCCTTCTGCATTTTGGATCTTTGAGCTCTTACTGTTCTTACTTTGGGATTTCAGGGTTCTCTTGGAACGACTGATTGTAAATAGGCCTCATCCCTGGGGTCTCCTTATTACTTTCATTGAGCTGATAAAAAATCCAGCATTCAAGTTCTGGAACCATGAGTTTGTTCACTGTGCTCCAGAAATTGAGAAGTGAGTATAACTTAACCACAAAATCATTAAAATGATATCTCTGAAGCAGTTGCACCTTGAGGTTTTGCTGCTGTCATGGCATCCATTTGCACCTACCACTGCTTTGCTTTCCATGTGCAGGTTGTTCCAGTCGGTTGCACAGTGCTGCATGGGACAGAAGCAGGCCCAGCAAGTCATGGAAGGGACTGGTGCCAGTTAGATGAGCTGCATCCTGCGTTGTGAGAGTGCCAGCCTGGAGGTCCTGTCCCATCGACTGACTGAAGACTCTGTAAGGCTCCTCCTGACCTTCCCAGCCCCCTTGATTGGGTAGACACAACAGACCCTGGGTGAAAGTCTCATGTGGGCATGTTCCAAAGTTTGAAACAAATTTTTTGACTTTTGGCCAAACTTCAGAAGATGCTGTGAATATCATTTGAACTAGTGTAAATACAAGGAACAGAAACATTTGTCTGGACTTTTGGGTTTGTGCAAATTGTGTAAAAGGCAGGTGGGTAACTGGTGCCTGTCCATCTTGTAATAAAGGGGCAGCTGCTGATGCCAAGCACTTGTCTGGGGCAGACCTCCTTGTCCTGACATTCCCAGACTCCCAAAGAATATTGAAAAGCCAGTAACTTATTTTTCTTTATGTGGATGGGGGACCTTTAAATCACTAAGTTGTTTAAAAAAAAAAAAGTGGATGTGTTTGGAATATGGGAATTCTATGGAGTACAGGAGGGGTGAGGGAGGGATTAAGGTTCTCTTAAGGTTGCTTTCCCCTCACCTTCGTCAAATGCTGATAGACAGCAAGTGGAGTGGCAGTCAGAGAATGCCTCCTTTTTGTTGGAGAAGAAACAAGCCCTTTGGGTGAGGGTCAGCTGTTTTCAGTAAATAAACCAGAGACCAGGCCTATAGCTTTTTTTTTTTTTTTTGACAGTTGTAAATTTTGGAAGATGAGGGGTTAAATCTAGACCTTTTCCCACCCTCCCCTGTGACCACACAGTATAAGTTTGTAAAAAAAAAACCTAAAAAAAGGAAAAAAAAAAGAAAAAAAGAAAAAATTAAAATAAAAAACCCAAAGGACCAATACAGCCCATTTTGTAAGGATTTTCAATGTTTTGTAAAGTATTGGTCCACGTGTTGTATTTTGTAGCCTTTCTAGTTCTTGGGCTTTAGTTCTCCCACTCTTATATGTATGCATACTGTAGTTACACATTAAAGTCATGACATGCAGCACGTGCCACTGTGCTTATTCTCTCCAGTTCTGTCCTGGCCAATTGGTGTCTTTCAAAGCCTATTTCACCCACCCAAAACCTGCAGTTTTCCAGTGTGTTTTGGGCACTGCCTGTTGAAAGCAGCTGGGTTTGCTCTCTAGCATGAGGTCAGATGTAATGACTAGACAGGGTCTAGCTTCGAAGTGCAACAGGAAGGAATAGAAATGGCTTAGTTGCAAGTTCATGAGCAGAGTTTGTCTCAGACAGTGGAGGTATACAGAGTGTAGACAGCCCATCCGTTTCATTTCTAGTTTCTTCCACCCTGCTGTGATCTTCCTGCAGTCAGAATCTGCCCAAGCTTGTGGTTAGCGGTGGTAAGGGTAGGCAGATTTAGTGTTGTTAATACTGCAAGGTCCTTTAACCTAGCAGGGGCTAGGAAATAGAGCTTCACCACTTTCTTTTTACATAACATCATTAGTTTGTTAAAGCTGACTGCTTTAGTTGACTGCTGTGGTTTGGACAGAGAGGTCAGGATTTCCTGTTTGGGTTTAAGGGGTTCTGTACCTGGCTTTGCATTTGCTGCAAAGGAAAAACAGCTCTGAGGGACCACTGAACCAGCTGTGCCAGTGGGTGGCAGCTCAAAGGGAATTCTCTTTCGTTCTGTTCTAGGCATTAGTCACCTCTGTGTCAAGGAATAGACTGTGGGTAGGTCCTACAATTCCATGACATTTCTTTGCCAGGTCAGCAGCTGTGCTGAAACTGAGCCTTTTGAAGTTGGAATTTTTTCGTTCTGCTATTGCCACTCTAGCTTACTTCTCCTCCTTCTGGGTTAGGATACAGAGAATTACCAGCAACCGGTTTTTCTTTATCTAGTCCAGATGCCATGGAATTAATTTCTTCCATTTAACTCTAGCAAACCATGTTCAGAACTTATTGCCTTGACCTGATGGCTCAGAAGAGTTACTGGTACTGTACTAATGCTACTGTGCTTGGCTGGTTTCCTTCAGGTTTTAAGAGCTTCTATAGAACGGCTGGAAAGTGTACAGGACTTGGTCAGCCAAGATCCCAATAACACAGGTTGGGATGGTAGGATGGAGGCCACTGCATTTCATATCCTCCCTTTGTTGCCACATTTAGAAAGGAGAGAGACATGGTTTATTCTGCACAGTGCAAGGTGGAAGGCTGTCCACAAATCAAGCACACCAAGGAGTAAAAAATGAGGATTTTGACAGTGAAGTTTACCTATACCTCCTCTATCTAATACACAGTCACTGCCTGCCTAATGCAGAGTCATTTAGCTTGTTCAACCTCGTGTAACTCTTGTTACTGCACCTGCCTGGGCCTCTTCAGAGGTGTCTGGTGGTCACTGGTGGTTCTTCGGGAGGTGCCCTAAACTCAGTTTCAAGCAAAGTTCAGCTCAGGACATGCAGAATCCAAGGCTGAGTGCCAAATAAGATGTGATCTACAGCTCTGTCATCATCTTAAACAATTGCCAAGCAGGACATAAAATCCAAAAAGTTTCCTTAAGCATTAAGCAACACCTGTTTAACACACCTGATAACATCTATATGTATTAAGAAGAGTGGCTAAATATGAGAATGATATCATCAGTTTCCATCTGTAACAGAACTCAAAGGAGAAGAGGGAGAATTCTGCTTAAAAACATAAGTTTCCCTTTGGAAGTTCTTAAAATATTGTATTAAAAACTTCCTCATTCTTTTGGCTACTATTGTTCCCAATTATATTTAAATCTTGGAGGTAGCCATTTCATTACTCTCCAGATTTTGAGATACAATTCTAGCACTAAAATAAAAAGCACCCAGGTTAGTATTAACAGGACAATTATGGGATGGAGCATTTTATTAAAAATTCCTGGTGCTGTTGGAGATTATCCAAATAAAATATCCCATAATCAGTCTTGATTTCCATCTTTTTTTAGTCTTCCCATTACCCAGTGGATTTCTTTGGGGTCATGATGGACAGTAATCACAGTTTTTCTACTATTGTCTTTAGCTTCTTTTAACAGCTTTTGCAAATCTTTATGTTGTAGCAATTTCTTTACTAGTGTAAGTCTCATACCCATAGGGAGAGGTTGTATACTTGAAGTTACAGCTTGTTTTTATTAGTTAGATAATAAGTTAAAATCACAGCCTCTGATCAAGGTAAATTTACAAACACAAAAATTAGAATGTGATTAAATTCTAAGAACCCTTGTTCTATGCAGGTGCTGGCACCTATGGTTTATCATCTGTTTCTTTGTTTATAGGCCCATAATCGATGTTTTGTTGGATAAATTTTGGTTCCATTATTGACCAAAATAATGATGAGCAATAATAGGATGGATATAATATACTTTTACATATAGTTTTACATATAGTCAGTATTAAATAGTATTCTTTGTTTCCCTACCTTCTTGCTTACATATGGGTCAAGTTCCCAGGCTTGAGGGCCTTTGGGAGGTGTATGGGTAAGGGTTTTCCTTCTACCTTTACTTGCATCCAGTGGTCTTCTGCTACTGACTCATCTTCTATGGCTCAGCAAGAATATTTACCTTCCTCTTTATGCATCAAAGGAAATTCTAGACAGTATAAACTGTCAGATTCCCATGTAGTTGTAACATTAATTAATAATTTAAATTCTCTTCTGTCTTCCTTAAACCACTGTACAATTGATTTCTTGTTACAGTATGTGACTGGGCAAGAAAGAATAAAAGGACTACCTCTCTAAGGTTCATATTCAGGAATGTTAAGGCAGTTCAGGTAATCATGTCACAGTAAGGGACTTAACCAATGTAAAAGTGTACCAAGTTTGACATTTGGCACTGTCTCTGCACTCCTGGTCTGTGCAGTTGTGTTTGTGTAAAATAATTACTGCAATTAGAAATGCCCCTCTCTCTTGAGGGCAGTCAAGTTCTGTGTAAGGCTTTCTTAGCACATAGAGTTCATGAAGTTACTTTTTTATATTTAATTCCTAAGGTCCAGAGGGGGTAGCTTCTCACTCAGTCTAGTTCCGTAGTGTTCTTCAGTCATGAATGGTGGCTCCATGGCTCCTTGGAGTTCTGTAGCCATGCATGTTTGGAGAAGAACCTGGTATGGTCCTTTCCAGCATTCCTTTAGTGGCTTATCATTCTGCAATCTTAGACAGCCCCAGTCTCTCTCTGGATGTCTTGGACAGGAAGGCCCAATCCAATGGGATTTCTGCATTGAAGGTACCTGTTGATGGAGGACAAAGCTTTCCCTAGAGAGATAACACAATTACACAAGTACTCTTGGCCCAAGATACAGACTGGAGTTTGTAAGAGACTACCTGATAAAGTCTCCTGTATAGATTTCAAAAGGACTGAGCTTATCCTTGGATCTAAGTGTTACTCTGACCCTCAGCAGTGCTGGTGGCAACATCCCAGGCCACTTCGATGACATAAGTATCCTGTCTCAAGGAATTACCTCTTTCAATAGTACCTTGCCTTCCTGTTTAGCCTGCTTGGTTGGACAGGGAAAAGTGTCAGGCCCTCCAGAAAATTTATCTGCTGGTACCAGTAAGTATCGATTCCCATTTTTTTCTCTCCCAATAGAGAAATCTATTTGCCAGGAATTTCCTAGTGTGTTCCTTTTTTGGTTTGTCCGGGGGAAGGCTGAGGCAGGATCTGTGGACACAGTTCTCATTTCTTCTTCACTATACTTTGTATGACGCCTCCCATTCCAGTCCCAAGGACACACAGTTTTACATTGTTTTCCAGAAATTGTATGGCTATTCTTAAATCCCTGTGGTAAAACAGTCCAGCATAATTGACAGCCCCCATTTGAGGATTCTCCCATTCAAATGCCAACAGCTCCTGAATTCCGGCACCCAGCAGGATAATAAAGGATATCTTTCAAGGGAGTATCTTTCAAGTGTAATGCCCTAAACCATTGATCAGTGTCTTTTTATGTGGCTGATGCACATCTTGTACTATTTGATTTATGGCTCTTAAATCTTGGATTCAGTATCTGAGTGTGGTTTCTTAACTGGTAGAATTGGGGTATTAAACTGACTGGCATTCCTGAAGCATCCCAAAGCTAATAAATCTTTCAATGTTTGGCTCTAGTCCTTTTCTAGCTTCCAATTTAACAGGGTATTGTTTTCATCGTACCAGTCTGGTGCCTGGTTTTAATTTGATTGTTATCAGTTTTGCTTCTTGTGGTCTTGCAGGAGTGCCAGTCACCTTCATGAAGGGAGTCACCCCATTTTACCTTTTTTTGGGTATCTCTTCAGGTACCTCTCTTCCTCTGGGTCTTTTGATCCTGTAACATAAACACTTGTGCCCCCAGGGCTTTTTCTTCTGCTGTATGTAGTTGGATCTGTCCTTTTTCAAAGCTTGTTTTTGCATTTAATTTACTTAATTCTCTTCCTAATAATGGCATTGGGCATTTGGGTATGTACAGAAATTTTATAAAACTCTTTCCAATTCTGAATTTGAAGGGCTGGGAGAATGACCTTATTTCCATTTTCCCTACAGCTCTAGCTGTAGATGTGCTTTGTTTACTCAAGACTCCTTCATATCTATGTTGCTCCTCTATTAGAAATTCTACCTTTTCGTTCCCAAAATTTACTCTGACCAGGAGCTCTGTTGGGGATTCTTAGGAGCTCTCAGCTGCCTGTCAGTCTAAATCCCAGTAGAGTGTAAGCAGTCTTCCTATTTGTGGAGCCTCCCATCTTTGAGGATTACCTGTGTCCTGGGTTCTGTGGGCATTTCTTTCCAGTGCCCTTTCTGCTTACAGTATGTACATTGAATTTTTCCTGCTAGATGGGAATTTACCAGTTGAAATCTGATTCCCTTACATTACCTCCTGCCCTTCCAACTATCACAGCCATCAACTGTATTTGTCATCCCTTTTCTGATTTCTTTTCCCCTCTTTCCTTTCTCTTCTCCACCTCATTCTCTTCATTACACTTCCTTTTTCTTTCTCCAATGCTAAAACATGAGTGTCTGCTGTCATCAATCTGTATTCTTTCCAAGCCTTACTATTATTCTGCAATGCAAAAAACAGATCAACACCTGGTACTTTGCTCCATTTTCCTTCTTGGCAACAAAATAACATTAATTACAAGAGCCATTCTGAGGCCATTTTCCCCAATCCTCTAATAGATACAAAGCCACCACATAATCAACTTCTTAGTAAGGGAATCCCCTCCAAACTTTTCTCATGGTCTTAAGATACAGCCTAAAAGTGAAGTTCTCACAATGCCCTCTTCCAGTAAGGTGGAACTTCCAACACCCATGCAGGCAAACAATTACAAACAGTTGGTATAACAAAGTCTTGTTACACATTGTTCAAACCTTTTACACACTTTAGTCATCACCAAGTTTTTGCATCTCTAAAAAAACAAGTTTTAACCCAAACCCCAAATTTTACCCAAAATGTAATATTCCTCTGACATGTGTGTTTTCCAGTATGATTTATTCAGGGAGACACAGGATACCAAAATACCACTTTTAACAGTGTTGCAATGAAGGATATCTGCAGCTTTGTGAGATCCTGGTCATATTCACCATTGTCCCATCTGGGTCACCAGAACAAGCTCCCCTCAGTACTGTTAAACCACCCTGCCTCCAAGCACTGCAGGCAGGGCTGTAGCTGAGCTTTGTCATGAGTGCAGTGTGGGTTTTGCTTGTCTGCAGAACTTGTAACTGCAGCAGCAGCAACGATCCCCTTGCTCTTAGAGGGGACTTCACACCCTGTTGAAGTAGAGAGCGTGGGCTGAGTAAGAAAACTCATTTTTATTAAATACAACTTGGCCTGCAAGCCTTCAGTGTTTTGTCATGCAAAACCACAAAGTGAGTTCAGGGTAGAATTGCATGAGGCAGAGAGGGTGTATCAGATTCTCAGCCTGCAGCAGCTGTGAAACTATAACAGTGCTCCTCCAGAGTAGTCTCAAGCCCACACAAAAATACCTTTTGTAGAAGTAAAAGGAAATATTTGTAACACTGAGCCTACGTGAAGATCAGCTAGATGGGCTTGTACTCTTGAAAATATTCAACATAAAATACGCACAGGTGAAGGGTTTAGTGTTGTCAGCAGGTCCACCTGCCAGATACTTACTCTGAACCTCTCTAAGGTAAGAACTACCAGCTGGATTTCTACCCTCTTAATCTGGACAAGGAGCAGCTCTTGCCTTAAATTTCTGATGCTGAATGAGGGAATCCTCTGCTGTTCTGGCAGTGTATGTCTGCCTTCTTAAAACAGCCATTAGGATGGCTGGGGTTTCTTAAGGCCTCTGGAAAAAGGTGGTATTTTTGCTCCAGAGCTCTCATGATACAATAAGGCCACTCAAAACCACCTTTGTGCTGTGAAGATAATTCTTTATGTAGAGGTAGCTAAAAGTCTGTGTGCTGTATGAGGGACAAGTGGACCCACAGTAAGTGTTGCCATCTGTCTTCTCTGCTACAGAAGAGATGGCCAGAGGCTGACCTTTCCTTCAGGATCAGCCCCAGCCAGGTCATGTCCAGGGGCACTGAGGTTTATTGTACCAGCTCTAGTAGCTGATGCAAGATCCTTTTCTGTCCATAGCGCACGTGCAGTGCTTGCTGCTCCCTTCGACTCAGTTTCTCATAAGCCTCCTTGTTATTTAGCAAGTCCTGCTCTGTTTTCAGGTCTGCCCCATAGGACTCCAGGGTTAGCAGCACACTGTCATAAAGGAGCTTCTTGCAAGGAGTTTTAAGTCTGGAGAGAGCCTCATTTGAAAGGGTAGCATTTTCCTCTTCCTCGCTATCATCTTCCCAGCCATCTTGCTCCTTATACTCCTTGAATTCTTCTTCTGACATGCACAGCACCTGTAGTGACCCAGGCATAGGGGTAAGTCACTGGCAGTGTGAGTACATCAGGCTTTCTCCTCTGTGGAAGAGCCACGTGGAGCAGGTGAGTTATTCCTCAGCTGCACTAAAGGTTAAGAGACTAAAACTGGCTTAGATACCTAATTGCAAGTAATTGTGGGTTAGAAGAACAGTAAAACAGCAGACCTGGGTATTGGTAAGTCTTGTAAAGCATCTCAGCTGTCACCTACAAAGTTGTGACAGCTGTCTAGAACAGCAGTGGCCATGGAGCCATTCGAAGACAGGTATGTGAGTACACATGGATGGCTACTTCAGGAGAGGAAGATGACTTAACAGCACCTGGGAGCTGGGCAGCCACACCCCCTCCCACTGCTCACACTGGACTGTTAGTGCCAAACTGCCTTCAGGTGCTTGTCCCCTTCACTGAGCCATTCTGCACTGCTGCTTTGCCCAGCAGTACTCTAGGCCAGCTCTTCCCCCACCTGGCCATGCTTACCTTGAGGGTCACAGACAGCTCTTCCTCTGTCAGCACCTCATCCCAGCCAAGCACAAAGGCACCTTCCTCCCCCACCATCTCCAGCTGGCACAAGAAGTCCCACTGCTCTGAGACCAGCTGCTGCTGCGCTTCACTTTTGGCACCTGTTTCGAAGACAGCAGAGCTGTGAACACAGCTGGGATAGTAGTGGAGGGGCAGGGGGAACAGAGAAGGGGAAACAGGAGGCAGAAAACCAAGGCATAGCCCTGCCACCAGAAATGATGTGGAACAGGCTTGTTTTTCATGTCATCCTTGATGCCTGTTTAACAAAGATCCCTGCCCCATCCTCTCCCAGAGGGGCTGTGGGTGCCACTCACGCTGCAGAGCTGCCCTGCGCAGTGTCACCATCTGGATGTCGGCCGTGTCGTGGGTGTTGCCAGGGTAGGGCTCTGCAAAGCCGTACATGTGCAGCAGCTGCCAGTTGGCCATCTGCCCGTAGGTGTTGAAGATCTCCTGCCCCTTCCCCACAGGCTGCGTTGTAACCATTCTCAAACATTGCTGCAGGGAGGGGAGAGCATCTGAGCTGTGCCAATCTGACTGCTCAACAAGGGCTTTCAGAGAGCTCAGGTGACCCTGAGCTCCTCCTAACAGACACCAAACATGCAGCAGACCTTTGTATTAAGGAGATCCAGGCCAGACTCGCTGCCCTGGACTGAGACCCCACCTTGCTGTGCCCCCATTCCCAAGGGTCTTACAAAAGAGAACCAGGCTGTGACAATGCTGGTGCAGCAGCTTTGTACTCACAGGAGAGTATTCCAGGTTGGCATTGTGGTTGGCCACATGATTCAAAATATCTGCTACAGGCACCATCATGGGAGGATTGGGTCCCTTCTCATCTTCATCTTCCTCCTCTAAAGGTTCCTGAAAGCTAAGACAAGGGAGATGAAGACAAGCCAGTGGTACACATGGATGCACAGGGCAAGCTTCACCTTACACTTACATTGTTGTGCAACTCCAACCACTAACGTAGCCTGTAATCCTACTTGTCCTTGCTCCTTGCTGGAACAAAGCCCTCACTTCTCACCTGTAAGCCATGACAAATGCCACCAGCTCCTTATACAACTCCAGAGTGTGCAATTTGGGGTCAAAGATGTTGGGGTGGGTCTCCATGAAAGGCAGGATGATGGAGTTGTACTCCAGGTGGATGTTGGCTAGATCCTTGTCCACAGCTTCTGGGATGCCTGTGCCCTGCAGGAGCCTCTTTCGCTCTTCTTGAGGCCTGTTGCAAGAAAAACAGCAGGTTCTTCTCTGTCTGTGCTGGGGCCAAGGGTCTATAAATTCCTTCCTCCTTAAAAATCTCAGCTTCCCCATGCTCTCCAGGTCCATGTTTTCTCTGGTCTGCCTGTAACATAACTCCAGGAGGGTACCTCAGGCTCCTGCCAGTGTTAGCACAGGGCTAGAGCAGAGGGTTGGGGTCACCCAGCAGGACCACATCCCTCCCCAGAACTTCACTGAGCAGCCCCTGGCCTGTGCCTGCCTTCAGCTGTAAGACTGAGCCTCCCCAAGGGCCCCCTGCTTTCACCTTACCAGAACATGGGGTGATCCAGGCTCCGGAAGTCCTGCCAGAGGGCGAAGTATGGCTGCCAGTGGGAGTTGCTGGCTGTGTACTCGTGTAGCAAGGCCAACAGGAGAGGGACCCAACCAGACTGGCTCTGCAGGGACTCCTCAGCTACAGACAGGATGGAGAAAACCTAAGTTGTTCTACATTTCAGAACCAAAACCTGATCTGATAAGCCTCTGTGCCTGTCTTCAGCCTGGAGATGGGTTGAGTTTCCATTCCCGTTTGTCTTGGGTTTGTCCTGAGCTGAACCAGGACCAGAAGCTGCTTCTCTGGAGTTATGGATGACCTCTCCCAGGCCCTGCAGCCTTGCCCTCCTCAGCCTGAAGCTTTGCATGCCTTCAGGAACCAAGGAACTCTTTTTCTTCTCAGTGCCCCCAGGAAAGCAGCACAGTATGGGTGCCTGTCACTCAGGAGTTGGAGATGTTGCACTAAAGGACTTTTCTCCCTGTCCAGCACAGCTCTGGGCTTCCTTAGGGAAGCGAGGGGGTGCACAGCCCTCCCCTTCCCTACCTGGTATGTAACAGCCCTACAGCATCCTGCGTAAATCAGAAACGTTCCCGAGGCTTTACCACAGACTCGTTTATTCCTTTAATAGCAAAGACTCGAGTGACACAAGAAGCTTGCACTCACCTTCCTCCAAGAGCGCGTGGATGGAGGTGGTGTGCTGGGACAGCAGCGCCGTGCGAGGGATGGTGAACAGCACCTCTCCCGCCTCCAGCTCCTCGGCGGCCAACATCCCGTACCCTGCCACCGCGCCCTCCCTGCTCAGGCGAACCTGGGGGCACAGGGAGCGGTGAGGGGCGGGGCGAAGAGACCAGGGCGGGCCTGGGGGATGCCCGGGCCGACCCGCGGTACCTCACCTTGGGGTTCAGCTCCACCCCGGCCCGCCCGCACCATGCCAGGAACCCGGAGAGGGGGTCGGCGCTACTCTTCCTCTGGGCGGCGCTCTCGGCCGCCGCCTGTGGATGGAAACATGGTGTGAAGGGGAAGGAGCCATGAGGCTCTCTTCAGCACCGCCGTCCCGGGGGCCGGTGTGTCCCCAGCCCCCCGGGAGCCCCCGGCTTGCCCCGTACCTTGAACCTCTTGGGCGCCGACGCCATGACGCTGCCAACACGTGGTCCCGCACCACGTGGTCCCGGTGGGGCCGTTCCGGGTAGGCGGGGGAGCTCCGCCTCCATGGGCCGGGCTGACGGCGGCCAGAAAGGGACAGAAAGGACCGGGAGAGCAGCGGCGGAAACGTGTCCGGGGGCTGCCTGTATGCGGGACTCAGGGAGCGGAGGTTCACAGTATCTCTTTGTAGGGGCTAGCTTTCGAGCACCTCCCTGAAGCGTCTGCGGTCCTTACGGTGCCTCTTTGTGGGATCCAGCGATCACCACGTGTCTTTCTGTTGGGTCTCGGAACCTTTCGGGGTCTCTGTGAGGGTTCTGGGGGCGATTTAGGGGCTCTCTGGGAGGCCGATCAGGCCTCTCTCTGTACCCTGCTGCCTCCTTCCTACCCTGGGGCTTCCCCTCAGTGGCCAGGTGTGCCTACCCCGGGGCCGGTGCACCTCGGGGGGCTGCGGTGCCGCGCACCAGTGCGGTCATAGCTCCACACATAGGTTAAAAACAGCAGGCTCTAATTAATCAGGGCAATTAAACTTGTGCTCTTGTTCAGTCGACACAACACACGCCCCCCATCGTACGTACGGGCTCCAATCTCCCCTGCAGGGCCATCCCCAGGCCGCCGTTCCCCCGGCTCATAAGTGCTGTCGCCAGCCCCAGCAGACGCGGGGCCGATGCTGCTGCTCTAATGAAGCCAATTAGTGCGCACGAGGTGTTTGAAGAGGCCCCACGGAGCTCTCTGCGGGCTGTCCCTAGCCCGTATGCAACTGGGGTCGGCTTTAATCTTCTCCAGCCCCTTCGGAGCTGGGCCAGGTTGGAGTGGCAAGGTGGGTTCCCTACTGGGCAAAAGGGTTCCTTCCTGAAGAATGAGGAGGAAGAGCAAAATATATGGAGTGGCACCTGTAGGTGCCCATCCAAGCTCGGTATATGCAACCCAACTCCCCGCAGCCGCCTCCCTCCCTCCCTCCTTAACGCGGCTCCCTCAAAAGCGCCGCAGGGACTCGGATTCGAACCGGGGCTGCTGCAGCCTGAGCGCCGAGCTCGGAGCCCTGCGCGGCCGCAGCCGCCGCTGCTGCTCCTGGCCCCCGGCGGGACTCTCCTGCCTCCCTCTGGGAGCGGCGGGGCTTGAACAGCAGCTCCCGCAGCATCCCGCTCCCCTCCCTGCCCGCGCATCCCTGCGGCGCCGGCATCTTCCCGGGGCGCATCCCTGTGCCGGATCAGTGTCCAGGGACGTTCCCAGAACCCGGGCGTTCGGTCTGGCCCGCGCTGGCAGCCTCGTTGGGGTGGCGTGGGGGTGGAAAACATCAAAGTGGGTCCCCACATTGTCCCTGCAATGCTGCAGCAAAGCGGGGTCCCCCCCGCCTGTCACAGACACGCCCCCAGCAGTCCAAATGTGAGCCTGGATAGCTCAGTTGGGAGAGCATCAGACTTTTAATCTGAGGGTCCAGGGTTCAAGCCCCTGTTCAGGTGGTGGCTTTATCCTTTAATATAGAGAAAGGGGAGCCTGTGGGCAGGTGTAGCATCTTCTCCTGCTGGGACCCCAGGCCACCCCATCCTTCTTTTCCCACCACCACTCCCCAAGCTCTCCAGAGCTGGCTCCATCCCATCTTAGACCCACACAGAACTGCTCTGTTCTTCCAACCACTCAGTACTCAGAGAGATCTCATGTTGGATGATTAGGCCAGACAAGGGTATTATTTGGGGATACATCTGAGAGGAGGGAGAAAGAGGAGGGACAGAAAAGGAAGAGGCACGGCAGAGCTGGAGGGAAGGAAGTCCAGGCTGGGTTTGAAAATGGTGGTCAGGGTGAGACTTACACCTAGGTACAGCTTGAGAGGGCAGAAAGCTATTGGGGGCATCCTGAGTGTGGCTGACTCTCATGGGGATGTGCAGCACCCTCTACCTGCCTTCTGGAACGCCCAGGCCTTCCGTCACCTTTGGGTGTTCATCATCTCCCCTCTGTGCCTGCCCTGAGCTCCATTCTGGGCCCCTGCCCACCCCAGCTCAGGCAGATGCTCCCTTGAAGCCACCTCTGGTGCCAGGGAAGCCATCTCTGGCCCTCTGACTGGGGGGACAGTGATGTTTTTGCAACGACGCTGCACATCCATCGCATCAACCCACGAGCTTATTTTATTGTCCTGAAAAACTTTGCTTCCCAGCGGCTCCAATCCTTCCACGCGCATGAGCCACGGCTCGGGCCGGGCTCCGGCCCATGCCTCCGTCGTCATTCATTTCTTGCCAGCAAGAAAACAAAGAGATAATAAATAGGAAGCTTATTTGCAGGGAAGGCCCAGGGAACGGCCTGGGGTCACGGGCCGGGCTGTGCCTGGCCCCGGCCGGGGCTGGCAGGGGGTGGGGCTGCAGCCCAGCCCCGGGCCATGCACACTGTGGGGCTGGGGCACTGGGGGGCCTGGGGGGATATAGCAATCTCTATTTAATTACATTAAAATAGACTATTTAAAAAAATTATTTCTAGTAGTTAAAAAAGTATCGTGGTCCATCCCATCCCAGCAGAGTCATGGAGCTGTCCCAGGGGTTTGGGGATGCACTGGTCGGCGTGGGGATGGACCCCAGTCTGCTTCACCCTAGGCAGGCCTGTCCAGGGAATGGTCTGTCACAGCAGGTTCCAGGGGTGGGTGCTGGCAGGGTGGCCACCGCGGGTGACAAAGCAGAGCACTGTGCCCCCCGCCAGCCCCACAGCCACCGGCAGACCAAAGGCAGGGGAATGGGTGCCCTCCCAGACCCCACAGCGGGGCCAGTCCCAGGGCCTTAAATGACATGGCAGCAGTTGAACTGCCCCAGCGAGAGCAGGCTCTCCTTGGAGCCCGGCCGGAGTTTGAAGGCCAGGGCTTTCTCGCAGAGCGGGAACTGCAGGAGCCTGTCCCGCAGGCTGCCCCCCTTGCTCTTGCCCGGGTCCAGCTTGATCACACTCTCTGCGCCCCCTTCAGGGCCTGAGCTCTCCACCGACGGCTGGGCCGGGCTGGTCTGCTCCCCCTGCCCTGGGGGCGTGT
>VZRF01004122.1:342004-428781 GCA_013396875.1 Vireo altiloquus | reverse complement strand
GGGGACCTTCAGCAGGGTCCCGGTGGGCTGCCGGCCACCAATGTCCCCTCCGGGGGGCAGCCGGGCCCCCCCGGCGAGGCCACCTCTCTCCGTGAAGGGCAGGAGGCTGCCGGTGCTGCCCACAGAGCCAAACGTGTCTGACATGTTGGGCCTGTGGAAGGGGAGAGAGGGAGGTGTCAGTACCCAGCTGGGCATCACAAGGGCTGTGGCACGGAAAAGGACAGGGAACTGGCCAAGACCATGCACTGGGGACCCAGGATGGTGGGGAGGAGGACACGGGATGGGGGGCAGCAGGGGGGCTCACCTGCTCTGCACCTCCTTGGCCAGGTTGTAGACGAGGCTGAGGCGGTGGCCCTGCTTCTCCTGCTTCTCCCGCAGCATCCTCTCTGCCAGCAGGAAATACGTGGCCGTGATGTGGTTGTAGCGGTCGGCTTCTAGCGCCCTGTGTGGGACCAAGGGAGTTGCATCAGCACACAAGGGACACGCTTGGAGGGACCCCAGAGCCCTTTGCAAGGGCTCCCACCCCAGCATCCCATCACTCACTCCTGGATGGTGTCCCGATCTGCGATGTTCCCACACATCATGGCTTGGAGGATGATCTCGTGCTCCTCCTCAGACACGCGCTTGTGGGAGGTGAGGGGCAGCAGGGAGCGGCTCGCAGGGGACGGATCCACCCCCTGCAGCCACGTGTGGCCCTCGATCTGCTCCAGGGACGCTCGTTGCTTTGGGTCCCGCTGCAGCATCCTGGAGATGAGACTGGGGAAAAGGAGTGACACTGCAACCCCGCAGCACTGTGTGAACTCCAAAGTAAGCATCTTTACACAATCTTCCCACCTCAGCTCCCAGGCATCTCCCAGAGCTAGGGCACCCACCCCGGGGCAGCAAGGTGGGGTCTGGGGAGTACAGTGAGGGGGTGGTGCTCACTCAGCGCACTGTGCCGAGACGTGCGGGGGGACGGTGTAGCGGCAGTCCATGATCATGGTGAGGGTCTCGCTGTCATTGGCCTCCTGGAACGGGGGATGGCCGCACACCAGCATGTAGAGGATGACCCCCAGGCTCCAGATGTCTGCAAGAAACAGTAGCAGCAGTTCAGGTTGCACTCACCGTGGCCCAGGAGAGATTACCCACCGCACGGACCCCGGGAGGGGCCACCCCACCAGGCCCCAGTGCTGATCAGCAGACACCAGTGCTCACTGGGATGTTTCTTGGAGGTAACAGCTTCCAGGTCTTGCCGCATGGACAGGGGGACCATGCTCCCACCAAAGCAGGGAAGGACCTTCCCATGCTTGCATCCAAGCAGGTCTCAATGGACTTCACCAAAGCAGTTGAGGTGTTATCACCTTGTCCAGGCAGGGACAGGAAGGTCAGCCCCGAGCTCTGCCCCCTCCCATTTCCCCCTAGTCACACACCCACCCACAGCACGGTTTCATGTTATTCCTCAGCTTCCTGGTTCCCAAATCCCACCACAACCATCCTGGCACTGGGCTGTGCCTTAGGAGACACTACAGCAATGGGAGAGGGAACAAGCACCGATCTGGGCTCTCCAGCTGCATGGGGACCAGCTGGAGTAGGTTTGCTGCCCTGTCCTGGGGACAGGGATGGAGCTAGAAGCATCTTCACTGGGTCCTCCTGCCCAGAACACAAATTCCTGCAGATGTGCAGGTTTAGGATGCTGAGCACGCCCTGGGGCACTCCATTAATACCTTCAGCTGCTTAAGTCAAGTGTTTGAAAATTTCTCATCTGCGTCAGTTTTCTCCTTTCATTTCCCTTTGCAGCGCCACCAGCTTATTTTTCTACCACCTCCATAAGCTATCCCTGTTCTCAACTCGGGATCCGCCTTTCCCTGAGCCAGTGCTGGGCTTTTGCCTTTAAGGGCTCGTGTTTTGCTTTGCTAAATCCTCCTGCCCTAATTCCAGCCAGACAGCTGGCTTGGATCCTGCTTCCCTCCCACGTCCCCTTTGCCACAGCAGAGCCTCTTGGAGCCCCCAGCCCAGCTCCCTGTGACCTGGGACAGTCTCCCCAGACCTCTGCACCCTAGCCAGGGAGGGAAGGGCACTGGAAGCCACAGAGAGGAAGTGGCTTTCAGGGCGGGGATGGAGCAAAGGAAACTTTTGGAGCTCCTCCGCCCAAACAGCAGCATCCCGAGCAGATTTCCTTCCGGCCTCACCCCGCCAAATAACCACCAGCGCCAGACTGCTGGCAGCTGTATCCTCACACTGCTTCTCCTGGCGGATGCTGCACCAGGCTCACAGCCCGCTTGGGCTTTTTCCCCTCTCTGGCAACCATCACTCTATGGGATCTCTGTGGATGGTGAGATGGTCCCTCTCTGCAGGGAGGACCCTGCTGTGCCAGGGCAGGGCTGGGTAGCCAAGCACCCAAGGGACAGGCTTGCTCCTTGCAGCGATAGCACTGCCACCGTGTGCTCCTACTGTAAGGGGCCAAGTGGGAGGCAGTACCTAGCTGGCAGGACCATGCTCCAGGCAGGGGACAGGAGGGAGGCAGGTCCCCAGGGCACCCCACAGCCCTTACCAACAGCCGGGGCGTCGTACTCATCCCCAAGCAGGATCTCTGGTGCCGAGTACGCCAGGGAGCCGCAGCTGGTGGTGAGCATCTTGCCAGGCTGGAAGTGGTTGCTGAAGCCAAAGTCAGTGAGTTTGACCACCCCTTGCTCCTGGAAGAAGACCACGTTCTCGGGCTTGAGGTCACGGTGCACCACGTGCAGCTTGTGGCAATACGAGATGGCATGGACAATCTGGGCGAAGTAGTGCTTGGCCCGCGGCTCGGCCAGGCCACCCTCGTGCCGCATGATGTGGTCAAACATGTCCCCACCGTCACCCAGCTCCAGGATGAGGTAGAGCTTGGCGTGGGTGTCGATGACCTCGTAGAGGCGCACCACATTGGGGTGCTGCACCAGCTTCATGCAGCGCACCTCCTGCAGGAGCTGCCCTGCCGCCTCCCCTGCCAGCTTGCTCTTGTCGATCACCTTGACGGCCACACGCTGCCCGGTGAAGACATGCCGGGCCAGCTTCACCACCGCAAAGTGGCCCTTGCCCAGCGTGCGCTCCAGGTCGTACAGCCCCGCGATCTTGCCCTCACCGCAGCCCTGTGCCCCGGCCATGGCGGTGTCGTCAGGTGGGGACAGGCATCAGGCGCTGTGGGACAGAGGAGATGCTGAGCAACGTGGGGTGAGGGATGGGGTGCCCCCGAATACCAGGTCTCCCAGCACCCCTGACACCAGGACTGCCAGGACATCAGAGTTCCCAGCAGCCTGGGCACCCCTGACACTCCCAGTCCCCATCCTGGGACCTAGACATCCATCTGTATCCCCACCTCCAGTTCCTAGTACTCTGGAGATATCCATACTTCCATCTTCTATCTCCTGAGTATCCTAGGGTACCCCATAATCCCCATGCCCAGGTCCCCAGCATCCTGGGCACCCCAATAATACCAACCTTCGGGTATATGGCATCCTGGCTACCCCAATATGTTCACCTCCACTACCTAGCAACTCTGGTCACCCCCACACTCTCATCTCCAGTCCTCAACACGCCGGGCCATCTCCATATCACCAACCTTCAGGTCTCTAGCACCCCTGTCACTCCCGTATCCCCGTCTCCAATCCACAACATCCGTGCCACCCCCATGCCCTCACCTTCAGACCTCAGCACTCTTGGCACCCCCGTGCTCCCCCTCCAGTGCCCCGGGCACCCCGATACCCACCCTAGCCCCTGTCACCCGGTGCGCCCCGGCGGAGCCGCACTCACCGGGGCGCGGAGCTGCGACCGCCGGGGCTGCGGTGCCCGGGCGCGCCCGCCCCGCTGACGTCAGGGCGGCTCCGGGATCGCGCCTTAAAGGGCCCGGCCCGGCGGGGCTGAGGCCGGGGCGATGCTCATGGCAGCTCCTGAGAGGCAGCTCCCGCGGCCCGGCTCGTTATTGCCTGTTTGGGGTAGCAGGGACTCGGTTTGCCTTAGCCGTAACGAGGGCTGGTGATGAGCTAAATGAGCCCCCCGCCTGCCTGGATGCTTCCAGGATGAGAAGGAGAGCCTCCAGCTCGGGCTTGTCTCCCGAGGGTCCCGCTCTTGGCGGCTCCTGCCTGGGATGCCCACTCACGGGCATCTCTGCTGTGCCACTGACCCACTCCATCTCTCGCTTCCACCCTCGCTGGAGCCTGAACCATTGAGCTGGGAGCGCAGCACTGGCCCCCCTTTCCCCCCTCGCTTTAAGCCCTCTTTTCCTGGAAGCGGCCCGGCGAGCGGCCGGCCGCCTCATTTAGCTCGTTACTGGCCATCGGGATGCGCACAAAGCAGATGTTGCTCCTGCAGATTAAAAAGCTCTCAGCGCGGCCGCCCTCGTTCCCGCTAATGCCTTCCCAGAAGTCCTGGCCCGCGGCCCCGCCGGCTGCAAACAGGCCCTAATGAGCTGTGCTGAGATCTCCGTGCGGAGGCTGCTGTCAGCGGGGACCGGAGCAGCGCGGACTGAGGACTCGGAGTCCCCAGGGCCGGGCTGGAGGAGCTGGGACTGGGTGGGATCCTCGGCGCTCATCTGGGCCTTGGGAATGGAAAGGACTGCCAAAGCTGCAGCTCACCCAAGATGAGTCTGTCCAGGCATGTGGGGGTGCAGGAGGCATCCAGGTGCTGTGCCAGTGGTCCTGACTGGGTGTTGTGCATCGGGGGACCCAGATGGGTGCTGAGTGTTTCCAGCAGCCATTTGCGGCTCGACAAAATGACACATAGCCGAGTAGCTCCTCGCTGGTCCTGTGCCTGCTCAGCCTGTCCCTCAAATGCAGCAGGAATCAGATCATGCCAGGACAGGGATGTATAAGCAGAGGAAGCCTGCAAAGAGCCCCAAGGGTGGTGCTGCAGCCAGGAGCAGTGGCTCACGCTCTGCTGGGCATGTGCTGGAAGGCCTGGGGGGTCCTCCTGGTCTAGGAGCAGTCTGGTGGGGGCAGAGCTTGGGCTGTCAGCCTTCCCTGCTGGGTATGTCACAGCCTGCTGAACCCTTCCTATTATGTCTTATTTCCCCAATTCCTTGCAGGGCTGAAGCCACTCAAGGCCACAAGTGTTCCCCAAAGGAGCCTGGCTCTGGGGAGGTGCAGGTTTTCCAAATGAGATATGAGCAAGAGATACAGTTAGCACAGCCTGAAGACTGCAGATGGCAAGTGGTCAGGAGCGGGAGGACTTCTGGAGGCTCTGCACTATGACTGAGTGCTTGCCAGGAAATACAGATAGGCAACATTCCCTTTGAAAACCAGTCAAGCTTGGCATGCTTTTGATGAGGAGACTGTAGCCCTGTTATTTCTCTATTTGGGAACTAGGAGATATCCTCAGCCTGCAGCTTCGGTGCTGGAAAGGGAAGTGGTCTGCAAGGACAGTGGGGATTGCTTCCAAGAAACTTGGGAGTTTGGAGCTAACAGGGATCTCTTCCTTCCTGCAGCTGTGCAAGGCACAAAGCAGGAGTCCCCCCTCCCATGCATTGCCCCACTGGCTGCCTCTTTATCCAGACAAAGCCCGTTTTCCAGAGACTCCCACCTACCTGGTAGTTAGTGGAGTCATGTGGCTGCAGCACTTAATTAATACAAGGCCGATATAAATCCCAGTAAGCATGTGGGGAGGAGGACACTGAGGCAGAGAGCGGTAGCGGCGCTTCCAGCGAGCTCGGTGGAGCAGCGAACAGCAAACCCCTCACTGCTCAGAGAGGTCAGTGCTTACCCCGGGAAGGGTCTTGGGGTGTGCAGGATGTGACGCCCATGGCTGTGGGGCTCCCTCCATGCAGAGGGGTCTCTCTCAGCAAAGAGCTGGGTGGTTTTGTGGGATGGGGAGATGAGGAGCGGCCAGAATTGGGCTGCTGGAGACAGGTTTGGAACCTGTCCAAGCAGCAGGCACAGGGTTTCCCAGGATTTAGCTGACAGCAGCAACTGGGATACCACCTCCTGGCCCCTTTTCTTTTGCTCCCTAAGAGGTCACCTACTTTTTAGAGCCTTCAGACCCCTAAAGACCACAGCCCAGCCCTGCAGCTTCTCCTGTCCCCCAGCTGTGTGTGCTGTGGTCCTTCTCCCTGCCCAGCACACAGATCCTAGTGGCACTTCCAGGCTCAGAGCCTGGCAGGAGCCATGTCAGATGTTTTGGCCACACACTGCACCTCAGTGGTCTGGTGGTTGCCATGTGTGGGGCAGAAGAACCTGAACTGCCGCAAAAAAGATCAAATCTCAGTCCATTCTCTGCTGGTCACCCCTTTCTGTGGGGAGACCATGAATGTGCTCACATCTGGGGTGCCCCACAGCACATGAGATAGCTTTGGGGGGGGTCCTCCTCCCAGCTGTCTGTGGGCCCTAAAAAAGGCTCTCAAGTCCAAGGGAGCAAACAGCTGGGAGCAGTGGCTGTGCTGGCAGAGGCTGCCCCTCGCTGGCACAGCATTTCTCAGTGTTGGGGTGATGGCAGTGAGGGGACAGGCCAGGCTGCCAGCAGGTGGGCTGATGCTGGCCGGGCCCCTCTGCACAGGTTGTCCCCCCAGGACCATGCTGAACGTGCTGCTGCTGTGCTGTGGGCTGCTGCAGGGGATCCAGGCTGTCCTGGATCTCAGGACTGCTGACCTCAGCTGTGGCCACCTGCAGAAGGCAAGTGTCAGGCTGGAGGGGGTGGACAGAGCCCGCCACGCTAGCCTGCAGCCGAAAGTCAAGGAGGTGTCTGCAGAGCCGGCAGGTGAGTCCTGTGGCCACCTGCTCTTCACTGACCCCCACCAGCTGCTCACTGGAAAGCTCAGGGCCCCAAAACTGAAGCGGGGATCCCATACCTAGAGAAAGGGGATCCCCTTAAAGCAGCACAGCTTCTCCTGGCCCTGGCTAGTGAGAGCAGCCTGGCAGCCCACAGGGAGTGGGGCCTTTTTTTTTGTGGGAACACATGAGCAAAGAGAGAAGAATCAGAGCTGACCTTAGCAGGTCAGCCTCCTTATCCAGCCTCTCTGTATCTCGCAGGAGCTCTCCCAAGGATGGGGTTTGAGCAGATGGCTCTGCGGGTCCAAGAAGCTGATGGTGACCTTATGCAGAGAGGCAGCCTGCTGGAACCTCAGGTATGGCTCCCGGAGCTTTCTTACAGACACCCCAAAGAGCAGGGCAGCCTCAGACCACAGCAGCCTTCTCTGTGTCCCTGGGGCTGAGGGGATTTGGAGCCCAGCATGGTGCTGCTTGGGATGGGACTATCCGTCCATCACCTGAGAAGCTGGGATGAGCTGAGGCTGCCCAGACCTGCAAGGGGCTCCAGCACTCAAAGGAGAGTGGTCCAAGGCTGTGCTCCTGTAATCCATTTACTTAACCTCAGGCGCAGCCCAGGAAGCCTCTGCAAAGCAGGAGCTCGCTGGGCAGTGCCCTGTGTTGCCTGGCTCAGCCCCCGGTGCCTCTGTTTGGGCAGAAGGCACAGCACCATCCAGGCTGTGCTTGAAAATAGATATGTGCAGAAAGGCCTTGAGACACCATGGATGAGGCAGAAATGCCTGCAAAAAGTCCACAGGGCTCAGCAGTGATTTCCAACAGAAAACAGAGCCTGGAGCTGAACACAACAGAGGCCTCTGCTGCTGGCAATGCCAGGTTTCAGCAGCCACTCTTGACTCTCTCCCATGCAGTTTTTTATTGCTGGCACAGTGGTCCAGGATCAACTCTTCCCCTCGTCTTCCTCTCTCCCCTGCAGGCATCATCCACAGAGCTGCAAGCTGCGGGCCGTGAGGAGCGCTCCCCCCGCCGCTGTGTCCGTCTCCTGGAGTCCTGCCTCGGCCACCAGATCCCCTGCTGTGACCCCTGTGCCACCTGCTACTGCCGCTTCTTCAACGCCTTCTGCTACTGCAGGAAAATCAGCACCAATTTCCCCTGCGGCAAGAACTAACTCGCCCCTGTGTGTGCCTCCTTCTCTTCAGCTCCAATAAACCAGCCCTTTGCAAAAGCCACTGCAGAGTGGGAATGATGTGATGTGTCCACTCGGGCTCCCAGGGAGAGGGGTGGCAACAAGGTGAGGGTGGCCTGTGCACAGCTGGGCACAGTGTCCACACAGCCAACACTCCACGACATGTCCATGTCAAACCAAATGTGCCTTTTCCGGCTACAAAAGTGGTGTTTCAGCAGCAGGGGTGCCCCAGGTGACGTTCTGGCTATGCTGCTGTTGCCCACAGAATTGGGTTTGTTCCGTGGCGTGCACTGAGCCGACAGTGGCACACTGCAGAGAGACATCGATTGTTTATTTCAGAGCTGCCCCAGCCTGGGTGCTCGGTGTTGTTCCACAAATCCAGCATACCCCACCAGACTTTCCCTGCCACTATCTACACAGAGAAGTTTAGGGTTAGTAATTTCCCAAGCACAGCCCCTCTATTAAGATTGGTTAGTAATTTCCATACAAATCATGTAACCCCCCAGCTAACTTCCACTCATGCTCAGGGGAAGGGTCTTCACCTCGTCAGGGTCTTTTTGACCTGCAGGTGTGATTTTTAGTGTTACAATGAAGATAGTTCAGCTCTAAGATACATGGATCTTGAGTATTTCACCGGTTTAACAATGTGCACATTGACATATACCAACATCTTGACTTACTACATCCTTAAAGCTTGTTCCAGGATATTCTTGAGTGAAGGATGCTGGTTGCTGTCTGTTCCACTGATTAGGTCTCCTTTTTTCCTAATTAGGCTTGAAAGTATACAGAGGTCTCACATCAAAGAACATCCGGCCTTAAGACAATCTTGACGTATCCCACATTTTCCAACACTTCTACATCAAAAAAAATTTTTTATTTTGTTACAGAGCAGCTCCTGCACAGCCCTTTACCTGGCTAGGTATTTCCTGACTAGTAGAAGCGGTGTCTCGGCAGGAAGCGACATTGCGAGCTTTACTTGTGTCCTTCTTCTGCCTGTATCGCTCATGGTACCTCAGGCGTAGTGAAAGGGAACCTCACGCCTGGCGCTAGGCGAGGAGCCGGAGCTGGCTACCACGGAGTTTCGGCGACCGCCATTGCCTCAGGCCCTTCCCGCCTCGCAATGGCTGCCGGGAAGGGGCCGCGGCCACGTGCCCCGCCGCGAGTCACGTGAGGCGGCGGACGGCAGCGCTCCCGTCTTGTCGCCGCCGCCATGTCGTGTTTCCCGGAGCTGTATTTTAACGTGGATAACGGGTACCTGGAAGGGCTGGTGCGCGGCTTTAAAGCGGGAGTACTTCGGCAAGGCGACTACGTGAACCTGGTGCAGTGCGAGAGCCTGGAAGGTGAGTGTTGGTGGAGGCCTGGGGCGAGCGGGAACAGTCCCCCCTCCCCACCATCCTGAGGGGAATGGCCGGGCTGTGGGCTGAGGGGAGATGGTGGGGGGCTGTGGGGAGGCGAGGGGCTGCCTGGCAGTGGGGAAAAGAGCCGATAGCGGCGTTTATGAGGCCCTGTTCCTTCTTCACCCAGTGGCTGAGGACGCACTTCGTCCTGTCCCCCCACCCCACTTCAGCTGACTCAGTTTCCCGGTCAGCCTGGCCGTGTGACTGCAGCAGCTGATAGAGCGGTTTAAGGGAGCTTGGGCTCCCACTGCTTTCTTGAGGTGGCCTGCGGGTGTTGGGAGCCTGCTGGGTTTTGACAGGTGTTGTCGGTGAGACTTGTTAGTGCCTTTACTCCTTAAAGGGCAGGAAGCCTTTTTAAGGCCTGAAATAAGGTTATTGGCATAATCTAAGATCCCTGATACCCATGATTAGTCTTTAAGAAGGTCAGGTCATCTAGGAAAGTACCTGCTGTTATTGAAGGATCACTAGTGGAAAAAAATCTAGTGCACATCTGAGTAAATTCACCAGTGAATTACATGTTGCCTATGATCTTGAGATCTCTTTCGAGGCTAATTCTGATTTCCAGCCATTATCTTTTTTCTAGATCAGTGTGTACAAACTTAGAGAACTGTGAGGACTTTATTTTTTTTTTTTTTTTACAATGAGGGTGGTGACACGCTGGCACAGGTTGCCCAGAGAGGTAGTGGATGGCTCATTTTTGAAAGCATTCAAGGCCAGGTTGAATGGAGTTCTGAGCAACCTGGTCTAATTGAAGCTGTCCCTGCAGGTGGTTGGATTACATGGCCTTTAAAGGTCCTATCCAGCCCAAACTGTTCTGCAATTTTGTGATCACCTGTGGTCAGCTCATCATCTTAATTAGTTGGTGCTAAACTGTTCCTCTAATCAGTGCCCCACTTAGCAGTTTTCACTCTTTGGTGTCCAAAACCTGGGTCACAGATCATAAAGATGAAAACCAGGCCTGTCTTGAAATAAACTAGAAACACACGTATGCAGAGATGTTGGTTGTTTTGATCAATGGAACTGTAATTATTGGATCATTCTTTCTTCTGAAAGTATTAGTTAAGCATCAGTTTTATCTAGGCAATCATTGCTGAGTGGTTAATTGACATTAACTGTTTACATGGATACCTGCCCAGCTGAACCCTGGATGCAAGTTACCTGGATCTGCTGACTTCAGGTAACAACATAATGGGAACAGAGTGCTGTGTTGTGCCCCGGTCACTACCCTAAAAATTCCCAGGATGTTGTTCCTTAGGAGAGAAGCTCCTTTTCCACTTTTTCTTTTTTTTTCTCTCTTTTTTTTTTTTTTTTTTTTTTCAGCTCTTTGCTTGCAGCAGTCACTGATTCCTGCTGTGGAGCCCAGGGCCTGAAAGACAGCAGTGGGAATTACTTCTGCTCTCTTGGTAGTCACACGTCTCAGCCTGCCCTGAATTGTGACTTTTTGACCTTTCCTGCAGATAACTTCCTCTTTGGAGTCTTTCTGTACTTGGAACTTCTCTTTTCTCTTCGTTTCTTGCTTTCTGAACCAAGTTGCTTAAACCTTGTTCTCCCTTGGAGTGGTGTTGGCTGCTTTTGGAATGAGTCACGTTGGAGTTCCCATATGTTTGTTATGGTACTGTTGCTGTTCTGTCCTCAGCAGCTCTCTGGTGGCAGCCACTGCTGTGCTCCTGGTCATGCTTCATTCAGAACCTGAATGCTCTTCCAAATTCACTGCCAGTCTTGTTCTTCCTTCACTCAGCTTGCTGTGCTCCTGCTTAGCATGCTTTTGGAGAGAGATTTTCCTTCAAAGGAGCATTGTTCTTTATTACTTACATAGATCTCTGGTCAAACCATTTCTTTCTTCTGTTCTTTTAGTGCCGATTTTCCCATTTCAGTACTTGTTTTCTGTGCTCCACAGACTTTTAACTTGTTTCTTTCTCTCTCAGATGCTCATCTGCACTAAATCCAGGCAGTGGCTGATGTATTAGCAGCTAAAATAAGTACTGGGGCATAAATTACTGATACATTCTTCTCTACTCTTTGTTTTGTCTTTGGTGCCGTCTCTCGTGTGTCTGGCTCTGCAGTTAGTCCCAGTCCTGGAGCTAGTGATTGCCTTGGCCATGGAGAAAGCCTGAAGGACCAAGGCTGTTCTAGGTCTGGCCCTGGGAATTGGGTATCTGGATGCTTGGAGGATATTGTGCTTCCAGATTTGAAATGCTGCTCCCTCTGGTGTGCCCAGATCGGTCTGGAAGCATAAAAGGATTGACTTCCCTGCTTCAGGACTTAGGCTGACAGTTTAGTGCTGCCAGAAGGGAGCAAATCATGCTTTTCTCTGTTGTCTCTGCTTGTCTGATCACAAGGTAACCTGATCCAAGCTCTCCCTTCTTGTTGAGTCAGAAACAGAGAGCCAAATGGGCTGTCCGTGGTCAGGCAGGCTCCTGAGCGGGCCTTAAGAAGTGTGGAAAAACATGTCTAGGGTTGAGGGGGTAGAGCTGTTTTGGCTTAAGCTTTCTCTTAAACCCTTTAGCAATAACATGTTTAATCCCTTCTTTCAGCTCCAAAAGTCCTGGTGCTCTGGTTGTTTCTCAGCCAGAGGCCCCATGCTGTACGCCTGAGCTGGGAGCGTTTGGAACCTGCCTGGTAGTCGCTCTTGTATCCAGTTCCTGCTTCTGACACAAGGTGTCAGTGAAGGACCTGGAGCTGCTTTCCTCTGCTCCAGTGGTGTGAGCATGGATCTGTGCTTGAGTGGAATCTGTTAGGGGCAACCAAACTTATGAGTCACCCAGATTTCTATTGTCAAAAGATTGGTGAGTCGTCTGCAGCTCTTCAAGATGTGGAGGCCTGTAAGAGGTCTGAACTTCTGTCAGGAGAACAAAAAGCTGTTGATGCAGTTGAACAGTGGTGATGCTTTTAAGCAGCAGAGTTCAGTCTGGGACTGGAATGTAGATTATCATCTGGCTTTATTGTTGGTCTGCAAAGCTCCCTTCTGCAAAAAGCCTGTGGAGCCCAAGAAGTGCACAAAAGCGTCTTGCACCAGGAATATCTTTACCCTTAGGTCAGTGTTCATGAGCCTCCTATTGTCACTATTTCTTCTTGCTTCCACAGCAACAGTGTAGAAAGCTGCTTTTTTTGTGACCTACCAGTGTTGTAGAGGTGTTTGATGGGTGAAATCCAGCAGCAGGACGTGTCGCCTTCCAGCTGGGTGATGAGGCTGAGGAGTGGTGGGGACTTGGCTCAAGCTTGTGGGCCTCTTTTGGGAGAGGATGTGGATGCTTGTGCCTCAGTCCATGCAGTTGGCACAGCTGGGAACTTGGATGCCATGGAAACAGTGGTGTGCATGTGGAGGAATGGGATCTGTCCATGGAGTTTGTCTTCTGCATACCAAGCTGAGTGCAGCATGTGTTTTAGTTTTCATCGTCCCAAGGATCTTTTTTCTCCCCTGCAGGCTGCCATTACTTTGAGATGTTCAGCATGTCTTCTTTCAGCCTCTCCTGCTCATCACTCATCACTGAGCAGGAGAGGCTGTGCTACCCATCTTTTTTCCATTTTATCACTGTGGTCCTGGTATTTAGGCCCCAGAAGGCTGGAGCTGGGCTTCTCTTTCAGCATAACCACATGGATGTTGCAGAGCTCCAGACTGACTTCAAGAGCGCTTTTAGTGGAGCTCATGATGTTCTCCTGGCTGTAGGAATAACAGCATAGATCCTTTCCTATGCAGCTCCTTTGCTGTACTACCAAGCAAGGAGAGGTCAGTTGATGGTCCTAAAGTGTAACCAGGCTTAGATCCATCCTGAACTCTGAAAGTGGTTCAGTCTGAACTCGGGGGGTGTAGAAGCCAAGCCATAATGTGGTGGGGACCTTTCATCATCATTCACACAATGATGATTTGTCACTCTCCTGACATCTTGGAGCCCTGTGTGAAAAGCTGACCCCAGTGTGCTGCACCTGTGCAGACTGTTCCCTGGCCCTAAGAGCTTTCTCCTGCCAGAGGAGGCAGAGTGTACAGGCACGGTGAGAGCTGAGGAGAGTACAGACCATTCCTGTCCTCTGAATCCTGACTGCTCGTGCAGCAACAGAGCAGTGTCCAAAATGCTGTTGTGCTGCTTTGTCCTGCATCCTGTATGGGTGTAACCACCGTCTGTGGCTGTTTCATCAACTGTCCTGTTAAAACAAGCTCCAGGAAAACATCATTTATTGGAAGAAAGATGGCACTTCCATAGCCTTCTAGGTGATGGTGGCAAACAAACACTGTGGTCACTGGCTTCCTGCAGGGTTCAGCAGAGGCTCTTTGCTGTTTGTTCTGGCTTCCTTTACCAGGCAGAGACCTGCTTCATAACTTCTCCTAGCTAAAATTCAAGCAGCAGCTGAGGTCAGCTTCTCCTGTACTGGTGCAGCTTCAGCCCATGTTTGGGTCCTGCCCCTTGTTAGATGATGATGATGGTGTCTGGGTTTCCTGGCAGGTATTGCTGCTCGGCAGCCTGTCAGTGCTTTCATCTTGTTGTTTTTCCTCAGCTGTCAGCTCCTGCAGCATGAGACTGTTTTCTGCCCTGTTTATTTTAGTTTCTGAGTGATTTGTTGCCTCTCCCTTAACTCCTGCACCAAGTGCTGGGCTAATGTCCTGCAGTGGACTTCTGAGGTTACAGAGTGACTTAGAGCAGTGTGCTTTTGGAGGGGGAAAAAAGCTTGTTGAGGATGCAGGCACATGAGGAGGGGTTACCTTGCCTTTTGGGCAGATTAGAAAAGGGCTGCCTGGTTGAGGGGCTCCCAATGGAACATGACCTGGCTATGCTGGTTTTGAAGCTCTGAGTGAGTTCAGCCCCAGGAAGGGATGGGCTAGAAACACAGGCTGCTCTGTGGTGCTGAGGGCATGTCAAACTGGTGAAAAGTCAGAGGTGAGATGCTGATGGAGGAAAGAGCCAAAGATGATGCATCTCTGTGTCTAACTGTGGCCCAGATGAATTTGCTGCCTGACAACAGAGAAGAGTCGCTGCTGGTGGTGTGCAACCACAGGAAAGGTCTTAAATTCTGCAGGGAACAAAGGGTCTCTGAGTTCTTCAGTGAGATTTCAGAGAATCAGCTTCAGGAGTGTCTGAGGTGGCTATAAACAGACCAAACAAACAGCAACAAGGCAAATGGTAATGACTGCAGTCTCCTGAAGGGAGATGTGGGCGATAAAGCTCATCTGCAGACTGCTATTTAATCCCTCAGCTGCGTTACTGCCTCCAGCCTGGGAGATGGCAAATGATATTTTAATTTTTTATATAGGCAGTGATGGCCTCAGGTGCTTTGGAGGAAGATGTTGGGGTTACAGCAGATAATGTTTGCAAAAACATCAGTTTAGCTCAAAAGTTGCGGAAGCTGATTCTGTGCCTGTGTGTGAGAAAACAGATCAGTCCTTGCCTGGAAGAGCTTGAGCCCTTAACTTGATTCAGAGCTCTGCAATGCAGTTACAGCAGGAAAGAAGGGAGGGTTGGAAGTCTGAGCTGATGGGGCCATGGATCACTCTGTCTGAGCAGGGCTTACAGGAAAGGCTTTGACTGACAGATGTCTGACAGACTAATGGCTTGGTTCCTTGTTATGTCAAAGCAAACTTACAGGAGAGGATAGTTGCATTAGTGTGGATATAAAGTCTCTTGTGAAGGTGTCATCTGAAATGTCAAGGTGTTGGCACAGCAGTGTGTTGAATTAAGCTGTTTGTGTTCGTGGCTCGTGTACAGGCAGCTGCACAAAAACCAGGGGGCCTGATCTGAGAGTTGATAGGAGGTGGCTGTAAGTACATGTCATGGTAATCCCAAGCACTACCCTACCCAGCTGAAAAAGGCTGTCATTCTGACAAATGGTTGTGTTCTTGCACGAGGCAGCTTTCTGGGAGCTGTGACTTGGCCATAATTTCCTAGGTTTTGTGGGGGAGGAGAGAGAACAAAAGTTTTGTGGTCATTCAAGTGCTCCCTTGCCAAATACTGGCTCTGTTTGTTACATAAAGTGTGTGAACTGGTTGGAAAAATGCCAAAACAGGCCAATGTATCTCTTAAAAGTAATCACTGGGCTGAGGCCATGTGCTGTTGTTGGTCAATATCTGAAGGGGCTCATCAGGAGGGGCTGGGCTCTAGGTGCAGGTCTCCCTCCTTTTCAGCAGTGACTGGGGCAGAGGCACAGCAAAAGCCTTGCAGAGAGTTGTCTTATCGACATGCAGCATGCAGGATCTCTGGCAGCTGTCCCTGCCAAGGTGCTGCTCTTGCTGCCAGAGGCCAACTCCGTCTCAGTCTAAACTTGTGTTAGGAACCTGAGCTTTTGGAGAGCTTGGGGCTTGCTCAGCAGTGGGTCCATTTGTTAGTCACAGTGCTACTGGGGCAGCTTTTCTGGCAGTAGATTTGTGAAACCACGGGATTAGTTTGCTCCCATCTGAGAAGCTTGACATGTGAATGGTCCTATTAAAAGCTCCCAAACCCTCTTGGCTGAGGCTTGGTGACTGGCCCAGCAGCTGGAGGAGGACAGGCTAGTGTAAAGCACTGATACACTGTGGGATGCACTGAGTCAGGGTTCATAAATCCGGTCCAGTTTTTGAAAAATATGTTCCATTTTGTCTGCTTGGATGCTAAGAGATTCAGAAAAGTTTAGTTCTGCAGTTTGTGGCTGGCCTTCCTTGTAAAAATGAATTCCAAGTGTTATATAAACATGGCCCTTATTCCAGTTGCAACATAATGTGCTGGCTCTTGTGCTGTGGAGTTGGGGGGACAACCCCTTCATGGAGCAGGGCAAAATGTTCCAGCCAAACAGCACATGGGAGCTTGCTCAGAGTTGTTGAAGGAGAGCCTGCAAGGCACAATGTGCAGCCTGTGTGCCTCTTGTCTAGATGCAATGCAGCTCTGACTTCCTGCAAGTACAGCAAACTCTTCCTTTTGTGTCACTGAGTCTGTAGCATCAAGTGACAGGATAGCAAAGCAGCTGCTTGAAACCTGAAAAGTGGAGTTTCAAGTTGTGATGACACCAAAACAAACCAGTGGTGCTGGACTTGAGGAAACAAGCTTTGGCAGCTTCCCTACTGAAGGCTGATCTGGTAGGATATGCAATAGCTGCTTCCTCTCCAAGGTCCTGTATAGCTGCAAAACATCACATGCTTATTTGGGCAGGCTTAGCTTCCATTAGAGCTCTCCACTACAGGAAACTGCAAGTAAGAGGTATATGAATGCAACTACTGCAGTTCCCTGTGCTCTCCCTTGCAATCTGAGTTTATGGGTGTAATACTCTTACCAGGACTTTTCTGTTGTATTCATTGAACATATTAATTGATAGTTTTGCTCTAGTTTCTGCTAAAAGCAAACTTGTAAAGTCCTGATCTGTCAGGAACTTAATTTCCACTCAGACTCCCAAGCTCATCATTCAAGAGCTTTAAAAAGTGGGACAAAAACTTATTAAGATGTAGTTCAGGTACCATCTTGTTCCAAACCCCATTCCATGAGCAGGGACACCTTCCATCAGACCAGATTGCTCCAAACCCTGTCCAATCTGGCCTTGAAAATTTGCAGGGATGGGACATCCACAACTTCTCTGGGCAACCTGTTCCAGTGCCTCACCACCCTCCCAGGGAAGAATGTCTTCCAAATATCCAATCTAAACTGAGTCTCTTTCAGTTTGAAGCCATTACCCCTTGTCCTGTCATTCCATGCCCTTGGGAAAAGTACCTCTCCAGCTCTCCTATAGCCCCTTCAGGTACTGGAAGGCTGCAATAAGCTCTTCCTAGAGCCTTTTCTTCTCTAGGCTGAACAATTCTAATCCTTTCAGCTTTTCCTCATAGGAGAGATGCTCTATCTCTCTAATTATCTTTGTAGCCTCTTCTGGACCTTTTCCCAACAGTTTAATGTCCTTCCTGTGCTGAGGACCACAGAGGTGAATGCAGTGCTGCACGTGGGGTCTCACCAGAGCAGACTAGAGGGGCAGAATCCCCTCCTTTCTACAAGTGCCCCCAAAACTCTCATGTAAACCACAGAGAAACATGACAAACTGAGTGGTATTTAAGTCTCTGGCTTTTATTTTCCTTCCCTATAAACTCTGTTTCCTGCAACACTGAGCAGCAGGAACATCTTTGTAACTAAAGAGTGCTGGGTCAAAACCATCTTCGCTAGACTTCCTTGGAAATACCCAGAAGAGTCAGTTGGCTTGGAAGCTGTTTGACCCCTGCATCCCTTGGGCTGAGAACAGTATCATGCTGCACAAGCTCCAGTTGGAGCCTGAGGAGGAGCTCTCCAGTTTGTGCCCTGGCTGGGTGTAATATCAAAAGATCAAACTCCTCAAACCATGCTGAGTCCTTGCTCTGACCTTGGTGCCGTGGATGCTTGTGCCATAATACTGAGGGCTTGTATGGCTCAGTGGCAGGGAAAGGCAGCCTCAGTGCTGCTGCTTCAGAAAAATCAGAGAGAAATGTCTTTTTTTGTTGTCTCTGGATGATGTGTTCACATCTGGTTTGACTCAACACTTCCAGCTCCTCTCCTTACCCCATAAAGGTCTTAAATCCCTGGGAGGATGCTTGCCTAACTGGCCCTCTGAGGTAAAGCTGAAGGGAGATGAACATTGTGTACCAATGCAACTAGTGGAGCCTTGAGGAGTAGAATTATATGATGTTCGTTAGTTCTGGATTCAGTTTTTCCACAGAGACACTTAAATGCTTTTGGCTCAAACAGGGCTTTTATCTTGACAGAACTCAGCGTGTTGTGGTTGCTTGTTGGCCAGGACTGCAGCTCGGTTGGGCACTTGACCTGCAGCAGGGGTAACAGAGGAAACAAAGGTTTCCTCTGCTTGCAGCTGGAGAAGGGGAAGACTTCTAAACATGTTCTTAAATCCTGGGCAGGGATTGCCTACTGTGTGTGAGATGGATTTAAATCGCCTTCATCTTCACTAGCCCCTCTGTACCTGTTAATGCCTGAATTCTGTTTACCAGCACAATTAGCTGGTAAACATTTGATAGTATAAGACCAAGATGTTTTATAATTTCTAAGTTGCTGTTTCTGGGTTTTTTGGCTTTGAAAGCTTTACAGATGCCTCCACATCACTAGTATCTGGGGAGATTTGCCGTGTGTGCAGTTAGGTTCTTGATTGTGATTTCTTCAGAGAAGTCTGCAACCAGAGAGCTCTTTTGGCTAGATGGAGTGCTTAAGTGATTCCCGCCCCCCCCCCAAGGTTTCTAGCAAATAGCTCCTAGAAAATGAGTAAGCTTCCACCAGTGAACAGCTGGCGCCAGTGTATGCTAGGTTACACAGATGGTGTTACAGATTTGTCTTGAGATAAGGCAAGGCTGATATGGAACTGATGCCTTAAAGTGGCTACCTGAAAACAGAGGCTAGACAAGATTAAGAGAATAAAAGTAGGTATTTATCACTGATCTTTTCCTGCATTTGGGTTGTCCATGATAAAACTGAGCACAAATATAAGTATATGACTTAACACGTGGATTTTGTCTAGGTTATCTTTCAGAGAAGAGAGTGCCTAGAGAAGTGCTGAGCAGCAGCTTTCTTGGCTGTGCTAAAAAAAAAAAACCAAACCCAGCTCAAAACCCTCTAGAGTGGAATTATTCTTTCTTTTTCAGACTTGAAACTGCACCTCCAGAGCACAGACTATGGGAACTTCCTGGCCAATGAAGCCTCCCCGCTCACTGTGTCCGTCATTGATGACAAGCTGAAGGAGAAGATGGTGGTGGAGTTCCGTCACATGAGGAACCATGCATATGAGCCCCTGGCCAGTTTTCTGGACTTTATCACGTGAGTACCAGCTGGTCATGAACAGCATTTGAAATGCTGGTGTTCTTCCAGACTTGAGAGTTCTTGGACCACCTTTCTACTCTCAGCCCTGTGCCTGCTGTGTTTTATGCAGCTTCGTGAATGAAACGGGTTTGGTTGTATCTGGAGGTCTCAAACCAGCAGCATTGTATCACTGTGTTGTTAAGGGCTTCAGCTCCCAAGGAATGTGTGCTCCATTGGTACAGCTGCTGCCTTCCATCCCAGTATTGATTCAGCCTCTTAGAGGTGTCATTTATCTTTGTCCCTTGAGTTAAATATTCCTGGCTTTTTAAAACTGTGAGCCTGCCGCAAAACATAGGCATGCCATGCATGCTCATTTCAGCAGTTGTTCGCTAGTTCTGAGCCACTGAGGTTGATCAGCCTTCATCAGGGCTCATGTGATTCTCCTGTCCCATCCCAGGGCCTGTAAGCCTTCCTCTGGCCCCACCACAAACTGGTTCAGGGAGTTGAGCAGGCCAAGAATTCAACAGCTTTTCCCTTTCGGGGTTAACCTTTGACTGGTTTGTTTTTCTTGGACAGCTCAATGGGATCCAGCAAATGCCAACACTAGGGGGAGGCAGGGCCTGGAATGCACAGCAGGGAAACACAGGGCTGCAGCAGCCTCAGCAAGTCTCTATCAGTTCATGGAAATACATGGGGCTTCCACAGCAGGTTCAGCTGATGTGAAAAGCTTGAAATTGCCCAACAGTCTTGAGGTATCTTCTCCCAGAGGTTTTGCACAACCATCTGCTTCCCAGTGTGCTGCTTTTGTTTTGTTTGGTAATAAAATGGATTTGCTAGTGGCAGAGGAATACCAGTTGTCCTAGCTTGCATCTGAAACATGGAAGTAAAATTGACTTTTTTCTTTTCCTTAGTCTGTATTCCTATAAGCTCCAGTTTGGCTTGCAAAGTCCACAGCCAATGGTCTCCTCTAACCACTGAGTAGATGGACAAAAATGAATTTCTGGTTCAGTAGAATGTGACTTTAACTTATATTTCTGAGAAGGAGATCATACTTTGTTCTCAAGTGGGATAGTTAATGTATCACCTCTGGTACAGTGAGCCTGGGCTCATTGCAAGCACTCTGGCATTTTTGGCAGTTGTGTGTGTGTTATCCTGCCTACTAGCTACAGGTTTTTGAATGATGCAGGCTGATGTAGAAAGACCTTTGTAGTTGACACAGATAGATGAAAATTTAAAATTTTTCCATCATCTCCTGCTTTTGCAGATATTAAGTAAACATCTGTCTCTCTGCTACGTGCCTTTGTGTTCACTCTTTTCTGTGTCTCAGTGCTGCCACTATGTCACTTTCTAACCCAGTGGCTCTTATCTATTATTTTCTGGGTCACTGTGTTAGAGGTCTCTCCTAAGCCTTTCCTGTTTTCTAAGAAATAGTTTTTACTTATAAACTTGTCAGTAAGATTTCTGGAGTTTTCATGTTTGGACCCAAATATGGAGCAAGACATTACTAAGCTCCCATATTGAAGCAGTGTTTGCAATGGATGAAGCAATTTCTAGTTCATCATCTTAGTTGTATGGAGCAATCTCTTCTATTCTCTCAGGTTAACTCTTAAAACACCTCTTTGCCCATCTTGAATTTTCTCTAAAGACATCATTGCTGTTTGAGCTTTGCAATATTAGGTGGGTGGCCCTCCATTGTTGCTTTTCCTTTGCAGTGTTATGGGCTTATGAAAATGTCTCTATGGAATTATCATGGTAATCACTACTGCTTCTGTCATATCTGTTTAAAGGCAATAGTTTGGGCAGCACACCAGTATCTTGCAGACTTTAAAACTTTGCTGTTGCCTAGCAGTCTCACTTTGAAAACCAGTGTGTGGAAAACATGAACTGAAAGGTCTCAGACCATACCTGCCTTGGTTACACACTGCCTGACTTGGTAGGAAGGCTATGGATGGCCATGGAAATCCAATTCCCTCTTACTTCAGTCCTGTTGACCTTTATTTGGTCTTTACATCCAGCTCGAGTTTTGAAGAAGACCTTAAAGATCTTGTGTAATCAGAAAGGCTGGTTCTTAACAGCTGTTGGAATCACTTTTTAAAACTAATGTTCTGCCCTCAACTTGGTTTAACTTTGATCTTGTTCTGCTTCTGTCATTCTGATTTTGATGAGTTCTGTACCACAAAACATGATTCTGTGCAGATACCTCTATCTCTTGCTACTGCATAATCTTTTCTTGAAAATGTTGGTTCTGTTCAGCACAGAATGTTCCTTCCTTAAGTTGTCTTCACTCTTATCTCTTCCTTTTTACCTACAAGATTTGCTTTAATGCAGCTGTCTGCAGTGCTGCCTAGAGGAAGGCAAAAGGTGAAGCAGGAAAAAGCTGTTTTCCCATATGGAATGTCTGCACTCTCATGTAAAATCTTTTGTGCAAGGAGTCCAAGAGTTCACTTGGGTTTTATCATGGTTCTGCCACACCACTGATGGAGAGGTCTCCTCTGGGTCTGCACTCATCACAGAGTGGGGCATTGTTGAAGTAGAGAAGGTGTTACCAGCTTTGACTGATCCAAGGTGGGAGTCACTATCAGGGTATTGGAATCTCGAATAACTTGTAATGGCACAACAGGTTAAAACAGAAGATACAGTGACCCACAAGGAGTTTGGAGAGGGTGCTGCTTCTGCCTAGTGGGTCTTAGTGTCTTCTCTTGATAAACCTGGTATTTGGTGACAGGCCTAGTAGAAAAGAGGATAGACTAGATGTGATTTCTTGGGCTGCTTTTCAGACTGTGTTCCCTGAAACTGTCCCTTGAGTTGTAGTAAGTCTTAGTTTGGGGCAGGGGACAGAAATTTTCAGAGATTTGCTGACAGTGTAAAAGTTCCCATGTGTGTCCCACATAGCTGGAGTGGAGAAGAGCTCTTTTTGGAGCTGGTAGCACATATGTGTGCCAGTGGCTTTCATCTAGCTCAGGCTTGTATGGAGGCAGCACTATAAAGTGTTCAGCCAAAGGATGTTGGCAGTGCTGGGGATTTTGTGCCTGTGTGCCTAGAGGTATTGTGTCATCCTGCCTGCCTGGGGGACACTGGGACAAGCCTGTGCCACTTGATTTTTCGCTCTGGGTACACACGCAGATAAGGGCTGATTTATATTTGCCTTTTGAACATGACTATTTCCCACTCCATTCTTTTAGGGCAGTTAATGAAACTTGAGCAGGAAATGGTAAAGACTGCTCCTGGTAGACAGCTCAAGGCAGTTGAGGCACCAGGTGGTCAGAAGAAGAAATTGTACTCAACTGGCTATATCTGTGTGCTAATAGTATACAGGCTGAAGGGAAATAAAAAATAGTAGAAAGATGTGGAAAGTTTGAGCAGGGCTGGCTTCTGCAGGAGGAAATCTTGAGTTCACCAAGACCTCTTTTGAGTTGTAAACAGAGATTTTTAACATTGAGTGGGATTGTAGGAGGTGTGTCTGGCTCAAAATGGAAGGAAATGTTTTGTAGCATGTCCAGCTTTGAAACTTACTGCTGCTGGATGTCTTTGTATGTACTTACCTTTTTTGCCTTCTTAGGACTCCTGGATAACCTCACATAAGATGGGCGCTTTGGGGCCTGTTAACACTCATTTGTAGTGGTCAGAGTGTGCATGGCTGATGCCAGGAGGTGGATCAAGCATTTAAAAACCAGTCAGATGCTCTCCTTCCTGAGTGTCCTGCTGGACCTTTGGAGTGTTTTTGAGTGGCTCATCAAGTGATCGTTGTGCTTGTTTTCCGAGGATGCTGAGATCTGACACTTTGCTGAGATGTGGGGAATTGTCTGATTGTGAGAGCAGCTGTAATCCTTGTCTCCTCTGGCTCCAGCACCAACCTGCCAGGAGCCATGCTGTTTGTCCCATGTGGAATTATACCATGTCGTGTCTCTTGCCTCTTTGAAGCAGCCCCTGCAATAAGTGAGGCCGGGGAAAGGAGAAGCATAAATAGGGGCAGTGCAAGGGCTCTGGAGCAGAGGGTGTGTGTTCTGTGCCTGGCTCCGGATTAGTGCGTGTTCCATGCCCGGCGCCCGGGAGGGGAGGCCGCGCTGCCGGTTGTTTGCCGGAAGGTGGCACTCCAGCCCCGTGCTGCCTGTCCCCAGGTGCACAGGGAGAGTGGGTGAGGATGGTCACCTGGAGAGGGGAGCAGGAGTTAACCTCTGTCCTGAGCATAGGAGAAAGGACAGGGTTTAAAAGCGCCTGAACAAAACTGACCCCAGAACGCGGCTAGGCAGCAGCCCCAAAGTAAGGTCTTTGTCCTCCGAGTCACTTGCTGACACTGATTTTTTTTTTTTTTTTTTGTCCTGTTGTGCTCCTCTCCTGGCACCACACTGACTCTTTCCTGGCTCTGGTTCTCTCCAGGAACTCTTCTGTGGCAAGTGTTGCGTTCTGAGTACCAAAATAAGGGAAATCAGCCAACTTCCTCAATTTGTTTTTTCAAGTGGTGGCTGTAGCTGGCAGCCTCTGCCACTGCAAGCAGAAAGCTCAACTTGCTGAGCCTGCTGCAGTCTCCATAACACACCTGCTAGCTCTGCATCTTGCCACGCAGCTCCTTGCTGGAAGTCTGCTGGTGCTTCCCCATGTCTTTCAGCCAACCGTAGTAGGTTCTGAGTGATAGGCACAAATTGTCTGTTAACATCTCTGCTCCAACACAAACAATGGACTGTTTGGCTGAGGGAATGCAGTGGTGTTCTGTAGGGCAGCAACAAACAGGTATTAAGTGTTCTTGAAGCAGCAAAAGCCACTTCCTGAATTCAACAAGCACATATTGACTTGTGGGATGGAAGTGGGTTTTAGGTTCTTCTCAGTGATGTGCTGCCCTGCCTTTCTGTACAGGCTTTGTTCTTTGTGTTAGCCTGACACAGTGCCACGGCCTGTCTCTCTTTCCTTCCAGTGTTCCTGTATATGGTTTAGATAGGAGCAACATTATGATAAAGAATCCTGACTCTAGCCTGCTGTAGTCTGATCAGATTTTCAGCTTTAGTATTTTTCCAGTGGCAGGGAAAAGAGTTTAGTAGGTATTTTTGGGGTTGGTTTGTTTGGTTTTTGTTGTGTGGTGGTTTTTTGTTTGGGGTTTGTTTTGGTTTTTTTTCCTTCCCCCTTGCTTCAGCACAGTCTCTTCCCTGCTCCAGAAAGTCTGGCTTTGCAGCAGACCAGTGTCAGGGCTCTGGCAGCTGTTGGGCCTCTTGAACCTGCACAGCAAACTGATGGGCAGAGAAGGGTTTGGTCTTGTCTTCAGGGGGAGGCTGCTGGTAACTGTGGGCACTCAGTGTGCTGTGGGAATGAGGGCTGGGGGCAGGCTGGGTCCAAATGCATCTTCCAAAGCTGTGATCATGCCTGTCATCAGAGGACAGACTAGGTCATCTTTTATCTTCATGTTACCAGCCTGCAAGGGCTGGGAACCAGGTTCTTTTTTTGCCCTGAGGATGCAGCTGGGAACTTGGCTTTCAGTATGTTTTCGTGGTCACAAGGTGTGTTTTTGATGAGGCTGCATGTACCTTTTCCCCTTGCACGTGCCTTTTCTTAGCTCACACTTCCCTCTGTTACCTTCTCTCTGACCCAGTCCTGCTCTGCCTCTCCCTTGCCCCGGATAGATCTAGTTTCTACTGCACAACTTTGAGTTCAATTTTAATTTTGCAGCAGTGGTTTTTCTGGAGCCAAATTGTTTCAATTGCTACTTGAGCTGAAGAGCAGTAATCCTCTTCTCTGGAGTAGGAAGTTGCCTGTCTTCATTCTAAGTGTACTGGAGTGTGCATCCTGGCATAACTGTGGAGGTTACAAAATATGACTGCATCCTTTTGAAATCCTTTCCTGCAGAAGGAAAAAACCCTCAAGATGCTTTACATTAAGTGTAGTTCGTTGGGGCAAGTGCAACAATCTGAAGGATTTTTCCTAATGCTTCTGTGGTTAAAATGACACTGTTTCAGTCAGGTTCCTTGGTGGCAGTGGGGTTAGGAAGCAGAAATTACCATAGTGGCTGGGGATCCTGCAATAAATGTTTTAAGAGGCTTTTCTGGCAGAGATTGTTTTGGCAAAGCAGCACAGGTTTCTGACAAACAGCTTCCCTATTGTACATGTTTGCAGGGAGTGCAAAGTTGAACTGATAAGCCAAGTTCTTGGAGGGATTACGCAATATTCAAAATAAGAGGGCATATAGCTAATGGTCTGGAAATAATCAGAGACTTGTGTCCTCTGGATGGTGGCATCAGAGCTGCATCTGCTCACCTGCATTCCCAAAGGATGCTGATCTCATACTGGTTTCCCAGAACCAATGTCTATGACGATGGACTGGGTTGCGTGGTGGTGACTGAGGGAGTCATGGTGTGACTGCAGGTGCCCTCATTAGAAAGGGAATCTTTGAAAGGTGTATTTCACTGTATATTACTTTAAGAGGATGCTTTTTTTCCCCAGACCTCTGGTGCCTGAAAAACATTTTGTTTGGCCAGAGGATTTGAATAGGAGCAACTTAACTGTTCTCCTGTGGAGCAGCGCTGTTCTTCTTGGAAGGTGTTAACATGGTGCCTGGCAAACAGTGAGCTGTGGTAGTGATCAGAAAAGCTAACAAAGTGTTACTGGTGGCAGTAAAGATGCAGCAAAAACTGAGTGATGAGCTCCAGATGTCAGACCATGTGTCACTAAGATAAAGGAAGTTTCTTTGGTGAAACTCAGCAGCTCTGAGAAGGGGCTCTAGCATGCAAGCTGTGGGTGATTAGGTGAGAATTCATTGCCTCTGGACAACATCCCTGTCCAAGCTCATGTGGTGTCGTCCACAGGCAGTGTGTGGACTTGTCTGTCTTCTTCAGCTTTGTTTAAAGCTGCATTCCTCTGGTGATTCTGCAGTTTGCAGGAATAGTCCTTGTACTTACCCCATGCTCCTTCTTGCAGTCTTTCTCAACACGCTGAACAGAATGTCTGTTAGAGGCATAAAACAAGAAGGGAAGGAAGTGTGTGTATTTGGAGGTTATCAGTGCTCCTCAAATCAATTTATTTGTGACTGCAGTTTTTCCAGAAGAAAACCTGTATGCAGTGCCTTCAGCTGAGTGTGCACTCGCCAAACATTTCTGTTCACGTGTAACATGCTTCACTCCTTGACTGAAACCATTCCCAAGGTCTTTGGGGCTCAACCTTAGTAGCCTTTGTTTTCCTTTTACCTTTCCATTGACTTGCCTCACCCAATGATCTAGACTGGCATGTTCAGCCCAGAGAAGGCCTGGAGGCCAAGAGCACTGCTTCTGAAGGCTTCCTGGGGGCATCTTGGGTCCTAGTTGCTTCTCCCAGGTCCATTCTGTAAGCTAATTTGAAGTCTAGCAAGTACCTGTGTAGAGCTTTGCCCCTAAGTAAATATTTAGATATTTAGAGGCTGAGCTAAATCTTGCGTCTGCCTCATACGGTTTCCTGCATGCCAAATGGGATTGTGAATTTTCTTTTCTTTTGCTGGCAGCAGGTGTGTGTGCACTGAGACATTCTGCACATTGGCTTGGTCCAGACCATACATTCACTGAGAAGCAGGTAAAGGCTTTAGGCCTCTAAACTCAGTCAAGTTTCTTAGCTACTAGAGACAGTTTGGGGGATAATGTGAACAGTGCACCCTTTCCTCTTATTTTATATCTGTGAAATGTTTTGGGGGTTTGTGCTTTACATGTAAGATTAGAAGAACTTTATGCAAGTTTGACTTTTGCAGCTGGTCCCTCTGAAAGCAGCATGATTACATGTTTTTGGTCAATATTTAAAATGTAATTAGTGCTCAAGTCTGCTAAACATGGCGCAGAGTGCCGGGGCTCAGCTTTGCCTATCAGCCTCTTGTTTCTCAAGCTTGAGGCATCAAGTTTAGGCAACCAGAGATTCTTGCACCAGGCTTCAAGGTGCTCAAAACACTCCCTGGTGTTTCAAGGGGTTTTTACAGATCAGGAACACTGAGTCAAATTTATAAAGCCTTAAAATTAAAAGTACTACTTGTAGCTTTTTTCTCGTTAGTCTTTAATGCAGCTAACACTGTATCACAGCTTGTAAGTTAACAGATGATACCAGTGGAAAACTGAGGTCAGTATCCCAAGAGACCTAGACTAGAGGATGGTTAAAATCATGTGGAGATACAGCTAAATATAGATTAATGCTGAGAACATTCCTGGATACTTGGTTTTGAAAGGCTGCCACAGCCTCTGTAGTACTGTGAAGTTGCAGCTCTTTGCTCTCGAATGGTCTTGTTGATCTAAGTTTAGCAGAGCACCCACTTACTGGCTGAGTGCCCTTGGTTTGTGGTGGCAACCATGAAATTCTCAGCTTTCTCTGGCAGGTTCATGAATGTAGCACTTAGGTATGGTTTGTATTGGTATGACTCTAGGAAGGACAATGTGCAAAGATAGGAAGAGACCAGCAAGGACACTTCGAGCAGACACCATCACACACTCCATCTGCTCTTGCTGCTCCCTGGACTGTCTGAGCTTCCGCTGAAGATGAGAGGTAGAACTGCTGCTGATCTGACATGTTCTAATACAAGCTGAAAAGCTGATTAAAGGATTTGACTCTGTTCACATCCATTGTCTATTATTCAAACAAGTCTCAGTGAGGCACTGAGATCTTCCTGATGTGCAACATTCTTCTCCTTTCCAGATCAGGACAGCTGTGCAGTTATTTACTAATGATCTTAAGCTGATCCCACAGATACAAACATCTCAGCTGTTGACACTATTCTTAGTGTCAGCCACTGCTCTTTTGGGCTTTGAAGTTTGTGTGTTGCTTTCCCCCATGGCTGCTTAACATTTGGAGCTTGAGAGAGGTGTGACAAGTGGCTCTGTGTACCAGCACAGTATTCAGTGGAATATAGATGGATCTGTGTATTTATGCACAAACCCAAGGAAGCAGTGGTACAACCAGCCTGAAACTTTTTCTCCCTGAGTTACTTCTCCCAACACTCCCTTGAGTACATGAACTGAATGAGCTGCAAGAGGGAAGCACTAGATGCTAAAGTGACTATAGTCAAAACAACTTCATTATCTTTTAAAGCTGTCTCTAGAATTCATGTCGAGCTCAGAGCACTGTTCTGATCCCACTGGAAATTTCCCTTTTTCATCCCAAAATAAATACATGCTTCTATAGTAATCTGAGTAACTGCCCAGTGCAGTCACATAGGGACTTTGGCCATGCTCACAGTAGTCTGAGTTAATGTCTAATGCTGGTTTTGGAAAGCATTAAAGTTGCCTGAGCAAGGCAATGCTTTAACCCATCCTGACAAAACTCCTGCTATGCACCTCTGCATTGGCCCACTGCTGTCTGTTGGCTGTGACATGGAGAGCTGTGCTCATGATCCCTTGCAGAGCAGCTGTTAAGCTACAGTTTTGGCTCTGCTTTTGGAGGATCCCTGAGAATCTCAGGTCATGCAATGTTCCATCGTTAGTCATGCTTTGCGACCACTTGCAGTATTGTTAACGGTTTTTTTAGTGTCCTGGAACAAGAAGCAATAAAAATCTGCTGTAGGACAATGACTCTTTCTGATTAGATTAGATTAGTAAGTGAGGGAGGGAGAAGCTGTAACTGTTTTGGGGTCACTGCCTTGCAGGGCTGTGCCTGAGTGCCTTGAGGCCAAGTTGTAAACGCCCCATGTGATGAGTGTTCATGCATTTCATGTGTTCCCCTGCTAAAATAGTCTTTCCGAATATTCACTGGGCCACTGCAGTCTTTCTTGCATATCTCATTTATCAGTGTCTGTACTTAAGTAATGCCAGAAGGAGGAAACATACATTGTCAAAGTATCTGTGCATGGCTTTTGCACGTGTGCTCTACTCCTGCTTGATTCTGCTCCATAGCTAGCCATGGGTGACTATGTCAGGATTTAGGTTCTGGAGGCTGGCTCTCTACTCTTCTCTGTGAGGGGTCTCTGCTCTGTCTGCCTGAGACCATACCTCCCGAAACCAGCAGTGAGAATGAACTCTGGCCCTCTACTGCTGGAAGGAAGGTTTTGCCCACCAACCCTCCTCTTTTGGCTTCTCTAGGCATATCCTAGCCTGACTTTGTTCTTCTTATCTGAGTGTCACCCAATGCATATTGTTCTGCAGTGGGAGTCACTGGAGGAGCAGAGATAGTGGCTCCAGTTGTCTCGGACTTCAGGAAGCTGTAAATCATCATCTCTCTCCTGCTGTGGATGATGCTGAGGATGTTTGCTGACTCTTTTGTGTCCTTTAATAAAAAATTATACTCTCCTGTGAGATGCTACGGATGCTTCTCAGTATTGACTAAAATTGTGTTTCTGTGAACGTGAATTACTGGAATGTACCACACCTCCATTCAGTGGGTGACAGGAAGAGTTATGCCTGGTGTAACTGCATGTCAGACTCTGGCTGGTTTTGTGCCCCTATCCCTGGGTGAGCAGAAAGCAGCTCAAAGCAGGAGTGTAAAACATGTTTGTGTGCAAGAGAGTTTTGCTATGAAGAGACCATCCAAGTGGGCTGAAGACTTCATGGTGTTGAAAGTGACAGAGCCCTTCTATTTTCTCATGTGTCCCAGAATCCAATTCTCTTATTAGCTGCACTGAGAGCTAGTGAAGGTTTAAATGCTCTTGGAGGGGTCTGAGCAGGCATTAACCATGAAAGCTGAAATGTTTGAAGCTGGTCAGAACATTACAGGAGATGAGGAAGATGACAACAAAAGTTGCTCTATTACAGAAGTAGTTGGAGGTTCTTAGACACACTGCTGCCACTGTGCTTAATCTAATTCTTTGGGCCTGGGTGAAAATGCCAGCATAGCCAGGACCTCTGCTGTGGTCTTGGGACAGCTGTGCTGGTGGAGGCAAATGTGTTCTTGTTGAAACCTAGCACAGCAAAGTGACTTGTCCCTTCCACAGAGGAGAAGAGGCTTTTCTAGCTGCCCTGGCACTAGAAGACTTGCCTTATAGTTATGAGTGACTAAGCTGTGACTGGCTTTATTGGGATGAAGTAGGGACTGAATAGGAATAAGGGTGATCTGGACTTGCTTGAAGTAAATGGAACTACCATGAAGGATTAGGTAGTGGTGCTGGTATCTGCCTGACCTCGCCAGGCACAGGAAGACTTTTGTCCTGCTCTATATCTCTTGTTATTGTGAAGGTTTGAAATGCTGTCACGATGGAAATTTGAATGAGAATTCCCCCCTCTGTCTCATGCATGTTAACTCTCCCTGCAGGGATGTATCCTTTGACAGCAAGATTTAAGTAGGTGAAGTAATCTTTAAAACGGTTCCTGCCTCCTTGGAGGTGTTGGCATTTGGGCCGTAGACCATGCATTTCCCATACCTCCCTGAAGGATGAGGAAACAAGCAAGTTAAGGGATATAAATTCAACAAGGAGGGCCATGCTTTGCTCTCTGGCACTGGAAGCCAGCTGGATTGTCTTTCCTGGGACCATCAGTCTGAAAGCAGGAGCTTCCATGTGTGAAGAGGATCAGATTTTGGCAGCTCTCCCGAAACCTGGCTGTGGCTTTTGTGCTGAGTGGGACTGGGAAGGCCTGAATGAGCTTGGTGGGACTCCAGTAAGCTTCTCTGAAGACCTGAGAACAGAAGAGCTCCAGACATTTTTCCTCAGTTCCTTTTTTGTACAGTTGATTTTGGCCAGGCTTCTTGCAAATATCTCGTGGAGAGTGGTATCTGTAGTAAACTGGGGATAGGAAGGAGGTGTGCCGGCATACATGACCCTATTTCCTTACCTATGCCTTCACTGTAGGCTGAGTTAAAGTAACAAATTTAGTCTCATCATATACTGTTCCCTTGCTTTGTTGAGAGAAGTGCTGCCTATGGTCTTTCCTTAAAGCTACTGTGTTGCGCTAAGGAAACTTCCATGTCGAGGGCGGATGGTGGAGCTGGGAAATGGTCTTCTGTATCCTTATTCTGGTGCACCTCATGGAGAAGCATCTGTGTTGGGGTGCAGATGCTTTTATTTACCAGGAACCAGCTGCTTACTGCAAGGGACTTACCTCAGTTCTCATAAACAGGCTCTTCTTGCTGTCCTGGAGATTGCAATCATCTCCATGGTGAGAGCTGCACAAACAGGAGGGAAGATAATGACCTTGTGGATTAAAGGGGAAAAGGAGGTTTCCTAGTACATAAAGCTTGTGCTGATTGCTCTGGTTCTAGATTGAACCAGGAAAGGTTGGCTGCAAACACAGAAGGGTGCTCTGCAAAAATCATAAGGCCAGGAGGTGCATTACTCACCTTGCAGTGTGGAGAGAAAAAAGCGGCACCTGTTTGAGGAACTAAGGTGTGGATTTGATTTGTTCATGGACATGCCCTTTGAGCATGTTTAAGAGGCAGTAAGCCCATCTAATAAAAACTAGCAAAATCTGCCTTTAACTGGCTCTGCTTACCTGCCTTTGATGTGGTTAAAGGGAAGTAGGTCTGCACTGTGCTCTTTGTTAGCTTGGAAATACAAAGATCAGCAGCATCCCAATGTGTGTCTGGCAAACATCACCAGAGCCTTGTCTTCACCGCAGTCCCAGGACGCTGGCCTTAAGTTCCCTTTCTTCAGTACTCAAGTACCTGTGGGAAGCCTGACTCTCAGCAGAGCTTCAACTCCAGATGTGCACAGCTCCTTCTGCCATTCTAGTTCAGGCCTGATCTCGTTTGTTTTGGAGCAGCTCCTGCCAAGGAGCTTCTTCAGGTCTTTTCCATCATCTGACTTTTTAGAGTTCTAGCAGAGAGATCAAGAGAGTGTAAAATGCTGCACACCCTGCTCTTCAGCATCTGTGCCTCTTCCCCGTGCTAGTGAGGGATATGTGCAAAGGCAGCTTCTGACTAAAAAAAAACCCTCATCTCATTTGATGTTTTTCAGGTTCTCATCTTGGTTGGCTTGTGGCTTAGCTGGTGGTGAAGATGCCTAGAGCATCACTGCTGTTATTGCTGGGGACACTTAGTATTTATGTGGTACCTTGATCCCTTGCTTGGACCTTCTACTTGGAGAAGGCTACCACCCTTTCATGTGTTCCCAGTTTTCAGGGCAGCTGTGTCTCTCTTCTCTGGCTGAACTGGGAGTACTGGGAGGTGTTCTTTCTCCTCTGCTCAGCACTAGTGGAGGCCTCACCTGGCATGCTGTGCCCAGTTCTGAGCTCCTCAGTGCAGGAGAGAGAAGGGCCACAAAGGGCTTATGTTGGTGGAACTTAGCCAGATGCTGTGATTCCAGATTGAATGTCCCATTGCTGCAGTGCCAAAGACTGAATCTGCTAATCCTGAACAACATAAGCGGAGAACTTGGTTTGGGACGTCATAACTTGGGCTAATGCAAAGAAGTTTGTAGCTTTTGGTGTAGAGGTGTGAAAAACCTTATGTGTAGTTTCATGAGGGTGTGAGTGAAGGTTGTGTCAAAGCTGCCAGTCCTGTTGTTTTTGGAACAGTGTGAGGCTGCAGAAATGTGACCCTTCCTCCTTTCACTTGGCAAGATGGAATGGCGTTGCTGGCACTGAAGCTGAAGCCAGGCTCCTCTTGGAGGTGTGTGGGGTTAGGATGAGAAACAGTAAACAAATGACCACGAGGGAACGTTAGGAAAAGCCTTTTCATTGTGAGTGTGGTCAGATGCTGAAGCAGAGCCCCAGTGAGATACACATCCTTGCAAATAGTTCAAAGTTCATATGAACATTAAAAAGTCTTTTTGCCTGAGTGGCTAGAGCTGTGCTCAGAGTAAGGTATGGGACAGAGACCTCCAGAAGTCAGCTCCAGTCTAATGCTCTTCAGTGGTAGGTGGTACCCAGATGATGTGGTTCAGCTGTGGCATAAATCACAGCCCATGATTATGCCTGACTGCCTCTTCCTTGGCCGGCATGATAAGCAGACGTTAAGGACGTGCCTTAGTACTTCTCTGTGGGAAGCGTGCATCTTTCTGGAGATGTTCACAAGGAGATGATGTGTGTGTGTTGCTGGGTTTCATATTATATGTAGTGTTTAAATCTTCCTCTTTCATTCCCTTAGGTACAGCTACATGATTGACAATGTCATTCTGCTGATCACTGGGACTCTGCACCAGCGTTCCATCTCTGAACTGGTGCCCAAGTGCCATCCTCTGGGAAGTTTCGAGCAGATGGAAGCTGTGAACATTGCTCAGACACCTGCAGAGCTCTACAATGCAATCCTGGTGGACACTCCCCTGGGTGAGCGGAGCCGTTCAAAATACCTCTCAGCTGTGTGTGGTGGAACAGATGTCCCTTTCTCCCCCAGTCTAACTAGCTCCAGTTAAGCCTAAGTTGTGCTCCTGGAAGACAAAGCAGTGGGTAATGCACAGCTGTGACTGTGCTGGCTGGGCTTGAGTTCAGGTTCATGCCTGTCCTATGCCATCTTTTCCTGTGGAGGACCAGCTAGCTGTCTGTACCCTTCAATCAGTGTCCAGGCCAGCACAGTGGTAGGGCAGACTGCTGGAAAGTTTGGTTTTCGTGAGCCAGGCCTTGAGTCTCCTTAGTGAAGAGCTATCGGATCTTCTGCTGGAACAAATCAGTTGATTTCCAGCACTTTCAGTTGGACCATTGGGTAATTTCTTGTATGCAATTTTTATAGATAATTACAGAGATCTGCACATGCCCAGTCGTGTTCTGAGACTACTAAAATTAACACTAGTTAAATGAAAGCTCTTTATATAAGCAAAAAACGAACCCAACCAACCACTGCAAAACAAAGAAATCTCCAAAAGTCTTTTAAAACTCATTGTATAGCAGCATCTTGGACTGAGGTATATTGTCTCATGGCTAAAGGCTTGTTCAGTAGGCACATAATGCTAAAATCAAGTGTCTTATGAACAGCTAGTCGGACAGATATGTTCTTTAAAGATAAAAGGTGTAGGAAGTGATTCTGGAGAAAATATGGAAGTCTTTGCAGTAGTAGGGGAGGTAGTCACAGGTGACTTGCTAGTTTAGCATCTGTGGGCAATAACGTAATGAGATATGCCTGAGTCAGTGATTAGTCATTCTTTTGGGGTTGCTAGAAAGAACAAAACACTCTAAGTCATCATACTGTCTTTGATAGAAATAGTTGGGTTTGGAACTGAAGTGCTTTTGCAAATGCTCTGTGTAATAATGGGGCAGATGAAGTAGTTGTCACGGAAAAATGACTTGTGCCCAGCAGAGAAGGGAGAACGTGCCTCAGGAGGTCTGAGTTGCAAGGCAGGGCAACAAGGCAGCAGGAGAACTGAGGCTCTGCATGCAGCTGAGTTGAGCCCACTGTAGGGATGATGTGTGGGAAGAAAATCCTCCTCACAAGTAAGTGGGAACCTTCCCATTTTGGCAAGAAGATAGAACAGAGTATTTCAGAGATAATTTCCCTCAGAGACCTTAACACTGCCAGCAGAATATGGAGTGAAAATGCCCTGTGTCAGTGTTGAGGTGGTTCTGGAGAGCATGGCTGGCAGTTGAGGGTCTTTGCCTCTTGCATTCATGTATTGTATATGAGTTGGTTTTGCCTGCTTCAGCCCTGTCTGGGCTGGCTTCTCCAGACCTTTGCCCTGGCCATGCCCTTGGGGCTGTGTACCAACCAGTGTGGCATTTCTTCAGCAGGGGAACATGGGGAGTAGCTGTGTTGCCTAAACAAGCAGGCATGCAGGCTTCAGTTGTTTAACTTGCACTCTTTCCAGTGACCACACGCAAAGAAACAGCAGCTCTATCTCCTAAAAGGACTTGAGTAGCTACGTGGCTTCGTGGGAATGCCTAACCCCAAATGGCTTTCATAGGTTAACAGGGCAAAATGAGACTTGCTGTAAGCCTAATTTAGGATATTGGAGGGCCAAGAACTGAAATAGATGTGTACTCATTCCTCAGCTACTCTGAAGTAGCCACTGCTTAGCTATCCAGGCTGGCCAGCACATCCTGCAGTAAAAGCCAGTCCTGGCACAGTCTGTTTGCATTTTTGCCAACCATCAGGAACAGTGTTCCCTGGGCCACGTGGCATTGTGCTCTGGTGCTGCAAAGAAACTTCTGGGGAGGTTATCCTCCACTGAGAACCCTCCAGACCCACATTGTGGCTGCTGTCCCTCCAGGCAGCTCATGCTATAAAAGTGGTGCATGCCAGAGGTGTAAGCCTGCATTGCAGCTGGTTTGTTGCACAGAGCAGAGCACTGGTCAGCTCTCAGCACAACTGTGGTGTCTGTTGCCCACAGCTGCACTGTGTAAGCTGAGACAGATCAGATTTCTCTTTGTAGCAAATTCAGCAAAGTTGGTTGCTGAGTGAGAGTTGAAGAAGTCAGAAGTCCTGTCAGTGGGTTTTATTGTACCACTCATTGCTAGCAAGGACACAACAGCAGCATTACATTACACTGTAGATGTACAAAACTCATCTATATCTCCAGCTTACAACACCTGTTTGATCTGAAATCTGTGTTCTTCAAGTGGCAACAACTTCTCCAACTCCCTCCCAGAGGTACTCTGGCAAAGTATGTAGGGCTGAGCATCCTACCAAGTCCTACTAATTTATTTTGTCTCCTGTTACTACCTTCCAGCTAGAGAAATAAAAGCCCTTGGAAGAAGTGGAAATTGAGAGTGATAGACTTGACCAGGAGAAACAACTGCTGACTCCAACCATGACCGTGGTCTATAAGAGCTATGGCATTACCATGCCTTCTTAATCCCCACTAAGATATTGTAGAAGGAGGGAAAAGCATCAGCTCCTTGTGACTCAGTACATGCTGTCTCACAGGTGTTCAGGCATTCCTGCGATGCTGTAGCAGGCAGTTCAAAGCTGCCTTGTCACCTCCTAGTTCCTGCATCTGGGAACAGTTTGGGGATTGCTTAGTTTTAAATATAGGCTTCTCTATCACTGATAGAGATACTGGGGGCTGGAACTGAGAATTTCTGCTGGGAATAGGCTGTTAACAAAACCATAGGATTAAGGAGTAAAGAAAGATTTTCATGTGAGAACCCCAAGAATTATTATGGCCTAAGGAACCATGGTGGAGCCTGAGGTTTTGAGTCATGACAATTTGGCTGCTGAAGATAAGGGCCAGGCCTAGGAGGGACAAGCTCAACACAGGGTGTGCTTCTGCCTGGTATTGTTGAGGAGTCTGGAAAGTGCTGAGCATGGGTCTGGTTAGGGCAATGCTAACTCTGTCTCTGGCTCTGTTTCAGCTGCTTTCTTCCAAGACTGCATATCTGAACAGGATCTGGATGAAATGAATATCGAAATAATTCGAAACACCCTATATAAGGTAAATGAATCACAGAATCTCAGAATGGATTAGGTTGGAAAGGGCCACAGTGAGTCGTCTGGTTCAACCTCCTTGCTCGAGCAGGGTTATCCCAGAGCACGTGGCACAGGATTGTGCCCAGACAGTTCTGGAATATCTCCAGTGAGGGAGGCTCCACACCCTCTCTGGGCAAACAGCTGCAGTGCATGGTCACCCACACGGTATAAAAGTTCTTCCTCATATTCAGCTAGAACTTCCTGTGCATCAGTTTCTGCCTGTTGCCCCTTGTCCTAGTGCTAGAAGAGAAGGAGATACTAACTTCCCTATTTATTCCTGGCATGGTGATTCAACATGGCCAAAACCTAGCTGCATCCATTGGAAAGTAAAGATAGTGCTCCTGGAGGGGCCTGACATCCGATCACACACCTCTGCCGAGTCAGGGCACCAGAGCTAGGCACAGAGGAGGATTTTCTTGGAGCTGTTGAGTCTGTGCAAGAGATTTTACAGAGGTTGTGTCTTTGAATTTCCTCATGCCTCAGGGCAGGCAGAAGTCTGCTCCCTTACCACACGGGTTCAGAGGTGTGGTTAACTGCATTCAAAGTGACTAGGTTTTAAACTTGGTTGAAGGACTCCCATTGGCTTCACTCCCTGTCTTGAGCCCTTTCCAAAGACCTTCCAACAGTCTGCTCAAGCCTTCTGTGGCTGTGTTTGAGGTTACATGTCCTTGGTGGAGCAGTGTAAAAGGTGCAAGCTGGGGAGAGTATTGGCAGAGGGATGTGGAGGGGCTAAGGATCTCCTTGTCCTGAGCTGTCATCTCCTCTGCAGGCCTTGTCTGGATTTCGCTGGCAGTGTTGAAGCGTGTGTTTATGTGCAGGCTGTGGCTATCGCTCCATCTCGACTCTCTGGATCAAGGGTGGGATGCAGATTGTATCTGTCAATCTTGTTTTGGCTGGTCACAGCCAGCTTGCAGTCAGTGTGACCTCTTCTTTCCATGGAAGCTGTGGCCTGTTTGGAGAGGCAGAGGGTAGGTCAGGCGTGAAGGGAAGAAGGCAAAGGGAGGGAGAAGGAGCGGCATGTCAGCAGTCATGCCCAGCTGCCTGTGGCCTCTGGCATGTACTGGTCTTTGCTGTAACAGAGAGGGACACCTGTGTGCATAAACACCACAGCCTTGCAGGGCACGTGCCTCAGTCTTGATGTGAGGCAGGAGGGGGAAGGCAGGGAGCAGACTGGGTACAGGGAAACCCAGTTGGGAGGGAGGTAGGATGTATCTCCTTGCATCCCAGCTGCCATGTCCTTTCCCATATCCTTTTTGAGGCTCGATACTGCTTTGTAGTCTGCTCTTCCTAGCCACAAATGGAAATGTAGGTGCCTGTAATGCCTCAGTGTGTGCTGGCACTGGTTCTTGCTAAAGAGCAGCCCCTGGGGCATACAGGGGCTCTGTCTGTAACAAATCACAGGGATGAAGGGGTGGAAAAGGTGATTACTGCTTATAGACTCTACTTGAAGCCACCTCTCTTCCCCAGGGACTGGAAAATGTATAATACAATGCAAATGAGGGAAATAAAATCAGGTCTGAAATCTGCAGAGAGCTGCTCTGAAAAACACAACAGGCCCGGGACAAATGCCTGTGTCCATGTGGAGTTGGCATGGGAAGAGGAAGTGCTATCTCCCAGACATACTGGAGGGTTTTTTTAAAGAATCTGTGAGCTTGTTGACAGAAGATTTGAGCAAGATTCATAGAAGAAAGGTATTACAAATGCTTCTTGTTAGCAATGAAGGTTCTCAAATAGAAATACGGTTAAGATGGGGACAGAGGTTAAAAGTAATCAGTGCTTAGTGTAGAGTGCAATCAGCAGCCAAGTCCTGCAATGGAAGTGTGCTGGCATTGTTATCTTCAGTGCTTACTCCCTTTGTTCTGCCTCTTGTTGAAGTGAAGCCAGCTGACTGTTGTCTTTTGCTGGTTTCTTGTAAAAACCAACTGAAGGAGCTTTGTGACTGGACAATAAAATAAAGCAGGTGAATCAATGTGGATAAATGTGGAGTGGTGTATGGCAGAGACAAGGCGGGAACCCTAACTCTGCTTGTACAGTGAGGGTCTCCTTGTTCCTTCCTACTACTAAATGGAATCTTGGGTAGTGATTGACCTAAGCAAGTGTCTCTCTGCAAGGTAACATGTTCCTAGTATGACTATCACTGTGCTACTGCATCCTTCTGTAAAGTGTATTTGACCTGGACACTATAGCATTCCACTCATCTCAGAGTATGAACAGCAAAACAGGAGAAGGTGGTAAGGAGGACACATTTAGAGACTTGGGTATGATGACTTCTGTATGGAAACCCTCAACTGGAAGAGGAGGGAATCCAAGCTGTGGTGGTATCTACAGATCATGTTGGAGAAGTCAGCGTGGATGGACATGCCACAGACCTGTCTTCAGACTGGATTTGAAGACAGATGAGGCTAGCAGGAGGCAGAGGGGATGGGTTCATGAAAAGGAAGACCCACTGAGGATCATTAAAGGCAAAGACACCTCTGTTCCTTGGGTAAGGGCTTCAGGACACTGGAGTGTTTCTGTCAGTTGCTGTCACTGGAAGGGCACCCAGTGCAGCTGTTTACAGACTGTGTTTCCATGGTGTCTGTGATATTGGATCCCCATTCACTGCTGGATATTTGAGTTCACCTGTATTTGCTTCTAAAGCCTTAGGTTTCAGCATGAGCTCTGGTAAGGGCAGAGGTAGTGACTGAAGCTCTTCTCCACGTTCCCTTTCCTGTCAGCCTCAGACAGTGTCCATTATCCATGTCCTTGTTCTTGTGGTAACTCTGCAGACTGCTGCTCTGTGCTGTCCTCCATCTGAGCAGTAGTGAGTGCTGGAGAGGCTTTCTTTGATGAGTGATGCTCGCCCAGCACTGTCCTCTTGCACTGCATGGTAACAAATATTTACAGAACACAATAATCCAGGTGCTTTCCTAGTGCAGAGGCTGAGGGTGTCCAACTTGTACATCCTTGGTCGATCTTCAGTCCTAGAGTTGTTGTGATATAGCAGAAATATGTGGTGTCTGAGCATTCTTTTGAAGTGATTCTGGTTGCAGCTCTCTGCCCAGGAAGGTGTTTTATCACATGGTCGCTTCTTCTGAGAACATTTTTGCTGAACGATACTTTTAGCCATCCACAGCCTTCTTAGGCTCCCCCTGGGAGACACAGTCATCTTCCAGATGGATTACGGAACATCTCCACAAAGGATTACGTTTCCTGGAGGCAGTGTAGCTGTGCCTGGCCTTATGTTTTCTGCAGTGCTCCAGTTGGGATAGAGACCAAGTGGCCGCAGTGTGAAAAGAGAATTAGAGAGAATGGCTGGTTTCTTTCACAGATGTCCTGTCTCATCTCTTGACTCTGCTTACACAGCGCTACTTTCTGAGTGTAGGTCTTGCAGCTATGGTTGTGTGGCTTGGCATGTTTGTGGAGGCCAGAGCAGGGTCAGGAAACCACGTGAGACTTCAGTAAATGAGTTAGACGACTCAAAGGAGAAAAATAGCCTGTAACCTTGCTGCCTGGGGATCTTACCCACAGTATGCTCATGCAGTTACTTGAACAAACCCAGCCACAATCCTTCATGTCTCTGGCTCCTGGGGAAGCACTGTCCTTATGTGGGCAAGTTCACATGTGGTGGACAGAGTGCCTGTGCTGTGTTACAGAGCGTCTGGGAGCCTCCCTGCTTGCTGTCTGTCCTCTGCTGAAGGGCCCTGTGGGGAAGTCAGATGAAGCTGTGTAGCCGAGTGCTCATCTGCCCTCTCTCTTCCAGGCTTACCTGGAGTCCTTCTACAAGTTCTGCAAGACGCTGGGAGGTACCACGGCAGATGCCATGTGCCCAATCCTGGAGGTAGGTCTGAAAACTCCCATAGCTGGATGATATTACAATGATGATCATGACTCCCTGCTCAGGCCCAGCTTGTCTGCCAGTGTTAAGCATTCTCCAGATAGTCTTCATCATCCCCATGCCCACTTGACCTGGGAGACCTGGGGAACACTGCCTGTAGATGACTTGGTTCTCCAAGTACTGATACATTTGTTGCCTCTGTGACAACATCTTCATCCTCTCACGTGGATAACAAGTAGGAGAGCTACCAGAGCTGTTTGGGTCACAGCCTGTCTCCATGCCAAGGCTTGCTGTGAGATGTGCAGAGCTCAGGAGCAGTAGGTGAGAGACACTCCTTGACTTGGGCAGGATTTGGCTTGTGCCTGGGATGGGGATTTCCTCACCTGACTGCTCCCCAGGTATCAGCTACTGGGCATACTGGGAGCCTGCACTTGTATCCTGCCCTGACTGAGCACTGGAGAGCTCTACACATCCTGGCAGCCTCCTCATGCTTCCCTCTGATGTGCCTTTGTGCAGAGCAGCACTGATATCTGCAAGCCTCTGGTAAAGATACTGCATCTCAGCATGAACCACTCTTTTCCTGCAGTTTGAAGCTGACCGGAGGGCCTTCATTATCACCATCAACTCATTTGGTACTGAGCTGTCCAAGGAGGACCGAGCCAAGTTGTTCCCTCACTGTGGCAAGCTCTACCCTGAGGGCCTGGCTCAGCTGGCCAGGGCAGATGACTACGAGCAAGTCAAAAATGTTGCTGACTATTACCCTGTGAGTGCTCTGGGGTGAGGGCCATGGGGATTGGTACAAGGACCTGCTCTGGATCAGAGCTTCTTGAGGATCTGGGGGAAATTGTGTCTTGACAGCGTGGGGAGAGAAGTACCAGTCTTCTGCAATGCTCTTGGTCCTGTGCTCTGCTTGGTCAGGACCTGGCTTGCCTGAAATGTCATTGGCTTGTTAGTCATGGCTGTCATTTCAGTGGTGATTGGGAGACAATGTTCCCTGTCCCAGGGTGTGGGGACTGCCCTGACCACCAAACCCTTGAGGTGTTGATGTGGCAGCAATGACAGGCTCTCCTTGCCTGATTTGGGAATAGAAATGTGTCTTCTTCAGTGAGAAGTGGTGTTGCTCCACTTCCAGCCCTGAGCTCTGGTTCAGTTGAAGGTGAGACGCTGACCTGGGAAGACATTTTTGGATTTGTCTGTGTTCAGGCCACTTTGTGCATGGTTGGGGACGTGTTTGGAGTTGGAGTCAGAGCTCAGTGTCCCCTTACTGAGTATCCAGTGTGTGTGGGCACAGGGGTCTGGCTCAAACACTCCAGTCTGTACCTGGAGGGGTCTGTACCTATGCCCCTTTTCCTGTAGGCTCAAAGCAATGATAGGCCTTTGAGAACTTTGAGCACATTTTGGAGAAGGGGCAGAACTCTTCGCTTCTCTGTCCTCTGACTTGACAGGGTGGCTGGAGTATCTGTCTGACACAGGGGGCCCTCAAGTGCTGCTGAGTTTGGGCACAGGGTATATCCTCATGTAATGCCTTCCTGCAGGAGTACAAGCTGCTATTTGAAGGGGCTGGCAGCAACCCTGGAGACAAAACTCTTGAAGATCGGTTCTTTGAGCATGAGGTGAGTGAGCCCTGAGATGCTTCTTGCTATGTGCCCTTTGCAAAGCTTCAGGTGTCAGGAAGCTGGTCTGATGCCCTGTCAGCAGTGCTGTGGAAGAACAGAGTTTGGGGAAAGGAGAAGCATACTTGCCCTCTGCTTGTGCATGAGAATGGGGGCCTGGCATAGTGCTTGGCCTGTTGTCTCACCCAGATAGATTAGAGCAGTGTGGGGAGGCATGTTTGGGGCTACTGGTGGATATTTGGTTCATCAACAGCAAAAGCAGAGTCTAATTATGTGGAAAACGAGTACTTTCATGGTACCTGAGTTATATATATTTCCCCCTTCAAATGTCAGAGCCTGTCCTGAGCCATATGCTGTAGGTTAGAGCTGTCCTGAGGGCCTAGAGAAGTGCAGAGCAGGATACTTGTGCTGAGCCTTCCAGCCTGCCAGGAAGTCATGGGCAAGCAGCTCCACACTTGCCTTGACCAACTCCTCCTATATGAGGTGAACAAATGACATGTCCTCCTCTGGGCTTTCCTCAGGTAAAGCTGAACAAGCTGGCCTTCCTCAACCAATTCCACTTTGGAGTCTTCTATGCCTTCGTGAAGCTGAAGGAGCAGGAGTGCCGCAACATTGTGTGGATTGCAGAGTGCATCGCCCAGCGGCACAGGACCAAGATCGACAACTACATTCCCATCTTCTAACTCTGCTCTGCTCCTGTCTGACCCTCCCACCCCTGGAGTCCGGAGGGATCCCTAACTCCCTGCGTTGTCCCTTGCCCAGGCTCCAGGGATGTCCCATCTGTGGAACTGGATCAAATGAGGAAACTGTACAGTTGCTAGTTAAATTATTCACAATCTGAAGTTTGAGTTGTATGTACTGTGAGACGTCTGGAGGGACCAGTGGTCCAGGCTTAGCCCTGTGCAGCAGGAGGGCCTCCTGTTGTGTATGCAGTAGTCCCAATGTTCCTGTTCTAATCGCTGTGTGCGCTTATGCTCATAGAGCAAGCTTGAGCTGTGGGGGGCTGCCTCTGAGGGGGTCCCACTGCTGCAGAGGAACAGGTCCGGGCTGCCATGGCTGGGGGGCCCTCTGTCAGTGCTCTGCACGCCTCCTACTCAGTGTTGTTCCTGTAAGATGTAGTTAGAGTGTGGTTTATAGTGTAGGTCATGCTGATGTGCAATCCCTGCATCCCCTTGTGAACCCTGACCTAGGAGAGACCAAGCAGCCCTGGCCAGGACTGGAATGGAGCCTGTGGGAATGTGAGGGCAGAGCCAGAGTGCTTGTGGAGCAGAGTCCTCCCACTCTGACAGTGTTCGTACTCGTGCAGCCTCGCTGTGTCTGCAGAAGCAGCTCTCATCAGTCTCTCTGCTGCCCTGGACAGGGTTCCTTAAGTTAGCTGAGCTCCTTCCTCCTATGGTGACCCCCAGCTTGCAGTTTACTGACACAACCATGCAAGAGGTGGGGCTCCTCTGGGCTCTGCAGATGGTGCTGGACCCCTGTACCCCCCCAGGGTAGACATCCAGGCTCCTCCTCTGCAGAGGGTGGGTTGGCATTGTCATGGAGCTGTATGACGCAGCTGGCCAGGGGACAGAGCAGCCTTAGTCATCCTGGTGAGGGTGGAGATGTCCCAGGCCTTGCCTGTCCATGGTCTGGGGTTGGAGCCAAGCCCTGGGCATGGTGTGGCAACCCTGCTCTTTGCTGCTCTGTCCTGGCTAGCTCCTACTTGCATTTGAGTTCTGGGAGATGTGCAATGGCAGCAGACAAGCCTTGCTGGTGGGAAACATGCTGGATGCTGCTGGGAGGAAGGATCAATGGAGAGTGGCTCTGTCCCAGCTTGTGCTGTGGTCACCTCTACAGTTTGTTTTCCTGTGATCCCATCCTCTCTACACCAATAAATATCTGCCTACTGCATTGTGCTCTCCTGCTTACTTTGGCACCTGCTCCTACAGCCCCAGGTGGAGCCTCCATCAGCCACAGGAAATCTGGTAGTTGTGGTAGTGGAGTCTGGTATGGCTCCTGCATGAGTTGGGACAGGCATAGCGGTGGTTACCACCCCATGAGGCCCAGGGTACTCTCTCCAGCCCAAGCCATGACAGTGCCTGGGTCTGTGTGCAGCTGGCTGCTGAGCTAAGGGGTGCGTAAGGGGTGCAGCCTTATGGGAGCGCTGCGTAGGGTCAGGGAACTGCATGGCTTATCTATGTGTGGGGCTGTCCATGTGTGGCACTGTCACTGCTTCAGCCTTGCCCGAGCAGGGCCACAGAGTGGGAACAAAGCACAAGAAAGCCTTTGGCATAGAGTTGGGGAGGAACAGGCACAAATCCTTCCTGGCAGGCTGACCCATTTTCTGGGAGTGCCTGTGGTAGCTACTGCCGTATGCGAGGCTCCGACCACAGTGCTTGGTGCGGTGCTAGCCATGACCCAGCTTAGCTCTGCCTGCAAGCTGGGCATCCCTGAGCAGCATTGCAGCAGTGCACTGCAGAAGGAGACAGCCAGAACCTGCTGGAATATCGAGAATGGATTTATTTAAAAAGTGACAATCACATAGTTCATCTCATGAAGACCTCTGCAGCACTGGCAGCCTGGTCTTGGCCCCTGCGCTCATCGGGAGGATGTGGAGTGTGTAATGAACGGCAGGGAGGAAGAGGCCACAGGGTCCCAGCCCTGACCCAACCAAGAGGGGATGGAGACAAACAGCTCTGAGAGCAGTAAAGAAGGTGGTGGGTAGCTGAGGAGGTACATCCCAGCCTGTGGTGCAGAGCTGCTGAGTCAGGCAGGGATGGGCCTCTTGAAGGGTGCACAGTTAGAAAAAATACAAAACCAAGGTCTCTAGAAAAATGTTGATTCTTGCACAATAGAAAATAGATCTACCTGATTTTGGAAAGAAATTTGGTTTTTAACGTCTAGTGCTGATTGTTCCCCCACGGTGCAGGAGGGCGGTGCCTTTGGCTGTGCACGCACTGAGGGGCTGGTGTGCCTGGAAATCCCGGGAGAAGGCTGTGTGCAGGCACGAGGTCAGGCCTTCTTCGTGTCATTGTGGTGCTCTCGCCGCAGCGCTCGGGGCAGCTTGGGGTTGATGAAGAATCCTTTCAAGAACAAGTCTCGGACAAAATAGGGCAGGTAGCGGTGTATGAAATACATGATCCCAAGGCCCTGCCCTGGGTAGTAGCGCACGGCTGGGTTGGCAGCCAGAAGCCCGTCCGTGATGCTGTTCACCACCGCGCTGAGGTCCTCCACTGCCACCTTCATGAACTGGATGAACTGCTGGTTGATCTCCTCCACGTAGTCCTCACCATAGGCCTGCAGCAGCTCCTGGGGCAGACTGGCCAACAGCTGCTGCTTCTGCAGGTTCCAGAAGGCAGGATCACACGTCGTCCCTGCAAGGACACAGTCCCCGTGAGCTGTGTGGGCCCCCCACTCCAGCCCCCCTGCCATGGGTGCCAGCAGCTCCAGTCACCTCCCAGCCTCACAGGAAGGTCCTGCTGAAACCCTGGCAAAGATTGCCATGAGGGAAGCACAGTAGTAGCACCATGCTGGCTCTTGGTAGCCTGGCACTGGAGTCCTGGACCCTGCCTGCAGTGAGGATGCCGCTACCATAAATGTGACAGAGCTGCTTTGACCAGCCCAGGTGGTATGGGATCTGCTGGCAGGACTTGATCCTAACCCTGTTTCCAATTCACCAGAGCCCAATGGTCACAGGATACCTGCTGTCCCCAGGGAGGTGGCTGGAGATGCTCAGAAGCTGCATGCTTGCACCACCAACTACTCATCCCATTGCTCCATCTTCTGCCTCCCTGGAATACCTGTCCTTTGCCCATGGGCACAGGCGGGGAGCAGGCACTGACCCTCTTACCTGTTTTGTAGTAGCCAGGCAGGATGAGGCTGACTTTGATGCCCCAGGGCTGGAGCTCGCTGCGGAAGGTGTCCATGAGCAGGCTGAGGGCTGCCTTCGAGGCCCCATAGGCTGCCAGGCAGGGGAAGGGCATGTCACCTGGCACAAGTGAAAGAATGAGTGAGCCAGTGCTCCAGCAGGGACAAAGGGGAGCAGACAGCGGGGAGGGAGAAGGGCAGGGCTTGTGTAGGGCTGTGTTCCTGGCCCCTGTTTGAGGAAATGGCTTAGAGTCTCTTTTGCTGAGAAAACAGCTGCAATTAGCTTCAAATTAATGTTTTAATAGGGGGGAAAAAAAGTGGTGAGGAAAGAGGAAATTGATTTTGCCTCCCTGTCCAGCTAAAGCTTGGGATTGTCATGCCCAATGGAGGATTAATGTGTTTTAATGGACAAAAAAAAAGGCAGGGGAGAGGATTGGTCTTCCCACCTTGGCCAGGGCTGTCATTCCCAATGGAGCCACATGGCAGCTGGGCCTGGGTTGTCCATGCTGCCTGTGACTAGGCTGATTGTCCCCAGCCCCCATGTCTCCCCATGTCTTGGTGGCTGCTGTGGGGTTCAGCAATGCTGCCAGTTGGCTGGGAAAATTGGAGTGCCTGGGGGGTGGGAACTGCGCCACACCATGGGAATGCTCAAGCCATGCCTGGGATGAGTGTGCCAGGGGTGCTACACTGGAGGGAGGCTGCTCACCTGCAGGGCTGCTCACGGTGACAATGCGGCCGCCAGCGGAGCGGAGCAGGGGCAGCAGCCCCTTGGTGAGCTCCAGGGAGCCAAAGAAGTTCACCTCCATGCAGGTGCGGAACTTGCCCAGCGGTGAGAGCTCAGCGTCAGCAATGGTGTCATTGAAGCCAGCATTGTTCACCAGGCCCCAGAGTCCTGTGGAGATGGGGTGCTTGAAGAAGTGACCTAAAAGGGGAACCCCCACCCTGGAATTCCCAGCTGCTCCCCAGGCTTATTGGGGTCCTGCAAGGGAATTGTGGGGTGCCCCAGGACAAGAAGAGAGCTTGGAAAGTGCTGTTGATGCAGGTGCCTGCAGGGATGCAGCCCCCTGTGGGGGCACATGGAGGCTTGGCACTGCCATGCTGGCTGCAGGCTGAGGTCACAAGGGGTTCTTTGGGGTCCTGTGGGGTGCCAAAGGCTCCTCCTACCCGTGCTGTTGGTGTGGGCCTGGATGTGCTGCAGGACACGCTGGATGTCGTCCGTCTTGGTCAGATCCATCTGCAGCAGCGTCAGCCTCGGCGAGCAGCTCCGGCGCAGCTCCTGAGCGCCGGGACTCTGCAGGTCCAGCACGCTGGCAAACACCCGAAAGCCCATGATGTCCAAGTGCTGGGCTGTTGCCTGCCCAAAGCCCGAGTCACATCCTGAAAGAGATAGGAAGAGCCTTGCAGTAGCTAGTGATAACTGCTATCTGTCCCCAGCCCCCAAAGATTCCCTCTCCATCACCAGGGACCAACCCCAGGAACCAAACACCCACCGCTATCATCAGTTTCCCTTCCCTGAGGACCATCTCAGCTCCGCACTCCACTGTAGCTCCTGACTCACCAGGACGTGACCTTGCCCTGGGGCATTCACAGGTCACGGAGCTGCTGTTTTCTCTTTCGGGAGGAAGAAAACACTCCCTTCATCTGCAACCCCATCGCCCGGAGCACCTCCCTAATTTAAGGCACAGGTAAAACCCGCAGGCACCAGCAATGTGCCTGAACAGCCCAGAGCCCTGCAGCGATGCGGGGCCATCAACCCTCAAAATAGCCTCTGAAAGCTCCATCAAGCACCATTCAGAGCTGGGGAAGGCTCCATGGGAGACTTTTGCCAAATGCTTTTCGCCTCCCAGAAGCAGCAGCCAAGAGACAGAGCCCCCCCTCACGTGGCTGGGGCATGGAGGGGCTAAAAAGAGTGAGAGGAAAAAAAAGGATTCTGATCTGCTCCTGCTACCCTACATCCTTTGAGGGAGCATGCAAACGGGATGGGCCACTCGGGAGAGTACTGGTGCTCCATGCCCCATCCCAGCCTCATCTCTTGCATCTTGGCTCAAACAGGGGCACCACAGGTGACATTGACACCCGCAAAGCCACCACCGGGGTGGCTAGGGGACAGCCCAGGCGGAAGCTAGCTGTTGCAGAGCGGTGGCAAGGCCAGTGGCCAGGGTGGAGCGGCCAGGATGCAAACAAACAGCAGCAGCAAGGTACAGGCTGTTCCCAGGGCCGATGGCAGCCCTGATAGCTCAGGGAGTCTGTGCCACAGCCGCTGCCCAGTCACATTAACCATTAACAGGGGATCACCGCAGGGGCAGCCCCATGGCCCTGTGCCCTCCTGCCCAGCACCTTTGGGTGCTCCTGATGACATCCCTGAAAATGCCACCCTGTGTGGCTCCTGGAGCCACCCCAGGACGGACACAACAATGGCCCTAGGGACTGTCATTCCACGAGATTCCAGCACCCCTCACAGGGTCTGTCTGCCTCACTCTTCTGTACCCCCACGCTGGGATCAGGCACTTACAGCTCTTGGGGTGCCAGCTAAGCCATCAGCTCAGCGTCTCTGTCCCAGTTCAGTTTTGCTTTATTGCCGCATCAGAAACCTATAATTAAGCCCCTGGCCAGAGGCCAGAGTGATAACACAGCCCAGAGGTGCTCAGCTGGCAGGAAGGGGCTGCAGAGACCTCCCTTTCCCACACAACAATCATGGACGTGTGCCAGGCTGGCTCAGCATCACCCCTGCATTATCCCTGGCATTGCCCCAGTATCACCCCCAGCACCCCGGTCTGAAGGTGCTACTGGCACAGCATATCCAGCTCTCCCCTCCTCAGGAACAGTGCATGTTGCCAGCCGACAAACAGATAAAGTGCATTTCACCTTTCTGAGCAGTGCAGGAGAAAACTGCAATAAAGATAAGGTTTAAAAATAAAAGTGCTCGTGGCCACAGCCTTACCATGACGCAGCTGACGGGAGGCTTACCTGCGCTGCTCCCATGCAGCCGGCAAGAAAAGCTTGCACTCCAAACATGAAGCTTCCTATCACCACATAACTCTCAAAACCTCGGGAAAATCCCAAAAAACAGAGAGGAAACAGGTTTGCTAGCTTCTTATGGGCAAGTCTGGCAAGGAAGGAGCAAACACAGCCACGTGCTGTCCCAAGTCAGGCAGGATTTATTTTGTCTTAGAGGAGCAGGGCAGTCAGAGGGTTTGTTTCGGAAGTTCTAATTTATTCACACACATACCAAAAAAAAACTCCTGGGAGGCTGGCCGGAGGCCCAGGGCCAGGAGGGTGAGGATGCTCTGGTGTTATTTAAGGTCTCCGCCACTGCTCAGCTTCCCATCCACTGTGCTCAGGCACAGCCAAGAGTGCAGGGAAGGACAATGAACCCCCTGGGCCTATGACACGTGGTCCCAAAGCATGGCAGCTTGCCCAGGGCCATGTTCACTCCACATGGCCACCAGCACATGAGCTGCTGGCCACGCCGGAGCTGGCGCAGGAGCCATTGCCGCTGGCTCAGCCCCGTCGGGAGTGGTGGAGCCGTCCAGTCTGTGCGGCCCCGGCAAGGCTGGCGCTGGGCTCACCGCCCTCCCAGGATGCTGCATCACGAGGAGATGCCGGCGCCAGTTCCCCCCGCCCCAGCTCCCAGCTTGCCAACTGGTTTCACAGTCGGGCTGGAGGGAGGGACGTGGTCAGACCACGCACAGGAGAAGCCCAGCATAGGCAGCACAGCAGAGGAGAGTGGGTACCTTGAAGCCCCCCATCGCATCCCCACAGGCCCGGGGCCAGCAGAACGAGGCTTTTGCTGCAGGAGGAGCAGAGCAAAGCCTGAGTCCAGGTTGCAAAATCCAGCAACCCTCCACAGGCTCAGCAAGCCGGGACAAACTCTTGCACCAGGGGCCGGACAGTCTTTTGGCCAGAGCAGTGGGTCAGCAGCAATTCCTAAGGACTTTGCAGAAGCTCCAGACACTTCAGCGGCTCCCCCAGGAGTGAGAGATGCTCCACTAGAATTTCGGCATGACAAGCCCCAACTTTACTTATCTTGAGCAAGCAAAAAGGTTTGGCCTCCAGCATCGTCATAAGGAGTGCTCTCCCGTCCACTCGGGGAGGGCGAAGAGGACTGACCCCTCAGCTTCTTGCATCCACTGCCCAGAGTTGCTCCGCACCGGTGACAGCAGAGCCACCGCTGGGGCTGACAGCTAGAACTTCCTGTGCAGCCGGGCAGCTCCCAGCCAGCCTGTGCTGCTCGTGCTTCATCACTGCCAGGAGTCCGCTGAAGCTGCAGTCCCGGTTTGGTGTGGACACATTTCTGTCAGGTGAGTCAGGCATGACACGCTCTGACATTTTGCTGTCTCAGGTATTCACCCTGCTCCTGCACCAGCACCAAGGCCACCACATGCAGACATGCTAAAAATTAGCGCTATGGCTTGCTGATTGGAGCAGAGAGGGTCAATAACATGGCTACGGCCCAGGAGCTGCTGAACCACAACCACATGCCTGCCCCTGCCCCCACTGCTGGCACAGTACGTGATGGAGGGCTGATGGCAGAGGTCCATGGTGCTCACCCCAATACAACTTAGGAGGGGCTTCCCTTCCCAAGCTACGAGCTGAGAATCCTCATCCATGAGCTGTGAGCTGTGCAACCTCATTCCAGAGCTGTGGAACTGCAAGCTGGGCATCTTAATCCCTCAGCTACAAGCCAAGCATCTTCATCCCCAACCGGGGAGCTGTGTACATCCTCATCCTCAGGCCATGAGCTGTGAATCCTCAACCCTGAGCCATAAACTGAACACCCTCATCCCTGAACCACGAGTTTTGCATCCTCATGACTTCTGCATCCTCATCCTTGAACCACACACGACAGGTGAAGACCAGCACAAAACCCCAGTAATGAGAAGCGCAGCTTGGCTGAAGAATTCCAACGTGGCTGCAAAATGGCCCAGAGCCTGGTGGGTCCAGTAGCAGCTCCCTGGAGCTAGTCCCTCCACAGCCACCCCAGCTGAGGACCCTGGTGTGGCAGCTGAAGAGGGGTTGCCCCAGGGCTGAGCACTCCCGTGATGGATCAGCTCCCCCTGGGTCACCCTAGCAGCGTGGTCAGTTGGCAGCCCTAGGGGCTGCTCTCCAGGTACCCAGAGGCATTCCTTGAGGATGCTCCATCTTCCACTGACTGGGACCTTGCCAGCTGAGTTGGGCACTCAGAAGGGCATCGCCCTCTTCTTACCTCTGCAGGCCATTGCCTGGGTGGCCCCTGCTGCACTCTAAATCCCAGGACATCAATTCCACCTCCCCACAGAGCATTAGGGCTGTGTCCTGCCACCCTGTCCAAGAGGGCTCACCAAGATGAAGCTGTCACCAGTCTCAAGGACACCAAGGCCGAATGGATTAACCTGCTGAGTGACTTGTTTCCATAGGATCAAGCTCAAATCCTGCCTGGGATGCCAAGCTAAACATGGCCTTTGGCTCTGACAGGATTCACTGCCACCTTGGATCCAGCTTCTTTGGGCATGGGATGGGATTTAGCTGGGCAGCATTGAGGGAGGCTCAGCTGAGTGCCTGAGCAGGCACTGATCCAAACTCAGCTGTTTATTTCAGCTCCATCCTGGGAGTGTGGGCACCTCATGGATGCGGAAGCACAGGACAAGGTGGCACCAAGTGGGGATGGTGCCATCAGAGGGGATAGCAGTCCCCCAGAGGAACTCAGGGAGGGGGTCCTTGCACAGTGCAGGTCCAGGCAGGATAAAATGCCCAGCAAAATCCTGCATGGGCAGGGCAAGGTCCTGGCCAACACCTTCCAGATGCTGCACACATTTGGAGCAAGGAGTGATAAAGGAGTGATGTCAGCCCTCAGCAAGAGGGAACAAATTTTTGGCAGGGCACAGTAGAGGGAGGGGAAGGCAGGAGCACCTGTCCCCACAGCAGGTGGGCCACCACAGCCACACACCAGCCCCAGCCAGGCATCAGCCACCATCTGCCCACACCCAAGGTACTGCTGGGGGAGTGGGGCTGGGAAGGGCCACCCAGAGCCCCCAACCCATCATAGCCAGTATCATCACTGTCCACAGGAAACACCACCCTAGCCAGTGGCTTGCATGGCATGCCATGTCCCCAGTCCCCATGGAAGCAGCCTTCATGCCCAGACACAGGCAGATGAAGCTGGGGTGGCAGCAGCCCTGGTGATGCTGCTGCTGGTCCCCAGCACAGGGGTTGAGGAAGCCACAAGCCTAATTAAATTAAAGACAGAAGGTGCCTTTAGGGATGACCCAAATCCCATCCCCAAATCCCTAATGAGTGGATAATGCAGGAGCCCCCCACCCAAGCAGCCAGAGTGGGCACCCCAGGACCTGAGCCAATGGGGACACACACTGCCCCTGCTCCCCTAGGATCTCCCCCTGCATGGCACAGTCAGCACAGGCAGCTGGAGGGAGATTGCTGATGGCTCTCATAGCCCAGGATAGCCACATCCCTCCAACAGGTCCTGTGGGTCAAACAAACTCTCAGCCCCACAAGGAGACCCATGACAGAAGGCAGAGCTGGGAATGCCCATGGCAGGGGGCACGTGGGTGACCTACCCCTCCCTGTGCCGGCGACAATAGCCAGATGGTATGAATTACAATGGATTAGCCAAGTGTTCCTCCAGCCTCACAGCCATCACCTCCACTCAGGAAGTTATCTCCCACTTAACAGAGAGAAGGGGGGAAATCTGATTTTCTGCCTAGACAACCAACGCAACCAGGCAGAGATGACGAGGAGCCCCGAGGCCAGTGTGGATGTACCCACAGCTTCTGGATTAAAGCCCATTTCTCAGGAGCTGTACTGGTACCTCTGGTATTGGGGACTCAATAGCACAAAAGCAGCTGGGCAATAAAAGTGTCAGAAGCCACAGCCCTCCCCATCACTGTCACTAAAAGCCATCCAGATGCCTTATCCCCCACCACAGCTGTGAGCAGCAGATGCTGCTTGCAACCAGTGGGGCTAATGAAGGCAGGAGCTTGTTAGTGCCCTGGGGCAGCAGGATAGGGATGAGCCTAACCACCTCCCCCTATGCAAGGCCAGTGCCTGGTGGGATGCTCAAAGAAATTGGGGTCCAGGAATTAACCCAGCCCTGGCATGGCAGTGATGCTGCTGCCAGTGAGCAGCGACCCTGGGCTTACAAGCTGACAGGGGGGAGGAAGTGCCACCTCCAGCGTCACTGTGACACTTCGCAGAAAGAGAGCACAGGAATTTCCTAGAAGCAGCTGCTCACCGCACCCCAGGGCTGGATGGCATCTTCCGGCAGCTGCTGTCCCCACTGTAGGGAGGTCTCTCCTCAAAAGGAACAGTGAGACTCTCACCATCAAGAATTTGAGCTTCCAGCAGGCAGGGATGAGAGAGAGAAGACAGCAACACAGACATCACCTGGCACAGGCTGTACATCAGAGCTAATCGGGGATGGATGGATGTCCCTCTAAGAAGAGGAAGTTGTGAGGAGCTGTGGCGATGGCCAGGTTAATAATCACCTTCAGAGGGAACACAGTGAACTGGGAACATGGAGCCAATAAGCCTCGAAAGCCATCCATCAAGAAGAGCTGTCGCTGGGAAGGACACCTATGGCCCAGGGACAGCTCGACCAGATGAGTGCCAATGGCAAGCCAGCACTGGTAACACATCCACCTGGGCTCTTGGAGAGGGAGAGGCTGGGTAGGAACCAAGCTGGGAAGCCAGAAGGTTCCACCAGCTATGTCTGGAACATGACACTGAAGATGATCCTGGGGAATAAGGTGGTGGCAATAAAGCTGTGGCTGGGGCACCTGCTGGTGGGCACCTCTGGTCTACAAATGGGCTCTCTCCAGGAACTCCCAGCAGGCTGGGGAACCACCAGCCGAGCCCCATTTCCATTCCTCCTGTGTGCTAACAAGCAAGGAGAGGCATCAGGTCATGCCTAAGGTGTGCTACAGGCAGGGCTAATCCATCCATAGGCAACTGAAGGGAAGAGCAGCTCTTCTACATGCACCACCATGAGCCATCACCGCCCAGGGACATCTCAGGGAAGGTGTTTCTAACCAGGACAGCAAAGCACCACAGGCATGGCATGACCAGGAGAACCTCTAGCCACGTGATGGGACAGGTCAACCATAGGAGAGGCCCTGAAGTATCACCCAGACAGCACTGTGGGCAGGTCACAGGTGATGCCAGCAGGGACAAAGCCATGCTGGGACAGTGCTGACCAAAGCAACAGCCTCAGAGCAAGCCCAGCAAGCTGTTAAGCATCTCAGAGTTTGCAGCACCACAATAAGGCTATGGCAGTTCCAATGGAGCTCTACCAGCTCAGGGATATTTTGGTGATGAGATTCTACTTTGCTTGTGAGGTGCCATCTCATCACTCTCCTTGTCACAGGAGTAAACTCCCACCACATGCCACAATCCCAAGCAAGCAGAAAAAGTGGTGCAAGCCCTGCCCATTCCCACATCATGATGGTCTCTACAGCTGCACCAACTATTTTCTTTTGCAGCTTCCAGATCCATGTGAAGCTGGGGATGTTTTTTTTAGAAACAGCAAAACACTTGAGCAAACACCAACTGAGCTTCTGCCAAGACAGCTTTTGAAACACACTGAGCTGTTTAAGCCCCCCATCTTGATGACCTCAAGCCACACCAGCCCTTTCCATACACAGTTCAAGTTGTTTCCTCATCACTCATCATCTGCAGCTCTCTAGAGTAAGAGTTTGAGTATCGTAAGACTACTTTGGTGCATTTTCCCCAAAATACACAAAGGTGGCCCTCCAGGCTGATGTGCTTGGATATAGTTGTGCTGACCCAGGCAATGCCAGGGCAGCACCCACACATGCCCTTCAGCTTAGGCAGAGCCCAGCACAACAGCTGAAAGAGGGGGACAGAATTAATCCCAGGATGGCTGCACACCCCAGGTTGGATCTTATTCCCACCTGGTAACCAGGACCCTGGAGAGAAACAAACATTGGTCACAGTGGGTACTCATAGCAGGGTGAGGCCCTGGTAACCCAGAGAAGCTGTGGCTGCCCCATTCCTGGAAGTGTTCAAGGCCAGGTTGGATGTGGCTTGGAGCAACCTGGTCTGGTAGAATGCATCCACGCCCATGGCAGGGGGGTTGGAACAAGATGGTCTTTAAAGTCTTTTCCAACCCAAACCATTCAGAGCTTCTCTGATTCTGAGAAGCCAGACATTCAAAGCTGCCACAGAAGATATCAGGGCAGGTATCTGAGCTTTCCAGCCCATCCCTTCTCTCCATTCCCAGCCTGCCTGGGAGTTAGTCGCCATCTGGCTCCACGGGGTCAACCACCCAGCAAGAGGAAGTGCTGCTGCAAAGCCTGTAAAGCCAAAAACTGCTTTTCAAGATTACAGCCTTAGAGCCAGCAAATCCCGGGACAGCGCCATGTGTGACAGGGAAGCCAGCTCCCGAGGGGGAAGCTGATAAAGCTGAGGGGCTGGCGGCTCTCCAGGGGAGAAGGAAGCAGAAGTGATACGTTGCACATGCAAGCACATACAAGCCGAGACAGAAGAACGGGAGATGGTGAATGTGCCATGGCTGCTGAGGGGAGCAGGGAAGGAGGTAACAGGCACATAGTGGGGATGTTAAAAGGTCCTAAACTATACCTGTAGCAACACACTGACAGTATGAGGGCAATTTTTCCATCTCATCATAGAAAATTTGGTCTTTTTCCACCTTATCATAGAACAGTTTAGGATGGAAGGGACCTTAAAGGTCATCCCAGTTCCAACACCCCTGCCATGGGCAGGGACACCTTCCACTAGCCCAGATTGCTCCAAGCCCCATCCAATCTGGCCTTGGAGGCTCCACAGCAGTATCTCAGATCTGAGATGACAGGAAGGATATCAGAAGGTGAAGAGGTACAAAAGCCCTGCAGCCTTTCCTCCTGGGGAAAAAAACCCTCCTGCTGGAGTTTTAGACCAGCACTGAAAGAAGAGTACAGGGAGAAGGCAAATGCCTGTCCAGATTTGGTAGAAAAACCTCGAAGAGCCCCCTCAAACAAAACCCTGGCTGGGCAAGTCCACCAATCCTGTGCTGTGCTCCCAGTAGTAAAAGCAGCAACCAGCTCTTCTGTAACCAGATCCTGGCTTGAGGGGAGCTAGACTCAACAGTGGGTAACCCAATCCCAGACCTCATTAAAAATGTGCTGCTCATTGGACTAGAGGGCAGCAACTGCCTACACTTCTCTCCTCCCGAAAGCATCCGTTCCCATCTGACAATCTCATTTCGGCAGGGAAGTCTTTGCTTTGTTGCTCTCATGTCCCCGCATAACCCCGAGGCTAATCAAGCCAGCTTGGGTTTCTCTACCAACTCCAGTCTCCCACAGTATGAAACCTCAATGCGTTTTTCCTCCTAATTAGCTGTGCTCATCATTTTTGGTTAACGGTGCTAAAAACTCCCACCTCAACAGGTCTGTGTCATTAGTAGGCTTCAAAAGTGCTTATTTTATAGATAAGTGAGAAAAAGCCGAGTGTATCTATCCACATGCCTGCGGTGAGCAGGGGTAGGCATCTATTTCTGAAGAAGCCTCACGTGGGAAAGAAGAATCCTAAATCCATGGAGGGCTGCTGACAAAGTGGGGGGAGAGCTTCAGCCCTGCAGATAGAGGCAGAAAAAGCAGCTTTCCTGCTCTGTTCCCAAAAGCCAGCAGCAAATCCTGTAACTAGAGTTAACTGTACACCAGGAATTGCTTGTACACCAGGGCTGGAGTTCGGGTGTTTGATTTTGGTCCTGTCCCACCCCTCAGCTTGGAGGTAGCAGCTGCCTCTGCTGTTAATTTTTAATAGATTCTGGAAAAATCAGAGCAGTTTCAGGGAATAAGTTGATTTCAGCCTTCACTTAGAGAATCACAGAATGGTTTGGTTTGGCAGGGATCTGAAACATCACCTAGTTCCAACCCCCTGCACTTAGGCTGGGGAAAGATCCCAGGTAGCTCTGAGCTGGATCACTCTCTCCAGAAGCAGAGTGAAAGTTACCTATGGAGAGCTGCAGCACCTTTGCACAAAGCACTTCTCATGGCAAGGCTGCTGGCAGGCTCAGCACCAAACATGGGCTGTGAGCATGCCATGCAGGTGCTCCAGCCACGCCATGGTGCAGAGGTGCCCATCCCAGAGCCAGCCCTGAAGCCTTGACCCCTGACATTTTTCAGTCACCTTGTTTAGCTGGAAAATAGATCTAAGACAACATCAAAGTCCAGATGGGAACAGTGCTGGTTTTTCACCACAGAAAGTGATTTACCTTCATGGCAGAAAGCAAGAGTCCCAACATCTGGATTGAATCACTCTGTCCTGCTGCAGCCAGCAGATGCTTCAGCATCTGTGGAGTCCATGGGAAACACTGAAGCGCTGCAAGTTGCAAAGCCTCTGTTAACCTTGAATATGATCTGAAGCTCTGACCCATTTCAGATTGTTAATGGAGCATGCAATTGTAACAAGAGCACTTCACCAGGAAAACCACATTTCCTCCGCAGCCAGGAAGGAGAAGAGAGGAGGACAGGGCAGGTTTGGGTCTGGGCAACCTGACCTACAAACCAATTTTGCTCAGAGATGATTTGTTGGACGACAGACCAATCTGCAGGTGCTCCTGGCTTCATAGGCTGCACCAAGTAAGAGCAAGGGTACAAGAGACCCAAACTACCTCTCTCAGGCAGCCATCCTGATGTTTGGGGTTATTGGAGAGCTAGTTCAAGTACCACCATCACGGACAGAACAACAATCCCCTATTTTCAACTTTTCATCCAAGCTGAAACATATGAACTAATACCTTGTAGCACAACTCCTGTCTTTCCTTTGCTCTGGTAAAGCCCTGCAGGCAGGCAGACTATGAGCTGGTTTGCATTTGGTGCTTTCCAAGGATTTGCAATAAATTGGGCAATTGGCTACTGTCCAAAGAACCACCCCACACAGTCACACATGGCAGAGCTACACAACAGCAAGAACCTCACACTTCTCTGGCTGCTCAGTGGAGCCCCAGCATGCTCCTGGCCATCCCTTCACCACCTCTAGGCACCCACTTGTGTTGGATGGTTTGAATGGACTCACAGAATTCCACAGGCACCTGCTAAGACCACAGGGACCAAAGGATGGTCTAGGTTCATGTCTAAATTGACCCAATCAAAGCCCAACCTTGCACAAAGCACAGCCAGCCTGAATCTGGAGAGGCCAAGAAATGGCAGCTCATCACCTCCCCCTCCAAGACTGCTCTCACAGATCATCATCCCTGCCCAGGCTCCAGAGGCTGAACTGTTCTTTGTATCAATTCCCGATGGGAAGGAGTATGGGATTAACACCCCTCCTCTTTGCTCACCCAGCTCTTAGGGGTCCAGTGGCCCTAAGAACACCCAGCAATGCTGTTTCCCATTTGGAAAGGGGGATGCACACACAAACCAGCTGTTTGATGTTTGGAGCATGCAGCTCCCAGTGAGACACTGGCACCACTGGCCCACAGGTGCCAACCAAGCAGCACCAGCACCCCAGAGTGCCCTGTGACACACCCTGATGAGGGATGCCAGGTATTGGCTGCCTTGCAACTTCCCAGTTCTGGATCAGGCTCTGGTCAGGCAGCTGCCCATACCAACCCTGCCCACACCACAGGCATGTTGGGGCCCCTGTGGGTTTCCGAGTTTGGCCAAAGCTTGTGCCAGGTGTGGACTCATCTTCAAGGCAAGGGCAGGCTCAGGACAGCAAACCAAGGGAGGCGCAGAGATAGCGGCTGTCTCCCTCCCAGTCCAGGGCAAGCAGCTGATCTCTGCTCCCCTCCTCATCCCCACCATCCTCCTGGGGCTGACCTCTCCCAGCCCCTGGCTGCACAGGAGGGCATTCTCCTCCTCCCTGAAAACAGCTGTGACATCCCTTAGGAAGACAGGATTAACGCTTTCCTCACTGTCTACCCCTAGCCAGGCTGCATCCACTAGGAGAAGCCGGACCATTGGGATGCAGAACAAAAGCCCCAAGGTCACTGTGTCAGACAAACACAGCACTGCAGGGACTAGTGACCACTTACTTTGCTAGCCCAGGGGATTCATCATGTGAAAGCACAGCATTCCTTGCTCCCCTCTAGCAGCAGGCAGCTGCCCACCCCTGCTCCAGCCAAACCTCAGTCCCATGTGCAACAACCGAAATGCAAACCTGCAACAGATGGGAAACACCACAACTTTCCAGTCCCTGCTGCTACCACAGGGTCAGCAGCTTTGCTCTGAAGCAGCTCTACAGCTGCTCTGCTATTTTCCCACTGAGCTGCACAGCTAGTTTTCCTTCAATCACTCCCATAACTAAGTTTTATTTAGACAGAGATGTCCAGACCAGCACATGGGGCTAGAGCATCACATGCAGAGCTCAACTTAGGGTTGTTCCCGGGGAGAGTGGGCAGCTGAAAGAGCTGAAACTCATCACCAGGGAGATACAGCAGCACTGCAGCCACCTTCCCTTGCCCCAGATAAGCATCACTGAACCTGCTGCAGGATTAAGACAGAGGCCAAGATGTTTATACAAGGAAATGATGCCCAAAGATTTTCAGGCTGAGACCTGCACTGTTCCATACAGACAGGACTTTGTGCCATTTCTCAGTTGATCTGCAAGGTCCGGCACAACACACAGTGTGGCAGAAACTCTGTCTCCGACACACCTTCACTGAGGCCCAGCATCCAAGCCCATGCTGCTTGCTCTGCTGGGTTTTGCTTCCCATTGGCAAGAGGAGGAAGGTCAGGCTGCATTTCTGCCAGAGCTGATCCTTCCCGGCTGCTCCCACAGGAGACACCGGCAGCTACTCAATACCTAGTTGCCTGGAACTAATCCCTAAAAGAATCAGGCTAATTACTATGCAAATACTCAAGTGAGGGATGCCATCCCCAGCAGAACAGCCCTCGCATCTGCCCCTTGCCAGGCCCTTGCTGGAGCAGCAGTACGGAAACACCGATCCCGCACCGCAGGCTGTGCCTCGAACCTGTAAAACCACAAAGTATTTACAGCCAAGAGCAAACACATCAGAGCTGCAGAGGTGCCACCTCAACGCACTGGGGCAAGAACACCTTGTTCCAGTCACTGACTCACTAATTATACAGGCAATGCCAGAGAGCCAGGGCTGCCAGAGCCGGTGTGCCACAGGGCACCTGTGAGCGCATGGCTGTCAGATGTGTCCTCCCCAGGCAGCCCTGCCCTGCTGCAGCTTTGACCTTCACTCAGTTGAATCATTCATTCATCTGCTGCCTTGCTCCTCTGATCTTCCTCCTCCAGAGAGGATTCCCTGCACTTCCCACTGGTGCCACAGAACCCTTCAAGCTGGAAGGGGGACCCAGGTCTTGCATTAATTTTCTAGGAAACAGGCAAACTGCCTTCTCTAACTTCAGAGACTCCAAGCCCAGCTCAGACATTCCCACCAGGATGCAGGCTCCTGTCCTTGGGAGCGCTGCCAAGGTCATGCCCACAAGTTTCCCTCCCCTCTGCATCCACACAGAGCCAGCAGCACCTTCCAGGCACACCTGGAGCAAAAACCACCCCAGCTCCAGCATTTCCTCCTCACCTCTCCACTACCATTGCCTCACAGCAAAGCACTGCTGAGCCTGGCTCTCATCTTCCAGTTCCACTGCCAGGAGGAAGGAGTGAGAAAACCATATATATACCAAGATATTCTAAAGAGCTTCAGCCACCAAGCCAGAGCTGTGCAAAACTTGGGAGCACAGCATGTTCCCTTGAGGAGCAGCCTTCCCCACGGAGGAGGTCTGGACCAGGCAACCCAAAGAGGAGGCAGGCAGCAGCTGAGCAGCATTTCACAAGGATACCCACACAGTGGAGGACCTTGTGGCCAGCAGCTCCCTGGATGGAGAGCTGGATGAAGCAGTGATGCTCAGTGCTGGGTAGCCAGCTCTGTTGTAGCCTCTCAAGGTACTATGAGAACCTTTCGAAGAACAAGTACAGCTCCAGAGGGGAGGAAGGGAAGGGTAGGGTAGGAGAGGACAGGGAAGCCCTTAGGCCAGCTGATGGGGTCCCAAACCAGCGCTCTAGCTCTGTCCCATCTAATCTCGGGACTTCCAGAGGAAGCAGCTCTCGGCATCGTGCTGCAACTAGTGGTCAACACTCGAGGGGGCATTGCAACTCCCTGCTTCGGGGAGCAGATACAGCCTGGCCGGTTCTGCTTGGACGTGGAAGAGGACGAGGGATGCGCTGGCAGCGGTGGTTGTCCCCAGCGGGACCCCACTGACAGCAGCGTCCCGGTGCCTGCGGGACGCCCCACTCCGCTCCCCGCCGAGCCCAGGCGGTGCCGTCGGGGCGTCGAGGCCGTGTCCCCGCACTCACCTGTGACAAGGACGGCTCTGCCCGCCACCGGCAGCAGCCCGCGGGGCGCCGCCCGCCACAGCAGCAGCCCGGCGGCGGCGGCGGCCAGGGCCAGTCCCAGGGACAGCGGCAGCCAGGCGCGGCACAGGCTCTGCAGCGCGGCCAGCAGCGCCAGCGGCAGCACCAGCCCCCGGCCCAGNCGCCGCGCCCGTTTATACCCGCCCGGCGGGGGAGCGGGGCGGGGCGGGACCGGCCGCCGCCAATGGGAGCCGCGCGGGACGGGAGCGCCGGGCACCGGGAGCCGCGGGCACCGGCACCGACATCGACACCGGCGGCCGGGGAGGGGGGAAGGCGGAGCACCTTGGTACCCACAGCTCGGCGCGGCTCGGCTCGGCGTGGCTTGGCGCGGTACTGCGCGGCACGGCTCGGGACACCGTGCTGCCCGGGTAGGCACGGCTCGTCTCGGCTTGGCTTGGCTCAGTTCTGCTCAGGATATTGTGCTGCCTAGGTAGGTGCGTTCAGTGTTGCTTAGTCTGGCATGGTATGGCATGGCTCGGCTCAGCTCAGCTCATCTCAGCTCAGCTCAGCTCAGCTCAGGACATGATGCCACCCAAGCAGACTCAGCTCAGCTCAGAACAGCTCAGGACACCATGCCACCTCAATATGCACAGCTCAGCTCAGCATGGCTCAGGATGGCTCAGGACATGATGCCACCCAGGCAGGTACAGCTCAGCTCAGCACAGACCAGGACATGAAGATGTGCCAAGTAGTCATGGCTCAGCTTGGCTTGGCTCATCTGAGCTCAGAACATTGTGCCACCTCAGTAGGCTCAGCTTGGCACAGCTCAGCATGGCTTGGTCTTGCTTGGGACATGATGCCACCCAGTTAAGGCACAACTCAGCTTGTCACAGCTTGGCTTGGCCCAGTTCAGCTCAGCTGAGCCCTTCTCAGTACATTGTGGCACCTCAGTGAGCCTGATTCAGCTTGGCACAGGTTGGTTTGGCTCAGCTTGGAACATTGTGCCACCTAGATAGGTGCAATTAATCTCAGCTCAGCTTGGTTCAGCACAGCTCGGGACAGCTTGGGACACCCAGGTAGGCACAGCTCAGTTCGGCTTGGCTTAGCACAGCTTGGGACATCATGCCATATACAGGATGGCTCAGCTCATCTTGGCACAGCTCAGGGCAAGATACCACCAAGGCAGGCACAGCTCAACTTGACACAGCTTAGCTTGGCTTGGCTCAGCATGTCTTAAGACATCATGCTACCTAAATAGGCACAGCTTAACTCAGCAGAGCTTGGCATGGCTCAGCATGACACAGCTCAGCATGGCTTAGGACATCGTGCCACTGAGGTAGACATAGCTCAGCTTGACTCAGCTCAGCTCAGCTCTGCTTGACACAGCTCATCTCAGTCCAACGTGCTTCAGCTTGGTTCAGTATGGCTTGAGATATTGCAGAACCTACGGCACAGTTTGGCTCAGCTTGGTTTGGCACAGCTCGGCTCAGCTTGGTTTGGCACAGCTTGGGATGTTGCTCCACCTAGGTAAGCACAGTTCAGCTCATCTTGGTTCAACTCAGCTCAGCTTGGCTTTGTTTGGCCTGGCACAGCTTGGCTTGGTGCCTGTCCAGGCAGAGCTTCCTGGCGGGAAGTGGCATTGCATCCGGGTTGGCTTAGCAGGAGGGAAGCTGCCCAAGCCAGAGCCAGTGCCACCAGCACCCATGCCCCACTGGGACAGGGGGAACACAGAGCATGGCCACCACCAGGGCCACCCCTTGATCAGGTCTCCCTGCACAGGGTGGTGCCCTCAGACCCTGCTAGGGGAGCACTATATGGGCAGTAGGCCGCCCAGGTCCTGGTGCCTTGGCCAGCCACCAGTTCTTCAGTGCCCAGAGCAGGCAGATGAGTTGTGAATCTCTCCCAGCTGCTCCCTGTGACTTGGGGCCAATGACTCCATAGGGATCCCAAACCATTTCTCAGCACCTGGAGCAGGCAGCACTCTGCCACTCACCTACCTGGTGTAATTCTGGGGCTTCAGCAGGTGGAGCCATGCTGGAAGGTCAGGTCCTGGCTTGCCCCAGCAAAGCCTGGGGAAGCTCTGCCGTGCAGTGCTGAGTGCCAGGTCCGTGCCACCTCCAGCGGCTGCTGGCAGGAGCTCCCTGCACCACCTGGCTGGGGGGCAAAGTCCTCTCCTTCCTAGGTTAATTACACAGGGTAATTGCTGCTGCTGGGCTCGCTTTATTAAGCACCTGCTTTAATATTTCACCAAGTCTCCATACTTGGTGATCCTTCGTGCGTCCCTGCCATGGGCCTGACTCTTGTCACTCTCCGTGAGGGCTCTCGCGTGCCATCATCAACACCACTCTCCCTTCCTGGCAGAGCCGGGGCCTGCCAGCTGTGCTGCCATCAGCATCGGCCACCCCACCAGACTCCACAAGCCCTGTCGTGGTGGTAGCATGTGCCAGGGATGCCTGTACCATGCTTATTGGAAACAGCCTCCCTGGTACTAGCAGAAAAACACATTTCATCAGTGGGGATGACAACGGCTGCAGAACTATAGCGTCAAACAGGCTGGGGTGGTTTGTCTGGGGTGTGGTGGTGTCACCCAGCTGAGTTCGAAGTGCTCAAGGGAATGTTGGGAATGCCGGCAAGGTAGAGGAGGAGGAGGAATGCTCCCAACAGCATGGCCGCGGGCTCTCCCACAGGAATCTGCTTGCTTGCGGCCCTGGGCTACTGAACCTGGTGAAAACAATAGAGGTAGCCACAAGGCAAAGCCTCAGGGAACTTGGGCTCTGAACAGGACCCAGTTAAACCTCATCACACATCGATTCACTGGGGCTTGAAAAATCCTGTTGGAGAAAGGTTGTTTTCCAAGGGAGACCATCCCTCACTGGCCGATCTGGAGGTGCTGGAGTGTGCAAGGGAGCGGGATCGGGGATATGGTGCTTTGCAGGGACAGCCAGAATGTAGAGTCTGTACCCATGATGATGTTTCACACAGGGTAGATGTGGCCATTCCCAAATTACAACATGAATTTCCACAACCCCTTGAGAGCTGTGTTGGATGTCCATCCGTCCATCCATCCATCCATCCGTCCGTCCGTCTGTCCGTCCCTTCCAGATCTCCACACACATGGTCTTGGGATACCCTTCTTGTGGGACACCTCAAGGTGAGTTTGTAGATAGCCATGGTGTTCTGTGTCATACCAGTCAAGGCTTTCTGTGGGTTTTCTTACCACAGGTCCAGTGTGGTGGGGCTGAACCAGCAGCACCATTTGCTGTCTCTGGCCACTCCTCAGCTTTCCCCCAAAAGGCTGGTGTGCAGTCAGGGTGACTTTGGTGGCTATTCCCTTGAAGACAGTGCCTGGCCTTGTTCATCTGCCCATTGCCCAACCCCGAGGGTGCCTCCCAGCCGCGCCGCACTGTTGGGAAATGCCGGTGATAGCCCCATTACCTTTTGACCTATTTGAGCTCTTCCATACCCGTTCTGCTAATTACAGCTCACCTTTCACAGGGGAAGCGGGGCTGGTTCAACCACAGCCACCTCCCACACCCTTCCTGGGGCTGCTCAAGCAGGTCCCTGGGAGGGGGGACACATACACCACATCTTCTGAGTGCTCCCCTTGCCCTAGGCTGTTCCTCCAGCTCCTGGAGCCTCCCATGACTAACAGGTTTTGAGATAATTGTTCCACTCCCTAATCTGATCTGCAGAAGATTCATGACATTGTTTTCAAAGTGCCATAAGCCATTTCTAGGGGCTCTAAGCCCATGAGGGTTGTGATTCATCCACATGCTGCTGCCACAGGTACTTAATCTTCTTCAAAACAGCAAGTCCTTGTTCCTGGGCTATTATCTCCTCAGGAAACGCCACCCAGGCGAGCGCCTAACAGGGCATTTTTGCCTGTTCAGAGCTGATGGATATTTGTGCCAGCTCTTCCTTCCTCACACATGCCATGAGGTACAGTCCTTCCCTGGGAGCAGCTGTCTCAGGAGAGGGGTCCATGGGACGGAAGCCTCCTTCAATGTCACTTGAGGGCTGGGTACCCACCATGGGCTGTCAAACACACAGGAAAAGGGGTGCTGAACTAAAGCCTAGGGGGCTCCTTGTCTCCCACACAATGTCCTCAAAGAGCTCTTGAATGGACATGGGTTCATCCTTCAAGGTGAAGATGAGAGACACTGGAGCCCATTGGTGTCTGGGGCTGGAGACAGTTCAGGGGTGACAGACTGTTGCACCACCTGGAATTAATTCTCATTTTGACCCAAAACATCTTGCAGAGGACAGTGATTGATTACTCCTGGCACCAAATATTTATGTCCTTCTACTGAACTTGTGTAGTTCTCTTGGTTCTGGTTGAACTTTGTTACCATAGCAGGAACTCTGTTACTACAGCTTTCTTCTCTAGGGAGCACAGATCCACAGGTGCCTGTGATTCAGCTGGTAAGCCAGCCTCAGCTCCAGGAAGCCTTTCCTGTACCCAACAATGTCCCTGTGATCCTTTCCCAAACCTAAAGCATGGAAAACTGAGTCTAAAAAAGTCCAGCCTGGAGGCATTTCCCATGGCACAGCCAACCTGACCCACAGCCTCCATGGAGCCACCTTAGCTCCTTGTTCTGGAATCTTCTTCCTCTTCTTCCTGACCATTTTCCATTCTTTGTTTCCAACTTAATTGACAAAGGACTTTTTTTGGTCTTTCCTTATATTTTGAAGCTGTAAATCACAGGTGACCATTGGTGCCCATTGTCTGCTGCATCTGATGCCATGTTGGTGGAATCAGCCTGAGTCCCAGGCTTTGATCCTCCATCTGTAGGGGGTTTCCACACACCTCAGCTGGATGGTGGGCACAGCCCAAACCTTTCCCCAGCGGCTGGGCAGGACCTCCTTGCTCCTGGGGTGCTGTGGCTGGAGCAGCTCCTTTGGGGAGTACCAGGGCTGCTCCCCAGGACAGCCTTGCTGGCAGCATGGAGCATCCAGCCAAGCACTGACCCTAGGTCTGGCTCTTTCCAAACCCCTTTGTCTTCAGAACATTCCTGCCTCTAACTTGTTTTTTCAGGTTGTGCGCAATCCGCAGGTATTTACAAAACACAGCTCCGTTTCCAGCCACATTCATGGCTTTGGGAGGTTTCACCTTCTGCCCTGGTGAGGACCTTGTGTCACTGTGCCTGCACAGCCTTTGCCAGCCAGGCTTTCTGGACTGCAGTTCCCCAAACCTGAGCTGATTTTGGGCTGCAGGGACCTTGCTCCTTTGGTGTGGGTATGAAACCTTGGTGATACTCCGAAGTGATTCCATCTCCACTAATGCCTAGTGTTCTCCTGGGACATGTGTGGTACTCATGCCAGGCTTGCTTTGCTAGCCCAGCATCAGCCTCCCATCTCTTCATACCCATCACAGAGTCTGTAACTCAGCGTTGAGGTGATGGGAAATGCATCTCCCCCTTGGCCACAAGACAGATGCCAGGGGAGGCTGACTGGGCCACACTCAAGATGATGTCCCTTCTAGGGGCAGTAGGTCACAGCAGCTGTGACCTGGTTCCCATCCCACGCCTCCATCCTCCTGGGGAAGGTGGTTGCAGAATGAAGCATGTTGTCAGCCTGAAATTGCTTAAGAGGGTTGAGGCCAGGAAGTAGAGTAGGTGTCCTCCAGCTGAGGCAGGAGGAGGAATTTTGGGGGAGTAGATGATCATAATGCTTCTGGAAAGTGCCCAAGGTGCACCAGTGCTTGCAAGAAGTGCTCGAGATGGCTCTGACTTGGGAAGAGAAGAGAGACTTTGCTGTCACTAATGGGAAGTGTGCTTCCCACACAAGGTGGTGGGGTTTCATGGCAACCATGAGGCCAGGACCATGGGCAATGCCCCACCATGAGCTTGGGGGTGGCAGTGGGGACATGCCCATGTAGCATGAAGCTGGAGCCGACCTCGGAGTGTGGCAGCAAACAGGAGCCTGTGCTGCGCCAGTCCCATGGAAAAGGTGGAATGGAGAAGGTAGGGGACATTTTCTATCACAGTAAGGGTGGAAGACAGAGAAGAGGGCAAATGCAACATAAAGTGGAGCCAGGCTCGTTCCTGCTGTTCCCTGCTCCTCCCCACTGCCTGAAAGGGGGCCAGAGCAGGATGGGGCCAGGGACAAGCCCTGGAGACACAGTTGATCATAGGAGCCTGTCCCCACCAGCCAGACAAAGAGCCAGGACCAAGGACGCGGCTGTCATTCAACAGGAGAGATGAAAGAGGCAGGATGTGTCACTGGGTAGGGGGAGCAGGGTGCAGCCCCGCCGGGTGCCAGGCAGGGGAGAACAACAAACTGAAGGCCAGTGGCGAGTGCCTGAAGAGCGGCGGGACACCGGGCGCCCTTTCGGGACGATGAAGCGTCCTTTAGGGCGGCCTCGCTGTGCGTGTGGCCACCGTGCCCCCTCGTGGCAGCAAGACACAGCTCGTGGTCCCGGGCTGGCGTGGGCAGGAGCCACCCAGGGATGGACGCAGGGATGGAGCTGGGGGAAGGAATGGAGGTGCTGGGTGCCACGGGATGCCCTGACAGGGTCATTTCACCCCACCTCGAGAAGCCAACTGGGGAAGCAGCATGCCAACCCAATCACTGTTGATGCTGCTAAAGCCACACGTGCCTCAGGTCCCCACCAAGCCTTGTCTGAATGCCACAAACCCACCTCAGCTCACAAAGGTGCCTCCAGGATTCTGCCACCCCCTCTCCTTCCCAGGGGTCACCCCTGCCGGTTGTATTTTTGGCATAAACCACTTGTGCTGTGGCCAAGCTAAGCACTGCAGGCGCCGCTCAAGGGCAGAGTGTGTCCAGGACCAGGCTGGGAATCCTGGAAATAACACCAAGGCTGAAAAAAAAAAAAGGTGGAAAAACCCAAACATGTTCCTCTGCACCCTGCCTCAGTTTCCCCCAGCAAGCCATCAGGAGTAACAACCCTGGGGCTGTCACATGTGGAATGTCACTTTAGGTACCTGGAGTAGGTGCAGGGGGTCAAGAAGGTGCTTTCTCAACCCTTTCTCCACACTTTCTCCTTCCTCCTGTGTCTTGTTTTTGCCTATCATAACATCTTTGTCCTGTCTTTGCAGCCCCAAGTCAAGCACCCAGAAGACAGAAAAGCGAGACCGCACCTTGGGGCACTTCTGGGACACCTGGCATTTTGCTGCTCTCAGGGCCACACAAGAACACCCCAGACACACTGCAAGCTGGGGCAGGCTGGCATGTCCAGCCTCGTGGGAGAGGAACAACCCTGGGCAGAGATAGCCAGGAGGAAAAAGCTGCCCTGCCTGATGGAGTTTTTCTTCATTCCTTGAAAGCCACAGAGACCTGCTGTGCGGAATTCAGGGTTGGAGGCAGCACCAGAGCAGCGCCAAGGTGGAGCTGTCGTGATGGATGACATGACACCATTCCCAAATACCTCTACCACAGGTAACAGTGCCCAAAGCACCGCAGCTGGCAGAGGGGGATGCTCAGAAACAGTACCCACCTGTGAGGAGCATTGCAGTCAGCACCCAGTGTGGGGTTTAGTCCGTGTCTGGCATGGCATGAGCCACACTGGGACGGGAGGTGGCAGGAACATCTCCCAGACTCTCATGGGGACAGACGAATGCAGTCCTTGATGCATTTATGGGAACAGGCAGCCTGTCTTTGCCAAGCACAGGTATCTCTGAGGCTTGCAGCTGGGGGACATGTGGCTGCTGTCCCCTGGACCTGCTCCTAGAGGGGAACAACCACCTCGCCTCTGACCCAGGTTTGGGTCTGGCTAAACTCTCCAGGAGAGGTTTGTAAAGGAGATGTGAGGTGTGAGATGATTTTGCTGTGCTGTGGCCTTGTGCTTGAGCCACTGCTCCTGCCCTTGAGCGTGCAGCCTTGAGCCTGGCGGCAGTCCTTGCTCCTTTTGGAAAGTCCCCCAGCTGTCCTCGTACAGAGGGGATCATGCTGTCCCCAGAGGGACAATGGTGCCTGCAAGCAACAGGGCTGGCTGAGTGCTTGCCCCAGCCAACAGGGTTGGGGATGCAGGAAGAGGGATACTGCCTTGGCCAGGGAGGGAGTATCACAGAATTCTGGCCTCTCAGATATGGGAACAAGAGACACTGGCAGCATATCAGATCATTTTATTGCCACAGCAGCTGTGGGCCAGACCCAGTTCCCAGAGGGGTCTGAGTCCAGCCCTTGACCTCTCTAATACTGTTGAGAAGATGAACCCTGAGCCTCCATGCACGGGTGCTGAGCATCCTCCATCCCGGTCACCACAGAGCAGCTCTGGGGCATCACTCCTGTCCTGCTGCCTGCACCCTCAGGAGCTGGAGGCTAGCAGGGAAAAGTGAGGCAAGGCCAAAGGTGCGTAGTGTGTTGATCCTGGAACTGCAGGGGCTGCCACCATGTCCTGCCCTAGGGCTGCTGGCAGTGGGGAGCAGCAGGAGCCCTCTCAGCCCCCTCACACCTCCATGTCAGGCGCCCGCCCCAGGCCCAGGGCCTGCACCAGTTCATCGCTGAGCCCACTCTTCAGCGTCCGCCGCACTGTGGGAAGAGCAGAGTGTGGCACTGGCAGCACGAGCAGCACTGGGTATCAGAGTCCCCATGCACTGGGGTCTGCTCAGGGAGGGCAGGGGTAATTGGGTGCAGTGGCACAGACTGGTCTCAGGGTACATACTGCCTGGTGGGCTCAGCATGGCAAGTCATGGGGGGCCCATGGAGAAGGAGTCAGATAGGGCATGGGAACAAGGACACAAAGGACAAGGCATGAGGACAGACCACAGAGACATGGAGATGGGACAAGGCTTATAGACAGAGTACAGAGACATGGAGATGGAATAGAAGACAGGGACAGAGATGTGAAGGAATATGGGGACTTGGCAGAGCATGGGAAGAGAGATGCAGAGATGGCAGATACAGGGAAGAGAGATACAGGGAATGGCAACAGAGAAAAAGAGAAAGGGTAAGGGGACAGGGACACTGAGCTGAGAAGAAGCATCTGGTCAGGGACACAGAGATACGACAGGGACATGGAGATGGGATGGAGTACAGGGATAGAGCATGGGAACAGAGGTGGAACAGGGCACAGGGACACAGGGATGGGACTTACAGGACTTCCGATTGACACGGGACCTCCTGCGCTCTTTGTTGGGGCAGGGTCGGGGGTTGGCATTGTGAGTCACTGATTTCACCAGCTGGTCCATGATTTCATCTGAAGCATCATCAGGGGAGCTGGGAACGTCCTCCTGCGCTGGAGAGCCCTGGGTCGGGGTGCCATGCCCTGTTCCTGTATGGGGACAACAAGGATGCTGGCACCAGCCATTCCCAGCCAGCTGGGCATGCCTTGAGTTCCTTTGCCATCCTGCTCCTACCCTGGCTGGCTCTGCTGCGGCGGGCAGGGAGATCCGTGGGGGAGGTCAGCACAATTTTCATGCTCTCGTGACCCGCTTCCATCTGCTCCTTGGGGCTGCTGGACACCACGGCAGACGGCAAAACTGCCTCAGCAATGCCAGAGAATTTCTCAGTCTGCAATGGGAGGAGAGGTCAGTGTTGGAGACATGGGGAGCGTCACCTCCTGGTGGCCCCCAGCCGAATGTCCCTGTACCTCGGTGATGAGCCGGCCCCGGGTCTTGCTGCGCTCGCGGTGGGCAGCGCGTTTCTTCTGCTGCTGCAGGACGCGCTCCCAGCACGTGCGATACTCCAGGGCGAACTCCCGCAGCAGTTTGCAGATGGATGTCACCTTCACATCCCGCGCCGCGCTCACTGGGTACCCCAGGTACAGCACGAAGGAGTGAAACCTATGGGAACATCGGTCACAGCGGGCCACCAACAGGACTGTGAGGTTCCTGCTGTGTCCCCATGCCACCAACCTGTTGAGGACACGCCTGTGCACCACCTTCAGGACGATGATGCGCTGGGTGCTGTCCTTGAGGAACTCTGTCAGCTTGGTCTTCAGCACCGGCTTGGTCTCATGCTTGGCAATCACCTTCAGGTTGTGCCAGGAGGCCCTGCACCTTCGCTCCAGCTGCACCAGGCTGTTGGCCAGCTCTTCAAAGTCAACCTGGAAGAGTGAGATGTCAGTCCCTGGCCATGCTGGTGTAGCCACAGGAGCCACACTTTCTCCTTGCCTGGGTGTCACCTGCCCTGCCTCACCTTGGCGGAGCGGGTGATGGAGGCAATTTCTGAGTAGAGGTCAGTGGTTTCTGGGAACTTCTCTACCACCATCTGGCAGAGATGGTAGAGCAGGGACTGCCGGTGCACTGTGTCCTTAACTTCCGAGACCTTCTCCAGGTAGCCCAGCTCAAAGCCTCTGCTCTGAAACCAAATGGACTCAGCAGGGACTCTCCTCCCTTCTCCAGCAGACCTCCAGTCTGCAGACCCACTGGGTCCTCACCAGCACCTCCCAGCTCCCCATGGACCCTTCTGGGTGCCCACACACCATGGCTGGTCCTCACCCTGCTCCTCACCTGGGAACCATTCAAGAAGTTGCCCATGGCCAGCAGTGTGGCCAAGATGCACTTGAATGTGTGATTTCTGGCCAGCTGCTCCATGCCTACCTTCAGGTCAAAGAGCGGCTCTGCGATCTCCTGGGTGAAGGGAGAACCAGGTGAGATTCCTTGGTCAGTCTCTCCCTTGGGAGCTTCAGCATTCACCCATGAGGACAACCACCTCCTGGTCAATCCAAGCCCATGATTGCCTTGGGGACCTGCAGCCCATCCCCAGCCAGGATGGCACCTCCCCATGTTTGGATATGACTGGTCCTCACCAGAAACATGCTTGGCTCAGTGCCTAGCACTGCTGGGGTGTCAGTAGTGGGAGGGCAGAGGGGAGATAGGGTACATGGCTTTGTACCTGCTCCAGGCTCTCATAGTCCAGCTTGAAGGCCCAGAGCTGCAGCCTGGCCGTGAGGTCACTGATGGAAGACAGGGAGAGCAGGAACTGCTCTGCAGAGCCCAAAGGCACGTCAGGATTGGCCAACTGGGCCTCCTGGATCTTCTGCTTTTCCTCCTCAGTTGGGACCATGGTTAGGATTTTCTAGAGCAGGGAAAGAGGGGTATGTCAGACTCCATGCATGGCATATGTCACCTCAGGCATCATGGCATGGAGGTCTCCCGGCCTGGGGAAATGACCTGCTGAGGACCTCAGAGGAGCTGAGCTTGCTTCTCATGTGCTCACCTCAATCCCTTCCTTACTGACCGCAAACTCGTCAAAGTTGAGCACGGCTGTCTTGATTATATGGATGGGAGGCAGCACGGTGAGGCCAATGTTGATGGCATTGCTCCTCTTGGGGTCTAACACCACCACTACCTTCTTCCCATCGGTGGCTTTCTGCAAAGAGGACAGGATGGATGGGGACAGCCAGGCAAAGGGCTTGCCTTCAATAACTTATCATCAACACAGACCAGGCAGTGAGCCAAACCAAATCTGTGCGCTGCCCATAATCATCCCCACTGAGCCTCCGGGCTGCTGGTGCCCATCCTTGACATAGGATAGGGGTGACATGCTGAGGATCCCCACAGGAACCCACAGCCTTCCTCCCACCCCTCAAGTCCCCTCGACCAATGGGTGTCCACTGGTACCTTTGAGGTTGGCGGTTCCTTTGACCGTGACTCAAAGAGATGCTCCAGTTTGGCAGCATTGACCTCAACATTCTGTAGGGATGCCCAGAGTGTCCCCTGGCCAAACTTGCCAGGCCCCACAGTGCCATCCAGCTGCTTCAGCTCTTTCCAGAAGAGCTTCACTGTCCTCTTCTTCTTGGCCTGGGAGGGGCCATCTGTTGTTGAGGGGCCTGGCAGCCCTGGTGGGGGTGGGCAGCCGGGGACTGCAGGAGGTGGAGGTGGTGGGCAACCAGGGATGGCAGGAGGTGGAGGTGGAGGTGGAGGTGGAGGGCAACCGGGGATGGCAGGAAGTGGAGGTGGAGGTGGTGGGCAACCAGGGAGGGCAGGAGGTGGAGGTGGTGGTGGTGGGCAACCAGGGAGGGCAGGAGGTGGAGGGGGAGCCGTGAATGTTCCAGCGCTCATTGCTTCAATTCCAGGATGGAGGAAGGACCCGTTGGTCATTGGCCCTGTGTCCAGGATGTCAAAATCTTCTTCTTCTCCCAAATCAGTGAAGTCCAGGTCCTTGATCTTCAGCTGCACGGGAATGGTCTCCAGGCGCTCCCATGTCAACTCTGTGTCCTTTTTGATGGGCATCATCCCGGTGTTCTCCAGTTTCTGTGTGTGGGTCTCGGCATCTATGCTGGACATGGCACGTACCAGCTTGGCATGGGCACTGGCCACTGGCCCGTCTGGAGCCCTGCCACAGAGCCGGGCACTCTCCTGCTCCTGGCTGCTACTTCCCTTGGTGTCCATCTCTGCCTCACCCTGGATCTGGGAGGATAAAGGTATTTCATGGAACACCTTCTCCCTTCCCGACTCCGAGTAGCCCTTGGCATAGAGCATGTCCAGCATAAACTTGGTGTCAGAGGAGATGGTGCTGCAGGAGTCGGTGGTGTCAGATCGAGCCAAACAAGACCCTGCAGGGAGAGAGGAAGAAGCTGGAACAATCTGCTTGGAGGGGGCAAGTGGTGCTGGGCTCCATGTGGAATTGAAGTCCTGCTCCTCCTCCATCCTCCAGATGCCGGCATTTTGAGCAAGGTGATACCAGCTCCTCCAAGGCTCTGTGTATCACAGGCATGGGATGGGGACAGAGGGGCCACTAATCCCCACCCTAGGGACCCAGATGAGCTGGAAACACACACCCTGGCAGCACCTACTTCTGCTGGGTGGCTCCATCCCGGAATCAGAGGTGCCATGGTCTCTTTCCCATGCAAGAGCAGTAGGATGCTCCAGTGTAGTATCGCTGAGGACATCGAGCCGTCCCTTGGCCATAGAAGAGATCTTCTCCTTCTGGGCTGCAGCCAGGTTCTCCAAAAAGCGAGCTCTGCAAGATGGAGTGGATGTTGGCTGAGAGCAAAGCAGGGATGGGGACAAGAGGGACAACCAGCAAACCATGCCACACCACACTGCACAGCCAGTCCCACGGCACAGAAACCCCCTGCACTGGCCACGCCTCATTGGGGACATGAGGATTCAACTTCCTCTGAACCCTGCAGAGAGAGGCAATGGCCTCATGGCTCAGGGACAGGGTCACTGCAGCCCCATGGAAGCTGAAGATTTGTGCCATCAGGGTGCTGCTGTCACCAGCTGATCCCAAAAGACCCGGGCTCACTGCAACCTTCATCCAAAAGCTGCAAAACCCAGGAGGGCACCAAGGCAGAGGCTTGAGAGCACACTCCTGCTCCTCATGCCCTGTGTGGCCAGAGCCCAGATACCTCCAGCTGGGCACCAGTCCAAGGAAGCGCATGCCTGGAGACACACGCATGCCTCTACTTACTCAAACTTCTTCAAAATAGGCTTGTCCCCATGCAAGGAGGGGGCATCCTCCCGCCTGAGAGAAAACAGGGGTTAGCCCCCACTGTTGGCAGTCCCCCGGGGCTCCTGTGTCCTGCACACACCCACCTGGCAGCTCTCCAGCATGGAGCCCTTGCCCCATGGCCCCAGGGTTCACAGGGAGCCAGGAAAACCCTGGTGAGTCCCCTCCTGCTCAGGCACCATGTGGCATCAAGTGCTGGAGAGATGGGACATCATCTCCTGCACCAGGCCAGGACACCTGGAGTGGGCTGTGCCACCCCCAGCAGGGACACCTCACCCCAAAGCAGGAATCAGAGGGTGCTATATCCTGTGGGGTGATGGGGGAGTGGGTTGGGGTCCTGCAGGTGGGACTTGAAGGGATGGGGGCAGCAAGGTGGGTGCAAGTGCCCACTCCCCCAGAGCATCATAGGATAGGGCAAGGGAGAATTAATAGCACATTAAGCTGAAAGAAAGTAGGTTTAAATTGGATATTAAGAGAAATTCTTCCCTATGGTGGTGAGACACTGGCATGGGTTGCCCAGAGAAGCTGTGGATGCCCCATCCCTGTAAGACCAGGCTGGATGGGGCTTTGAGTAACCTGGTTTAGTGGAAGCATGGGAACTAGAAGATTTTTAAGGTCTCTTTCAACCAAAGCTATTCCAGGATTTTATGATTCTATGATCATGCTGGGAGGGAGCAAGCACATGCAGAGCCCAGGCACTTACCAGACAGGGGCAGTTTGGTGCAGCCTGCAAAAGGAAAGACAGAAAGAGTGGGCAGAGAAGAGGGCAAGCGTGGGCAGAGAGGGGAATGAGGAGGAGCTGGAGCAGAACTGTGCATGCCCGAAGGATGCCTTGGAGCCCCTGGCTGGACCCTTTAATACCCCCTCATACATCTCTCCAGCTCCAGTGCCCTCCCAGACTGTTTCCCCCTGGCAAAAGGCAGAGTGTGCCCTGGGATGGACACACCTCATGCTCCTGGGAGCCCATCCTGCTGCCCTGGGGGGCCTTCATGCACCCAGCCCCTCCTGGCTCCTTACTTGTAGACGCTGCGCTCTCCTGGGCCTGGGGGCTGCTCCTTCTCGGCTGGAGGGGAGGCCAGGGCCAGCTGCACGCTGGACGTGCTGTTGTAGATGCTGGTGGGACAGGGTCTGGAAGAAGGCAACAGGGACTGAGAGCAGGTCCCACAGGGGTGCTCTCTACCCTGGCACCAGCAGTGGATTCAAGTGCTGCTTATGCGGCATCTCGGTGTCTTCACCATCCCAGGAGCATCCGAACCACAGACCTCCTCCAGCTGCACTTACTCTGCTAGGCTGCTCGGTGTGGGGACAGGCAGGGTGTCCTCAGCTGGGGGCTCCTTTGGAGTGCCAGGAGACTCCAGCAATGGCTGGGCATCAGCACTGGCATCCTGGGAGCCACCCTGGGATCGCCACCCACGCCGGCCCTCGTCTGTTCTCCTCCGCTCTTTGCGTCCCCCTGGGGACGGCTCTTCCACGTCATCCTCCAGCTTGAGAGCACTCTGTGGATGGATCAGAGGCATGGCACTGGGTACAGCAGCATCCCTGCCACCCCATGCACCCACCCTCCCTGCTGGAGGCAGGTGGCACACTGCCAGATCCTGCTGGAGCCTCGCTCACCTCGTAGAGTGTGAACTGCTGCTTCAAGTCGAGGTCAGTGCCCTTGTTGCCCAGGTACTGCTGCACCACCTGCTCCATGCCCTGCTGCTCCAGGCAGTCGGTCACATCGTAGAAGGTGTCCTGATCTGGGAGGGCTGCCAGAGTCTGGGCAGAATCAGAGGGATGCTGCTGGCACTGGGGTGACCTACACTGAGCCCCACCAGGGTTGCACCACGGGGACAGCCCTACAGACCTTGTTGATCAGTGTCATGGTGAACACCAGCAGCTCCGTGTCAGCCCCGTTGCGCTGCCCCAGGATGGCCATTAGGTTGGACCATGGACAGGCACCTGGGAAAAGAGGCAAGAACAGGTGACACGCAGGCCAGGAGGGGACACTGTCCCCACACAGGGACCTTGCAGAAGGCGGGAGCTGCACTCACCTCTCGCCTGATCCACGGCATTGACGGCACGGATGAGCAGCAAGGCGTTGGGCTCTGTGTACTCCACAAACACCAGGAGCAGCTTCAGTGCTGTCTTCACCACCAGGCGAAACTGGGACAAGGGATGGCAGCTGGGACAGCAGCAGTGCAGGAGCCTGCCAGCACTGCTGGGGCACTGTGGGGTGGCTGTGCCCATGCCCCAGGACTGGGAGCTTTGCTGTGGGGCCAGAGACCTGCAGCTGTGGGGCTGATGGCCAAGAGGCACTGGGAACGGACTTGGAGCAGGAGTGTCTTACTCAAGCTCTGTGCCTGGGAATGTGCTCACATCAGGATGGGGAGCTCTGCAGATCCTGGGTGACTTCTAGGTGGGAGCAGGACCCAACAGAAGCGAAGGTACCAGGGTACCAAGCCCAGAGGCAGAGAGTGAAGTACATCCTCTGAGGTGTGGTGCAAGGGAACAGCCACAAGCAGGGAAGGGGGTGCAGTGGAGGGCACAGACAGCCCCCCAAGAACAACAGGCACTCACTGGGCTTCCTGACAGCGTGTATAGCCACTGGACGGTCTCGTTGTGGTTGATGACACCCTGCATCCCATCCATGAAGAGCATGATCTGACTCAAGGCTGCAAGGCAGAGAGTGGGCAGGCTGATGGCACAGCAGGCAGGGGCTGGGAATCGCCATCTCTGCACAGCATCACTGCAGCAAGGGCAATGTCTGGCAGCTGGGGAGGCAGAGTAGCCCTGGCAGATTTGCTGGCTTGCCCACCCTGAGTGCCAGCCTTCCTCCCTGGGAATAAGCATAGAATCCTGGAGTGGTTTGGGTTGGAAGGGACCTTAAAGACCATCTCATTCCAACTCCCCTGCCACATGCAGGGCACCTTCCATTAGACCAGGTTGCATCAAAGACCCACAAAACCTGGCTTTGAAGACTTCCAGGTATGGGACATCCACAGCTTCTTTAGGTAACCTGTTCCAGAGGTGCCCTGTGGCCAAATACCAACCTCGGAGGATGTAATTCTGGTAGTTCTGGTCGGCCTCTGCCCCCACTTTGATCAGGCATGTCAATCCCTCTAGGTTCACGAATTCTGGCACCAGGTCCTTGTCCTCCTGCAGGGAGAAGGCCAAGTGTTACCGCAGTGTGGGGTGGGCAGCCAGCCCTGGGGGAGCCCCTGGCCCCCCACCACACCAGCATCACCTCACCTGGAAGAGCTGCTTGAGGGAGAAGAGGGATCGTCGCAGCTCTGGCCCCTTCGAGTTGTACAGCTTCTCTGGGAGGAAAAGAGAGATGTGGTGGGAGGGGCTCACTGCTGAACCAGCACTGCTTCCTGGGAAAGCCCCACATCCTGATCAAGCCCTGTGCCATCACCCTGGCACTGCCCCGGCTGTGGGATATGCTGGCTGGAAGCAGCTGCTGTCCCACAGCTACATATTTCAGCCCTGCCACTTTCCTATTTCCTTTTTTTTTTGCCATTTTTTTTCTGACCAGCAATGACAAATATCCCCTTTGGTTTCCTGTGCAGAACCTAAACAGGAACACAGGCAGGAGGCAGAACTACTTTTAGCTGTTTCTCCCTGGGCACATGGTCCCAGAGTTCCCAGCAGCCACAGGGCTTGGGAAAAACCACAGGATGGGGATGGGATGGGAAGGATGGCAGTGTGACACGGGTTGCTTGGGGACAGGACGGTCACTGGGCTGGAGACTATGTGCCTCTGGGGGTGATGCCTGCAGGCAGGAGCCAGCATGGAGCAGCTGGGGCACTGGGAAGCTGGAAAGCCCCATGAAGACACCAAAGCCATTGGGAGCCAGCACTTCCCACATGCAAAAATTGAGTTAGCCACACATCCCAACTTATTTGGGTCAGGCTTAGAGCTGTAGCAAGCCAAAAACAAGATGTCCAAGGAGTCCTCCAGATATGCCCTGTGAAACACAGTGTCCTGGCAGCCTCCTCCACTCACTTATCAGCTTGTCAGAGAGATGAGAGGGAAGGCAGGGCAGCGGGGAGGGAAAGCAGAAGAGCTCAGGGCTCAGACAGAGCCTGGGAACTGCTGACAAAGAGCATGACCATGACCTTGACCCTGGGCTTCCTGCCCCTTCCCGCATGGCTCAGTTGCAGCCCTGCACAGCCAGCTGATGCCCATCTGGCATCACTCTGCTCAGCGCTTGTTTTCCCCCTGCCAAAGACAAAAAAAACGCTTGAGACTCCTGAATATTTTTCAGGACCTCAGAGCAGGCTGCCTGAACCATGGCAGCACTTTCTGCTGTGCAAAAGCCCTTTGTTTATGTCTTCACAGCTATATTTAGAGCTTGCCTGAATGACCCAGAATAACTGCAGTGGGCGGTGGACTCCCAGCCCAAGAAGCAAAAGTCCTGATTTCCAAGGGAGGGGATTAACCCAGCGGATACCCTATGAGGACCATGTCTCCTGGTGTCTGGGAGGGGTTATGGGGTGGAAGCAGCGCTCTCCATCACAAAAAGCCTGGCCAAAACTCACTGCAGAGGCCAAACCTCCACCATCCAGGGCAGTGGAACTTCTGGACCAGCCTGGAGGAGGGGGCAGCCCTGACTCACCAATGATGGCGTGGACTCGGACGGAGAGCTGCGTACGCAGGATCAGGGTTGGCCGTCTCCCCTTCCTAAGGTGGAGGAAAATGCAGTGTGAGTGCCTGCAGTGGGATCACCACAGCTCCTGGCTCCTTGCCCATGATGTTCACATACATATGTGGGGTCCCTGTGTCCTGTCCCCACAGGGCTCAGGTATCCCATGTGCCTCACCTGACCTCCTCATAGAAACCCTCCAGATCATCCTTCTGTTCCAGCAGGGACAAGTCAAGGTCCAGGTAGTGTCCAGAGGGTGAGACCTGCAGCGTGCAGTCCTCCAGCTGGGGATGCAAACAGCCAGGCTGAGTGCCCATGCCCACCACAGCCCTCCTGGATCCCAGAGCACTCCCAGGTCACCCTCCCGCCCACACTGAACTCAGCCAGCAGACACATCCTGCAGCGAGGTGGCATGTCCCAACTGTCCCCAGTCACTGGCTCTGCAGGGAGATGCCCCAGCACCCTCTGCCTCAGCCTGGTGCTAATTGTGGAGAAACATGGAGCCCCAGGCTGGAAAAGGCTGAGTGAGGGCGGTCTTGCTGCCATCAAGCTCTTTGGCAATCCCTGGGTGGGAACCATGGTGAGAGGCTGATCGGCTCCCTGAGGCTCCTCTTAGTCAGCAGGGGTGCGACTGGGGCAGGATCCGTCTCCTCCCAGGGCTGGCAAATTGCCCCCGCCTGCAGGGACTGGTTCTGAGGGAACGTCAGGGACCCAGTCCAGCCAGGGACACCCCAAACCAGGGCAAATCCCTGGGATGTCCCCTGGCTGACACACGCTCTGACTCAGCCCACAGCCATCTTCCATCGGGATGGGGATAAGCACAGCCCTGAGACAAGGCTGGGGTGAGGGCATCTACCCAGAAAGTCCATGCACAGAACCCATGGTGCACAGCCAGTGGGCACAGCACCCACAAAGTTCCTGAGGCACCCTGGAGCCAGCAGCACCCCACAGCACCCAGGCAGGTCTTCTGGGACACGGCAATTCACCCTTGAGGCATGAGTAAAAGGGCAGTGTCAGCACCCTGCCTCTCCTGCACATCTGGATCTGTTCCTAAAGCATTTGCAACTCCCCTGCTCCACCCTCTCCCTGCTCACCCCACTTCCAAGGAACAGATCTGCATGGCAGGAGCTCAGGACTGGGGATAAAACCCCATGATTAAAGCTGCTTGTGATGTCAACAAGAGCAAGTACTGCAAGCAGCAATAGGAGAGAGAAATGAGCACTCATCAGCCATCTAAAACCCCACCTCAATTTTAGCCCCAAATTGCAAAAGCTCCAAGCACCGTCCTGCTGTTCAGGAGCTCAGATGGGAACAGTCACAGCTTCTCTGCCTTTCCCATCAATGCCTTTCTGCACTGTGGCCCTGGAGATCCCACAGCAGTACTGGGTATGGCTCCGGCATCTCGCTGGGGTTCCTTTCCATGACATTCCCATCTCCTTGCATCCCAGCATTGTGCATGAGCTCACACATACAAATTCACTGTGAGTGTGACGTTAATACCAGAGGGCAGAGTAATATGCCACATGCATTGAATAATGTAATATGCCACATGCATTAATGCTGACCACCCCTCGGGATAACGGGCAATTTGGCAGGGCACTGTTGGGTTGGGCATTGATGTGTCCCACTCCACCCCCCTTGGTCACTGGCCACGCCAGCCAGCCATGGCAATGTGCAGGCTGCTGGCACTGGGCAGGTGCTCCTGGCTGCCAGCTCTGCCTTTGCAGCGTGAGTCCCTAATGCTGACCCCACAGAGGGTTTGCTCACTGGGCAACACTTCGATTCCTCCACTGAGACAGGCTGCCCTGCATCCCTGAGTCCACCTGGGCATCCCTGCATCCACCCAGGCACTCAAAACACAGCAAGAGCAGATCACCTCCAGCACAAAAGCCTTGTCTTCTCTGGGCTGCCACAGCCCCAGCAAGCTGGAGTTAACATCCCCAGCTCCTTCAGGGCTGGTGACATGTCCCAGCTGGTGGGGAAGGCCAAGCCCCTGGGACCTGACCCCATGTATTTCCCGTGTGAGCTTGGCAGCATTTCCTACTAGGGATGCTCCAAGCACTGGGTCCTGGTTTGGCTGCAGCCCCCCTGGCAGACAACATCCCCTGGGGACGGAGAGAGGCTGTCCCAGGCTCTGCTGCCCTGCCAAAAATCCTGGGCAGCACTTTCATGCCGGGGAGCACCAACTGCTTCAGGCCTAGGGGTTATTCAGACAAAGGGTTTATACCCTGTAGGATCAAGCTGGGATCTCAGTGTCGTGCTGCTGGGGGCAGCAAATTGGGGTCACAGGTTACTGGCAGCTCCCAGTGCGGGGTGGCTCTGATCCACATCTCTCCTGCCTGGTAAACCATTATAAAATGAGCCAGACTTTGCGGGTAGTGGGGACTTGAGGGCAAAGCAGAGCTGGGAGAGGAGAGTGTCCCACGCTCACACATCCATCCTGTGGCTCCTGGGAGTCCCAGCCACCCTGCAGCAGGATGGATGCCCTTCACCCATTCACAGGGAGGTTCTGGGGTCTTGCTGAAGACATGATGCTGGTGCCAGCCCTGATGGGAGACAAGGACCCATGACCTGGAAAAGGTTTTTCTGTGTTGAATGCCCCACCCCTGGAAGAGTTCAAGGCCAGGTTGGATGGGACTTGGAACAACAGGTCTACTGGAAAGTGTTCCTGCCCATGGCAGCAGGGTGGAACAAGATGATCCCTTTAAGGTCCCTTCAAATCCAACCCATTCCAGGATTCAATGGGGTGTGATGGAGACCTCCCCACCTCCAATATGGAGGCATCGTCTATGCACAGCCAAACTCACACCACCCACCACAGCATCACATTTTCCTGCTCACCCCTATCACAGCACACCCACAAGGGAGGAAGCTCCAAGGCCATGAATATCCTCTTTATCTGCCAGCAAAGGAAACACTTTTACCCCTTGTAACACTTTCTTTTTGCAGTAACCACAATTTCATAACATTGCTGCAGCTCTTCTACAAAAGCTGTGGGGAAATTACAGAAAAAATGTATTATTTAAATATAGTAGGTAGCAGTTAAATACAAGGCACTGACAGGTCAGAAAGCCCTCGCATCACCAGCTGCTGCTCCTCCTCCCAAAACACACAGGGGACGATGGTTTATAGAGCTATGCCACAGGACCAACCTCAACCCCAGCCAAGTGCATTCACCACAATTTAGTTGCAGGGCTAAGAGGGGTGTCCATTGCCAGGGCACTCAGGTGCTGTCCCCTGTGCACTCCTGCATGATGGATGGCAGCAGGTGGATGAGAACATTGCCACTGCCTTATTATGCATGTGGGAAATAAAACCCAGCCAGGAGGGATCTCTGGAGGTCACCCAGAGTTGGCCCAGAAGTGCAAACTTGCTTTCATGTTGGAGCTCCTTCAGCTGGGCTCATTGCTCATTAGCAGATCTCTCGTTGCTCATCAACAGACCCATGGCAGAGTAGGAGGGCCCCAGTCCTGGGAGCAGCTGATGTCCTGAAGAAGCCATGGCATGAATGCCTGGCTGCAGGTCCCTCCCCAGGATCCATGCAAAGACAGTGTTAAGAGCTGGGAAGTGCTGGGGGCTGCCGAGCACCAACAACCAGCGCTAAGCAAGCAGCAAATTAGGGGAAAGCAATGCCACTGACAGTGCCCTCCTCACTGCTTTTGTGCCTTCCAGAGGTTAAGTGGGGCAAAGACCCTCACCAAAGCCCTCCTCAAACCTGTTAGCAAACAGAGGGCAACAGGGCTGTGGGATGGGGGTTGTGCACTTCACATACACAGATTGCCCCACCAGCACTTCTATCGAGCACAAGAGCTCTCTGCAAGTTTATGGCACTGAGGCCAGTGAACTGTTTGCTCTTCCCAGATTTCCGGGAGAGGAAGGAGAAAGCAAAACTCCAGCCTGATGGGTTTTGCAACTGTTTGGAAAAATCCCCAGATTCAGAGGTGAGATAGTGCTCAAGGGAGGCAAGGAAGCGCAGGGGCCTTTGAGGACTTAAAGGACAGCCAAAAAAACCTGCCCTGTCAAAACCTGCCTGAGGAGGTTCAGAAAACGCCCACACCCTGCCCAAGCATCACCCAAGGGTACTAGAAAAATGCTGGAAAGCGGGAGAAGATAATATCAACCTGGAGGCAAACAATGCAGCAGCAGCAAACAAAGCGGGAAGGTATTTCCAAGCACAAACACACTTCCCGGAGAGCATGAAAAAGTCATCAGGGACAGGTTGTGTTCAGGGAGAGGAAGCACCAAGGGTGTCATGGGGCAGGACAGGCTATTCAAGGCAGCAATGCCTGCACTAGAAACCACTTGCTCATCATCTCTAAGCTGTTCCCAGCACAAGGAGCTGCTTTGCTGAGCCCAGCAAGGGTAGGACTCAGCTGCTCTCCCACGGCAGTGCATCCCCTGGGTGCCTGCGGCTCAATCCTCCTCTGATGATGAGCATATCCCCAGCTCAGCTCCCTCCTGGCTGCTGCATCCTCTTCCCAGTGCTCTGCAGGTCCAGGCATGCTGCCCAGCAGGACAAACCTGACACCAGGCATCCCCAGCTGAATTTCTTTGCAGCCAGTTCCTTGGGAAAAATCCGACTGTTCATTTGCTAATTTTAGGGCGGTGACTAACGGAGCTCAGTGCTACCTGGCACAAAGGGCACCAGGGGAGGCTTTGGCTGGTCGTGCCAAGGGAACTGGCTGCATGCACCTCCAAGGGTGCCAGCTCTGAATTTGGACTGAACTGAGTGGCTTGGGAGACTGACTTCACTCCATAGGCTGTAAATCCCACAGTAGGAGGCTCCCAGTGAACACGTTTGCTCACGTGAACCCCAGCCAGCATCCCAGCTTGTCAGGTGGGACATTCTGCAGCCCTTGCTGCCTCAGAGAGCTCAGTGTCATAAAGGCATCATGGTTTATAACCTATATAATCCAGAAATCTGGTTTATAAACCCAGAACAGGATCCAGGCTGTTCACCTATGATTTCAGGTGGGTCATGGGATGATATAGGGAAACCATAAGAAAAAAATATCCAGAGCTTGGCTTAGGCAGAGAACAGAGCCTGAAATCCCAGGGTCAACACACTTCTGCTGGACACAGGACCTCCTTGCAATGCTCCTGCCCTCGGGAACGCAGTGTCCAGTTTCCCCTCCCCCTCTCACTACCCCGTGCCACCATGGCAGCACTGCGGGCTGGCGATCCCGTTACAGCCAGCTCCTGCCCAGGGAGCACAGCACACGCCTGAAATTTGAGTTTGCTCCATTCGTCATGTCTCCGGGCTGTTTGTTCCCAAACAAACTCCCTTTAGTCACCGCCTAAAAATCCCATGACGGCGACAACATGAGATGCTGCTTCTTTGCTCCAAAAAAAATGAAAAGGGGATAAAGGGGAGTTTTTTTTGGTGCAGAGAAAGGTCTCAAAGATCCCCTCTCCCCTGGCAAGCCAGCAAGCTCAATGTCGGGCACACCGAGCTGATTTTCCTCCTCCTGCTGCTCCATCTCTCCGCTCCGGCTCTGACTCCACAATGCCCCAGCCAGCCTGGGTTCCTGCCTCCCTCACCTGCACTCCTCTAGTGCTGCAAGATGGAGATGCTCAGCTATTGCCAAGCTCTGCTGGATCCCGCATTCCTCAGGAGGAAAACAAGCCTGTCTCCATCCTGAGAAGGATGCTCCGAGAGCATCACGCCCACAGGAGATACGCAGGGAGGGTCCCCCGTCTCCCTTGTCTCCTCCACTTCCCAGCCCGAGTCAGGCTTGAGGACACACAAACAAGACAGGGTGCCTCACTTCACATTCGGCCTCCTGTCTTCCTCCCAGCTGAAGGAAATTGCTCAGCATGAATTTCCGTACTGCTCTATGGTGACAAAGCTGCTGCCGGACCGGTGAGATGAGGGGCGGGTGAGGGGCTGCAGGGGCTGGTGTCCCTCCGCCCCCACCATCACCTCCTCAAGTTCCAGGTGCCGCAGGAAGCAGGAACACTGCAAGGGTCCCGAGGCTTGGGGAGCCGGTGCGCTCTGCTCCCGGTTGCCCGCGTGGAAGCGGGATGCCGATGGGGAACACGCTGCCTGGCTCAGCCCCGACGACACGGGGATAGACGGCTGCCGTCATCCTGCTTCCCCCTGCCTGGGTTCCTGCCTGCTCTGAGCAAACACATCCTCTTCCTCCCCGCCGACTCATTCCGGCCGGCCGAGGCTGGCATGTCCCGCGGGGGGCTCACGAATCCCGCCGCGACTTACATCGGGAGCGTTGCCCGGGGCACACCGTCAGATCCCTCGCCCCACGGTCCCCTCTGGCCGGCAATCCCCAGCCCGTCCCCTCACGGTGCCCGCTCGGTGCTTTCCCCGCCGCCCCCCGTTCCTGCTCACCGGCAGCGGGGCTCCGACCAGGCGGTGCAGCGCGGCCAGCTGCGCCCCTAGGGCCAGCGCCTCCTCCACGGCGTAAACCGGGGCTCGTCGGGGCTCCGGGAAGCTGCCGAAGGCGAAGGGATCCGAGTCCTCCAGGTACTGCACCCGGCATGGCACCGTCGCCTCCGCCGTCTCCGCCACCGCCATGGCCACGCCGCCGCCGCGGCCGCGCACGACACCACACCCGGGGCGGACACGGCCTCGGCCCAGCCCCTCCGCCGCCCCGTCCCGGGAGAGGCCGCTCGGCGCGCCCTCCCGCGGGCGTCTAGGAAGGATGCTCCAGGCCTCGGGATGCTCCAGGCTCTGGGGAGCTCCATTGGGATGCTCTGGCGCCAGGGATGCTCCAGGCCTCGGCGGGATGCTCCGGGTTCTGAGGGGCTCCATCAGGATGTCCCGGTATCGGCGATCTGCAGACTCCAGGTTTCTCTGGCTTCAGAGGTGCTCCAGGCCCTGTGGGGACACCACTGGGATTGCTCCAGGATGCTCCAGGCCTCGTGAGGCTCCAGGCTGCTTTGGGAGCCAGGTGGATCTGCTCGCCTTGGGTGAACTGGAGCACGGATGGGCAGGTGGGCTCAGTCTCCCCATCCTGGGGCAGGGGGGAAGCAGCACAGGATGAGCTTCCTGGATCCAGGGGTGTTGTGCTGCTGCCCTGGAAGTGGGGTATGCTGAGCTCAAACTGCAAAGCAAAGCTTGTGTAAAACCCATTTTACTTTCTTTTTGACAGATTACTTGGACAATAACAATGATCAGATATGGTGGAGCAGTGAGCTTTACCTTTGCTTCTGCCTTCATCCTGCATTCCCCAGCCGTTGGTTTCTGCTGGCAAACATTTGTAGCACATTTGTACCCAGGTAGAGAGATGGGAAAAGGTGATGCCACTGAGGTTCCCAGGCAAGTGTCCTTCCTGTGGCCCATTCCTACCTGGCCAGTGCGCTCAGCCTGGCACTCTGCATCCGGTAGTGCCCATGCCATAGGCACAACCAGCCAGAGGTCTTGCTCTGGTTAAAGTGTCCTCTCCTGTCTTCCAGTGACATGTGGACATGGACCAGAGTTGGCTCTCCATGGAGCACTCTGCCAGTGTCCCTTCTTGCTCCCTGCCCAGCACCCCATCTCCCTGGGCTGCTTGGGCATAGCTTGCTGCCCACCCAGGACATGGGGTCCTTGATCTCCTGGATTGGGAGCCTCAGGGATGGGACGTGGGAGATAGGGCACCTCCCTGAGCACTGGGATTGCCTAATCAGCAAGCAGGAGGTTTTAGGAGTATCTGAGGGGGGCTGGGGAGACAGAAATCTTGGGGACCCACCTGGGGTGCTCCCAGGCTGGTGCTCAGGCAGAACCTGGGGCAGGGGTGGATGGTTTCAGCTGGGAAGGAGCTGGGAGGGGGATTGAGTGTGGGGGAAGATTGGGAATTTGGTGGGTGTGTGAGGACTAAGCCAGGGTGGGGGGACTCAGAAAAAGCAGAAGCACGGGAGAAGGGCATGGGGGAGCAGGGTGATGCAGGTGGCACCGGGACAGTTGCAGAGAGGACTGAGACAGGGGCAGGGAACTAGCAAGGGGCAGGGGGCTCCGGGAGGGTGCAGAAGAGCTGGGATGGAGGGGGGGATGCAAGGGGTGAGCAGGGTGGTCCTGGGGTCCGGGGCAGGTGCCCGGTTGGGAGACCGGGCTGT
>VZRF01004122.1:224138-341937 GCA_013396875.1 Vireo altiloquus | reverse complement strand
CCACCCGCTCCGGTTCCCCGGGAGCAGCCCTGCCCACCCCCGGGCAGGCAGAGGGGATGCGGCATCCCCGGCGGGCGCGGGGACACCCGGGACGAGGGGTGTCACCGCACGCCGGGACACGGGTCATGGGGACAAATCCGGCTGGTCACCACCGTCAGCTGGGCTGCGGAGGTCGGAGACCACCGCATATCCTCCGTGCCCTGCCGTGGGGTGATGTGCGGCGACAGGGTGAAGGTACCACCCGAAGGAAAAGGTGGGGGCCCGGGCTGCTTTTTCCTGCGAGGGATGGATGGACAGATGGGTGGGCACGGAGGAGCGTTGGTTCATGAGAAGACCCAGGGGATGTCCCATGTTCCCAAAGGCTGGCACAGCACCTGCCATTGGCAGGTCTAGAAGCCATTGTTCCCCCCACAGCCCCGGGGACAGGCTCTGTGGTGCCAGTCTCAGGCAGGATGTGCCCCCAGCAGCCTGGGGATGGCAGGTGCCTGCAGTCTCCTCCAGTGGGTCACTCCAGATTGGGTTGGCCTCGGACTCTTGTGGTCCCCAGCACAGGACCTCGCAGCGAGGGGAGGCTCTGCTGTAAGAGGCTGCGTGGGAAGGCACAGTGAGGATGTGTGTGAGCTGCACAGCCACCAGTATGTGGGGCACTGGGGATGGGACACCCGTGCGTGGGTGCCAAGCAGGGGTACCCAGAGGGCTGGTCCCCCACAGCGCCCCTGCCTGCTGTGCTGGGCCAAGGGATGGGATCATGACCTTGAGCCAGGTTCTCTCCTCAGGCATCCCACTGTGGGCACAGCCCCTGTGGTGGGGGTGCAGACACTCTCTTAGTTTTGAGTTGGATCGAGAAATGTGGGTTCAGAGTTAGGCAGCGAAATCTCTGAGCAGCCAGGGACCTGCAGCAGCACTCGTTACACAGGGGACAGCTACAGCTGTGACCACCAGCTGGCCTCTGCCTGTCCCAAGCACCATTGTGGCTCTTCCGTTCCTCTCCTTCCTTGCCTTCTCGCAAGAGAGACCTAAAGCCTCGCGATGAATGAATTAAAAGGTATCGTGAGCTTAAAAATACAACACTCTGCTGTAGCTGTGCCACCTCCAGCTGCCGAGTGCCTCCCTCCTACCTGCAGAAGATCAGAGAGAAAATTCCCTTCCCTGGCTGTTATTTTCTTCTCTCCAACCTCTCCCTGGAGCTGCTCCCTGTGCAGGTTTCCGTTGACATGCTCCCCTTAGCCACCCTGGATTTTGTGTGGGTGGGTGCAGTTGGGCCTGAGCTGGGATCATTCCCAAGCCCCCAGATCCGCCACATTCTTCCAGGCCTGAGGCGAGCTGATGGCCACTCTCCTTCTCTGTGTGTGAGAAGGATAGATGGGTGGACATAGAGGAGAGAAGCCAGATGTGAACCCTGATGGCTGATAGCTTCGCTGCCGGGCTTAGTGTATCTGAAGTGTCCAGTGGATACTCAAAGCCTGGAGCCATTACCGACACCCAGACCTGGAGGCATGGCTGCAGGCAGCACCCTGCCATAGGTGTCCCCAGAGGTGGCACGTGCGGTCCCCAGGGTACACAGGAGTCCACAGAGGAGATGAACTAGGGGTGGAGGATTCTGGGGAGCAGAGAGGGCAGTGCCAGCTGTGGCAGCCGTGGGTGCTGGGTGTAGGCTGGTGCAGAGGATCCGTTGTGGTTGTGGCGCTGGGCTGACAGCTCACAGCCCTGTGACTGCAGGGGAGGAAGCAGCCCCACGCCCGGGTGATGGGGAAATGACACTGTGAGCTCTGTTCTCAGAAGCAGTCACGATGCTGGGGTGACCCAAGCCAGCAAACACCCGGGGCAGGGAAAAGCTGGCTTGGGTGTTGCCTTCCTGCACAGCGAGGCATCATCCGGGCTTTGGTGCCTTTTCCACCCACAGTCAGAGCACAGGATGTGGGGAATACAGAGGTGATGAGCATTGCCCCAGATATTCTCCTTACACAGAGCTGCCCCATGGGAGTTTGCCAGCAGACAGATGTTTTTCCATGCAGCAGCATTGCCATGGGTTGCAACCTTCTCTTCTCACACCATCACCTCTGTTCCCAGCTGCTCATGTCTTGGTTTAGGCGTTCTGCCATTTCCCAAGCTCTGGGGGAGCAGAGCAGGTTTTGGCCCTGAGCTCTCTCAATGGCAAATCCTTTATTATGGATGCCTGAGTATGGATTATGTCTCTGAAGTTAATTCACATGTGGCTAAGTTACTGTTGCTGTGGGAACCTTTAGTGCTGAAATCCTTGCCTAGCATGTATAAAATTAGAGCTCGTTCTGCCTATCCCCACTGGCTGCTCTCTGTGACACAGGGGAGCTCGCGTGCTGGGGAGGGTGGCAGCTTTCCCCATCAGCCAGGAGATTTTTGGACAAGCAGGATCTTTCCCATTGATGCTTCTCCTTTACTTTCCCAAGTTTCTGGCTTGGTGAAAACAATCATAGAACCACAGAATGGTTTGAGTTGGAAGGGACCTTAGAGATTATCTTTTTCTAACTACCTTTCCATGGGCAGGGACACCTTCCACACCTTCCAGGTTGTTCAAAGCCCCATCCATACCTGGCCTTGAACACTTCCGTGATGCTTGACAGCCAGCATCCATGTCCCCACAGCATTCCTGCATGCTCTCCTGGGTCCCTCCAGCCAGCCAGGACATAGCTCCACAGCATGGGGAATGCAGATGGGTTGCTGAAGCAGAGAACAGGGATCTTGGCAATGTTCCTGAGAATGCAGAAAGGGGCTGGACGCCTCGTTCCCTTCTTGAAAACTTCAGAGCTTTGTTCCCGTGGGTGGGAAGAGGCTTTGCAGCCTGCTGCAGGAGCTGAGTGAGCACCATTCGTCCACTGGTGAAGGCAGCTTGTGTGGGGTGAACAATGCTCTGCAGTGATTTGTGCATTTGTCATTTAGCAGGAGTTTGGCCTGGATGAAACCCAGCCAGCTTTTCCTCAGGCTGTGGGTCTGCTTGGATGGCTGTAGTGTCCATATCACCACAGTCTCCAGGGCTGTATTGCAGCCCATAGCAGTGAGCAGAGGTGGCTGGGACTGAGGGGGGATGCTTGAGGCTCTGTGGTTGGGATGTTCAGTGGCAGAGCTATGGCAGAGGCTTGGCCTGGGTGCTCTCTCCTATTGAGGTGATTGGTGGTGGAGCTGAAGATCACGCTGCCCCTGTGCTCACTGCTCTGCCCCTGCTGGCTGCAGCAGTGCTCCTGCTGAATTATGGCAGGGAGCCAGTGCTGGGGCATGGATGGGGCTCACTGTGCCAAGGAGCAACCTCTCGAGGTCCTCAACTAAAGGAAAAGTGGCCCTTAGCCTGTACATTGGGTGGTGGGCTCAAAGATGTTGTCTCTAGTTGTGAACCAGATCTTTGACATTGAATTATCTCCTCTAATTTAGAGCTCAGCTGTGGTGAAGGAAAAAAAATCACCCAAGCGGTGCTGGGAGAGGAGGAACATCAGGAGGCCACAACCTCAGTTCCCTGACTGTCCACATCTCAGGGACACTGGGACCTGTTCCAGAAGGGTAGAGCAGGATCAGAACAGGTTCAGAGGAAAATGACAAGGGCATAGAGACATGGAAACCTACTGATGAAGTGCTGCCTGTTCCTGGGCTCCTCTCCAGGTCTACGCCACTGGAGACAGCACCCTGGGCTAGGCAGACCTTATGCTCTGTGTATGGGGGTTCCAAAGGAGGGAAGCAGCCAAGTGACCTAGGGTTGGTGCATGACCATAGCACAACTTTCCTTCTGGAGGGTTAGCTTGGCACAAGCAATGGGTACCTTTAGTCCAGCTAAAGGGCTTTAGGGACTGGGTTTTGGGGTTGACAGCAGGGCTGGGCTTGCAGCCAAGCGATGGCTCAGAGCCTACCCTGATGCCCCTTGTACCTGCTGGGTGCATAAGGACAGAGGTGGTTCTCCAAGTGCCTGGAGGAACCCACTCCCCAGGAGATTTCTTCATTTGATGGCAAAGTCATGTGACAGAGCTGGGTTGGATATCACAAGTTATGGCAGAACTCAGTGATGGGGGGACAAAACCGCTGTGACCCTCAACAGCCTTTCCCCAAGCAATGCCCTTTTGGGAGGGCAGCAAAAATACAGGACCTTGTGCTAGTGTGCTAGTGAGGAGAAACCCCCAGGGATGGGGGGTTGCCTGCCTGGAAGCTGGACTGATTTGGGATTACAGAGGGCACCCTGCTGTGGGGGAAAGGGGTGCTCGGAGGAACGAATACCCTGTGCTGGCTGGCGTGGCATCCTGCTGGTTTGTGCCTGAGCACAGGCTCGCTGCCACATTACTGATGGATGAATACCAGGGCATCCTCTGCTTGCTTTAGAAAATACATCCTGTTCCACGGCAGCTTAAGATTTGGCCCAAACCATGCATGGAATAAACTGATTATTCCAAGCATCTCTAAATCTGCAGCTCCCAAGTGCCTGTGTTTTTGCATGCAGGTAGGTTAGCTGGTGCTGAGGGAGGTTGTGCTCTGGCATGGCTTGTGCTGCAGTGGTTTGCATGCTGTTCTGGCTGCTGGCTCAGACGGATGCAAACAAGGTCACCCTGTCACCAGGGCTGAGCATCCTCATCTCCGAGTGGGGTAACATGTCCCGGTGCGCCAGGATTTCTTCACTTGAACAGCAGCCGGCAGTGCTCGTGACACTGTGAACATGCTCGCTGCCTGCTTTAAACCTTTAAGTGCAGATACCAGAAGTCAAGAAAAGTAAAATGCCTGGCTGATTGGCTTATTAGACAGTGGCTGAGAAGGAGAGGGAAATCCTAAAGAGTCAGGGACCTGAAATCCTGACCTGGTAGGTAGCTGGAAGGTCTTCTGTGCACATAAGGCCATGAAGCAGCCTTTCAATAGGTTCTCCCTTATTTTCCTCCCCTCCATCATGCATCATGCAACTCTTCTGTGAAGCCTGTGGATTTGGGATGCTCTGTCCATGTGCCTGTTTGGCTGATGCTCTCATTCTTCTTTTTCTTCTAGTTTTCCACCTGTCAAGGAAGGTGACATCCATCGTCCCTGAGAGCTGCCTCCTCATCCTGCTGGGGCTGGGCCTGGGGGGCATCGTGTTGGCTGTGGCAAAGAAAGCTGAGTACCAGCTGGAGCCCAACATGTTCTTCCTCTTCCTTCTGCCCCCCATTGTCCTGGACTCGGGGTACTTCATGCCCAGCCGGCTGTTCTTCGACAACATCGGTGCCATCCTCACCTACGCCGTGGTGGGCACGCTCTGGAACTCCTTTGCCACTGGCACAGCCCTCTGGGGGCTGCACCGGGCTGGGCTCATGGGTGGGTGAGCAGGGCTGCCCAGCTTGGACCACATCCCCAAAAATAGGTTGCAGGTGCAAATCATCCCTGATTTCATAGCCCACTGCCTTTCCCTGCTGTGGATTCCTAGGAATTGCAGCACGAGCGGGGTCCTGACATCCTGGGAATGGTGCTCTGGCAGGACGGTCAAGCGTGCAGGACAGACGGGCCCTGCTTGGCACTGGGCTGACTCATGTCTTTGCTATTTTTGTCTGCCGACCTTGGCTAGCGTTGCTGGCTCGCTGCCGTGTTCCCTGTCCTTGGCTGGAGCCACTGGCCCCGGCTGGCCTGGGCTGTGTTTTGAGTTCTCCTGAGGAACCACTTGATGCCTGGACCTGAGGTGGGGCTGCTGAGCCACCTTTGGTGGTACCTGCTGGAGGAGCAGTGATGCACCTGGAGGCCAACAGGGACATCCCTCATGCTCCTCTCATGTTGCAGTGAGAATGTGCTAAGCCCCACTTTTCCAGGGGCACCCTGGAGGTCTGGGAATTCTTTTGGGCTCATACTGCCACACTCCCAGTTGAGATGCTGCAACCAAGTCACTGGGATCAGATGAGGGACAGGCTTGTTTCCACCTGGTGAGAAAGGCTCTGGGGTGGCTGGTTTGCCTGACCCTGGCCCTTTTGTCCTAACAGATCCAGGTGTTGAAGCTGGGCTGATGGATTTCCTGCTCTTTGGCAGCCTGATTTCAGCTGTGGACCCTGTGGCAGTCCTGGCTGTCTTTGAAGAGGTCCATGTTAATGAGACCCTCTTCATCATTGTGTTTGGCGAGTCTCTCCTGAATGATGCTGTCACTGTGGTGAGTTGCAGCTTGGGGGACTCTAATATTGAGTCCAACATGGTCCAAGATGCTGGACTCCCCAAGGGATGGGCAGAGAATGTAGCTGACATCCCCAAGCTGGGAGCAGACCCGTGCCATACTCTCTTGGCTTTTCCTCTCTCCTGGCCCTGGGAGACTTTGCCCGCTAAAATGAGCTATTACCTGATAGGCTTGGGGCGGGAAATACCTCTTTCACTGGACCCATCCTGCCCCTCTCAAGGCAGGGTAATGCCCTGCATTTCTCAAGGGATTTGCCTTGCCTGCAGGTGCTGTACAAGGTCTTCAACTCTTTTGTGGAGCTGGGCCCAGCGCATATCCATGCCACAGACTACGTGAAGGGGGTAGGTGAGTAATTGCCACATCAGCCCCTCCATCTCCTCCTCTGTGGAAGTGAAGGGGGCAAGCATGGGAGCTGTTGTCCTGTGGGTGGGCACTGAGCACCACAGCTCTGTCATCTCCATGTATCATGTGCTGGCCGTCAGCACAGAATTGCAGAATTGTTTGGGCTGGAAGGGACCTTAAAGACCATCTTGTTCCAACCCCCCTGCCATGAACAGAGACACCTTCCACTAGACCAGGTTGCTCAGAGCCCCACCCAGCCTGGCCTTGAATACTTCCAGGGATGGGACAGCCACAGCTTTACTGCCCTGTGCCAATCTATGCCAGGGCCTCACCACCCTCACAGGGAAGAATTTCTTCCTAATACCCAATCTAATCCTGTCCTCTCCCAGTTTGAAGCCATTTCCCTTGTCTGTCATTCCATGCCCATGTCAAAAGTCCCTCTCCAGCTCTTTTGGAGTACCCTTTAGGTACTGGAAGAGCTTCTGAGGTCTCCCCAGAGTCTTCTCCAGGCTGAACAACCCCAGCTCTATCAGCCTGTCCTCATAGCAGAGGTGCTGCAGGGGATGCTTTGGGATCATCCAAAGCTCCCTGCTCCATGAGATACTTTGGTGGGGACCTGGGTGGGAACATGGCACTTGGCCAGCCCAGCGTTGCATGGCTGTGGAGCACAGGAACTGGGCCCACTTGCTTATGGTGCAAATGAGTCTTCTCCTCCCACCAGCCTCCTTCTTCCTGGTGAGCTTGGGGGGCACGGCCGTGGGGCTGCTCTTCGCCTTCCTTCTGGCCCTGATCACGCGGTTCACCAAGCGTGTGCGCATCATCGAGCCGCTCTTTGTCTTCCTCCTGGCCTACGTCGCGTACCTTGCTGCCGAGATGGTCTCACTCTCCGCCATCCTGGCGTGAGTACTGGGGTGTCTCCCAGGGGAGCCCAGGAAATGGGGGTTGCAGTGCTGAGCAGCAAGAGGCAGTGAGTAGACCCACTCCTCATCCCGCTGTAGGGCCATGCCAGCTCCTTCTGCCCCTCTGCAGAGTCACCTTCTGTGGGATCTGCTGCAAGAAGTACGTGGAAGCCAACATCTCCCAGAAGTCCCGCACCACGGTCAAGTACACCATGAAGACACTGGCCAGCAGCTCAGAGACCATCATCTTCATGTTTCTGGGCATCTCAGCTGTGGACACCTCCAAGTGGACATGGGACACAGCACTAGTGCTGGGCACCCTGTTCTTTATCCTGCTCTTCAGAGCCATGGGTCAGTCTGTCCTGCTGTGTATGTGGCCGGCAGCACACAGCCCTTTTCATGCCAAACAGGGCTATTCCCCAAGAAAGGCTGGGGCACAAGGCCAGCCACAGATCCTGGCTGGGATTTTGTGCTGTCTCCTGGAGCAAGCAGGGTTCTTCCAGCATTCCAGGCTCTCCTCCTTCTTCCCCAGGTGTTGTGCTCCAGACCTACGTGCTCAACCGCTTCCGCCTCATCCCCCTGGACAGGATTGACCAGGTGGTCATGTCATATGGTGGCCTCCGTGGGGCCGTGGCCTTCGCCCTGGTCATCCTGCTGGACAGGGAAAAGGTGAAAGCCAAGGACTACTTTGTGGCAACGACCATCGTGGTGGTGTTCTTCACGGTCATTGTGCAGGTGAGGATTGGCACTGTGCCCTCCTCCAGCGCTGCTTTCTTGCCCCAGAACTGGCCGGGGGACATGTGCTTTGGGAAAATATCTTTTTTCAAGTGACCTTTGTTCTTCAGTGCTTTCTGGCACCCCATCCATCAGCAGGTGTGCAGGACCTCTGTGGGGACTGTTGCGATGGTGGGACCATGGCCTCCGTTCTTTTCCCACTGGCCTTTTGTTCTGGGACTGGCTCCAGGAGCTCCAAGGGTGTGTGCCTGTCCAGGCTGTTCTCTTTACAAAGCTCTGGCATTCAGCGCCCTGGGAAGGGAAGCCATGAGGAGGATGAATGAATGTAGGGGAAGGAGGACTGGGGGTGTACACCATGGCACAGGGGTGGGGTTGGTAGGGGCATGCTTGGCTGGCACAGCCACTGTCCCGTCACTTCACGCTGCTTCTGCTCCCCGTGCCCCAGCCATGCACCCTCTCGCCCTCCCAGTCTTTCCCTTGCCTTCTCCTGCCATTCTAGGGCCTCACCATCAAACCCCTGGTGACATGGCTGAAGGTGAAGCGCAGTGACCACCACAAACCCACGCTGAACGAGGAGCTGCATGAACACGTAGGTGATAGTGCTGGAGGCTGCCCAGCTCCCCACACATGTGGGGCTGGGTGAGGGCCATGTATGACCTCAGCACCCTCAGGGCATCTGCAGCCTTGCCACCACTCACCCTCTTCCCCTCACTCAAGGCCTTTGACCACATCCTGGCAGCGGTGGAGGACATTGTGGGGCACCACGGCTACCACTACTGGCGGGACAAGTGAGTGTCTCAGACAAGATCCTCTGCTGCCTGTTAGGTGAATGGGAGACATGTGCCAGCCACAGGGACATCGCAGGGTTCTCCACAGGAGGACACCCCAGCAGCAGGACCAGGAAGCCTGCGTGTCTGTCCATCAGTCTGGATAGGTACCATCTGGCTGCTGTTGGGCAGCAGACCAAGATCACAAAAGCATCCCAGAGAGAGGTCAGGCAGGTGTGGTTGGGGATGCTGTGGAGCTGGCATTGCTTGCCAAAGTCAGACATTGGGATGTCCATGTTGGTGGCAATGGCCCTCTGCCTCCTCATGGATGGAGCTGCAGTGGGCACGGAGGGAACAGCCCTGTTCCTGCTTGGGCAGTGTTTATCTGCAGTACAGCGACAGGAAAAGGATGCAAGAAGCCTGTTTCCTGCAGGGGAAGTGCTCCAGCAGGGTGGCCCCAGTCCTACTCCCACTGCCTCCCGCAGACCCGCTAGTGTCTGGCTTCCCCTTGGGCAGGCTGAAGGGTCACTGTGTCCCCTCCCCTCCAGCTCTCCCTGGCAATGTGTCTCTGTGCACAGGCAGGTCCTGTGTTCCCAGCCTCCCCTCGCCATACTTTGGACACTTTGGACACTCAGCCTTGCATGGGTGGATATCCCTGGCCGTGGTACCCCATGGGAGCTAAACTGCCTGTGTCTTCATCTCATGGCAGGTGGGAGCAGTTTGACAAGAAATACCTGAGCCAGCTCCTGATGCGGAAATCTGCCTACAGGCTGCGTGATGAAATCTGGGATGTTTACTACAAGCTGAACATCCGTGATGCTATCAGCTTTGTCGATCAGGTACAGGCAGTAGTGGTGTCCAGGCAGCAGGATGGCCCTGGCAGGAGAAGTTCCCTCATGTATGGCCACGTGGGCACCCTCTGGCCAAGCAGTGGGGACTTGCCTGCCCCAGCTGGGTCCTTGTTGTCCTGATACCAGCCTTGTCCTCCCACCTCCCAGGGTGGGCACGTGCTCTCGGCTGCCAAGCTGGCACTGCCCTCCATGCCCAGCCGCACGTCCATGTCAGAGTCGTCAGTCACAAACCTCCTGTGAGTATGAGCATCCCTATGAGCCCCTGGACAGACCTTGCTGGACCTCTCAGCCGCCCTCCTCCCTGGGGACTGGCACAATGTGGGCATGGAGCCCAGCCCCTCCATCTCCATCTCCCCACAGGAGGGAGAGCGGGAGCGGCGCGTGCCTGGACCTGCAGGTGATTGACACGGTGCGGAGCCGCCGGGACAAGGAGGATGCTGCCATGCACCATGTGCTGCGAGGGAGCCTCTACAAGCCCCGCCGGCGGGTGAGCACTCCTGGGCCATGGTGTGCAGCTGACCCCGAGGGGAGCAGCTCCCACAAGATGAGCAGGGATGGATGATGCTCTATGGGGCCAGCTGCTCACCCTGTGTCTCTTTGCCTCTCCCTCGGCCAGTACAAGGCCAGCTACAGCCGTCACTTCATCTCTCCAGATAAACAAGAGCGCCAAGATAAAGAAATCTTCCGGCAGAACATGAAGAGGCGTCTGGAGACCTTCAAGTCCACAAAGCACAATGTCTGCTCCTCCAAGAGCAAGGCCAGGCTGAAGGAAAAAGGCAGGAAAAAGGCAAGTCCTCCTTAAGCTCCTGTTCTTTTCCTAGCTCTGAGATTTGGCCTCTCCCAGGATGCAGTAAGAGAGGTCCTTTTGGGGTGAAGGTAAGGTGCTGCAGGGCATCAGCACCTCCAGAGCCAGAGGGGAAAGTGGCTCATCTCTTCTCAGTCCTGTTGATGCTGCATGTGAGCATGCAGGTGTTGTGTGTCCATGTGTCCCCAGCATGCCATCAGTGCTGTGGGATGGCTCTTCACTGAGCAAAGCTCTGGAGGAGCCCCAGGTTTGTTTTCCAAGAGCACTCAGCACATAGCTGCCTCAATGTTGGTGCAGATCCAGGCTGAGAAGTGTGGCACTGCATCTCAGATTGAGCCTTTGGTAACTTCTTTTGTTTGGAGGCTTTTGAAGCCATTGCAACTGAGCAGTTCATTGTGGGGCCATGGAGATGCAAAGCCTAAGGACTAGGAAACATCTGCCAGGGTGGGCATCTGCATGCCCAATGTTGGCTGGCTTGCACGACCACCTGTTGCTTTAGGGCTGTACACAGGGCAGGTCCCAGCCAGTTCCTCTTCTTTCACAGAAGAACATCTCTCTGACCAAAGAGGCACCTAATGGGAAGACACACAGAAATGTCCCCTGGCAAGATGCAGGTAAGGCCAGTGGCAGGTGAGGACGGCAGGTCCTGGTAAGGGGACCTGGTGGGGTGAGATGGGAGCACTGTTGTGCCTGCCCACTTCCAGCTTGGTGGAATGACAGCACCCAGGGTTGCGCTAGCACCAAACCAACTCCCTCCATCTACCTGCAGCTCCTGTCCTGGTGATGGTCAGCTCAGAGGAGGAGGAGAGTGATAGCTCGGAGACGGAGAAAGAGGATGATGAGGGGATTGTGTTCGTTGCTCGAGCCACTGATGAGGTCCTTCAGGGAAAGACAACTCCTGGTAGGCACCAATGCTCCATGCCAGGGCAGCTGCCATTGGGTAGCTTGTCCTTCCTCTGCCTGTGGAGCAAAGTTGCCTTGGCCTGGGCAAAACTAAAGTCAACAGAGCATGAATGGGAGAATCACTGTCCTCTGGAGGCATGGAAGAGCCTCCCTGTGTCCTGCATTTCTGGGCCAGCATATGGTATGATTCTTGGGGTTGTCCTGCACAGGGCAAGGAATTGGGCTCCATAATCCTTGTGGGTCCCTTCCAACTCAGGATATTCTAGTATTCTATGGCCATTTGGTAGTGGTTGGTTCTGCATTGTTTGCAGGGTCCAAGGAGAGACTGAGAGCTATACAAGCTCCCTCTCACTGTCCCTCCATCTGCATCTCCAGGCAGCCTGGATGTCTGCCCCAGCCCCTGCATCATTCCTCCATCACCAACCTTGGCAGAGAAGGAGCTGCCATGGAAAGGAGACCAGGCTGATCTGGCTGTTTATGTCTCCTCGGAGACCACCAAAATCGTGCCAGTGGATATGCAGAAGGCGTGGAACCAAAGCATCTCCTCCCTGGAGAGCATCGCTTCCCCCCCAGGCATCGAGAGCGGACCTCAGCACAGGAGATTTGCCTGCCCTGTGCTGGAGGAGCAACCCCAGTCTGCAAGCCAGGTGATGCCAGAGCAGAGCTCCTGCTTCCAGTTCCCCAGCCATGTCTCCAAGAGCGGCCGGTCACAGAGTGACAGCAGCCCGGACGGTCCTGAGCAGCAGGAGCTGCAGCCTTTGATGGCCACGGAGGAGCAGGGCAGGATGCCACCCACTGCAGAGCCCAGGTGGCTGATGTTCAACAGAGCAAGCCACCTCTGAGGCACCCTGTGGATTGGGAAGGGACTGAGAGCTGCAGACAGGCTGACCTGCTGACCGCTCTGTCTTGCACTGCAAAGCTTGTGTGTGTCTCCATAAACTCCAGGAGTGGCAGGAGAGCCCAGTACTCCTCCTGGAGTTGTACTCCAGGGTGCGCTTTGCCCATGCACCTACTGATGCAAACCTGGTCAATAATTGGTCTTTGTGCTGCGACAGCAGGTACCAGCCCCCGTCCACCCAGGGAGGCAGAGATCCTAAACCTCATTCTTCCTCTCTGGTCCCTACACATCTCTGCAGCTGGGAGATTAGAGGTATTTCTCCCAGGGCTGGGATCCCAAACAGACTTGATCGTATCATGGCTGTGCTGCCCTGAGGTGGGGGTTTCTGGCAAATGGGCTGTGGCTGCTCCCAGGTGTAGGAGTATGAGCTGATTTCCAGCCTGTCTGTGAGCAGGAGACCTCTGGCAAAGGGCTGGGAGCAGTGCTGGTACACAAGAGCCCGGTGACTGACCCATTAACTTCAAGGATGCCACAGTGCTGGTTCCTCGCAGCGTGCATGGAGCTCAGCCAGGAGCTCAGAAATAGGCTCCTTGCCACAACAGGTCTGCATTCCCGAGGTTATGGAGGCAGCACAGAGGCAAGGCCATGACTTTCTCAGGACTGGGAGCAGCGCTCCTGGGGTTTGGCTCCACCAGGAGCTGGACTGGTGAACCTGTACGCACAGGGACTCCTCTAACAGCCAACCTGCTGTGCCAGCCTCACGCCTGTCGCCTGGATGTGTTCCCGACAGCTGCAGTGTTTGGCTTTCTGGCTTTACTAGGAGGCAGCTGCCCTGCACAGCATCCTTGGTGTTCATTCTGCCCACGTCCCAGTCCCTCCAGCTGCCTGGGGTGTATCACCTGGGAGGACTGGTCATGGTGCAGGGAGTGGAGCAAGCAGCAGGTATGAATGTACATCAGGAACATGGCTGTGAGCAGAGTGCATCTTCAAAGGTCTGTCCCCAACACCTGCATCCCAGCCACCCCTGCTCCCTCCTCAGAGAGTGGTGGGACATGGTGGCCCACATGATGAATTATTTCTGGTGTGACCCCAAGGGCCAAGAATTGCTCTCCAAGAACTGCTCAGCATACAAAAGAGCACAATGGCTGAGCACTGGCGGAGCAGGAGGGTTGAGGGTGCTCCTCTTTGGGAAAAATGGGGACTCGGACTGTTAATGCTCCAAAGCAGATAAAAACCTACCTGTTCCAGCTCTGTGGGTGTGCTGAGACAGCAGGTGCCAAGGGGACACTTGGATGCACTGGGTGGGTGAGCCCAATGTGGAGTAGGTGAGCTGGTGGGATCACCTGCACTGTCTGAAGGGCTCAGCAGAGGCCCTTCAGCTCTGTACCTGTTCCACCAGATGAGCATGATGTTTTTAAAAGGTTTTTATATAGTTTTGCATTTCTAGTATGAATTATTCTAGTTTTGATTTCTGATATTGGGCCATACTAAATCTCTAGTTGGGTCAGTGTTTTCTGTAGCCATGGGCACCACAAATGACTCAAGACTTAATATATTATTTGCAAGGATATTGTTATAATGTGAAAATATATGCAGAGTATTTTGTAATGTTCAATAAACTGGAGTTGGAGCAGACATTGTGGTCTGGTCTGTCTGCTGTCTGGGAACCTCTGCCCATCCTGGCTCGGTTCTCCTTTGCAGGCACCGTGTCTCTGTGGCTCTCCATTCTTCTCCACCCGAGGCCCCAACCCCCCTCTCAGCCAGGATGTGCCTAACTGGATTTCCTGGTTTCCATAAAGTTTGTGGAAAATGTGGAATTCTTTCCAAAGAGACGCGTGCAGAGGGAGCAGACGGCAAGAGGCCAGGCCCTTCTGCCCAGAGCTGTGGCTGCACAGCCACCAGCATGCTGGGAGCCCACATCTTCCCAGCCTCTCTCCTTGTCAAAAATATGTTTCAAAGGGGTCTGTTTCAGGATATTCTGGATCGCAGGAGCCTCCTTGCATCCGTGTGTGCTCTTCATTGGTTCTGCTCTTCTCTTGATCTCCTGATCTCTCCTTTTCCTAGAGGAGAGTAAATGTGGTTTGCTTGAATCACGAGGTAGATGTTTGGCTTGTATTGAACCTGGCATCCACTATCACCCCCAGGTCCTTTTTGGCAGGGTCAAAGGCAGCTCCTAGCCCTGTGAGCTTTGCACTGGCCCCTGTGGAAGCTCTTGCTCCTTGTGACATTCCCCATCTGCCTTGCATCCCACTGACAACGGTGCTGGATGAGCTGTGCTCTGTGCTGGACCTCAGTGCCAGCATTGCCTACAGACACAATTGCCTTGGCAGCGCACCAGGCTGTGTGGGCCAGGTTGTTTCCTGGAAGAGGTGGCCTTTAGGTCGTCAGAGGAGGGAAAGCAGACATCTCAGCTTCAAGAAATGCTGGGGCTGGTTGCCACTCTCTCATCCAGATATCTGAGCCCAGCAGCTAATGTTTGTGCAGGCTCTCCATGCCATCAGCCAGCAGCTCTGGGCCCCTTCTTCCCACTCTCAACTCCAGCCTTGTGAGCACGGATGGCTTCTTGCCAGTTCTTTTTCTTGTACTCCACTCTCTGTATTTCACCTTAGAGTGTCCTGCCTGCACAGGACTGCTCTGATTCTTCCAGCATAGCACAGAGTCATCTCTTTCAGCCTAAAAATACTAAAGTGCTTCAGTGGAAAAACACAAGGAGTGGGCCAAACCATGAATGCATGTGCCCAAACCTCTGATTCTCCCGGACAGAGTAAGGCACTACCAGAGGAGCTTCTTGTCAGACTCTAACCCAGAACATACAACCCTCTGACTGTTACTGTAAGCAACCCTATCACAGACCTGTCATTTTGAGCCCAGGCTTCTGTTTACAGCCTGCCATTAAACCTGCACAGTTTTTCCACAGGCATTTGCTTTCTCCAATACTCAGCTCCTCCAGTTCCTCTGTGCTACCAAAACTTGTGAAGTCAGCAGGGGATGTAAGGCAGCTCTGGCATCAGCTGTGTGGAAGAGCTGTGGGCAATGAATTGGTGTTGGCCGTCTTACAAGTGAGTCTTAAAATTGTCACGTCACTTTTGCACAATGCAGATTGGAGCATCAGGTAAATTTCAGACTGGAAGGGACTTGGGAGGTTCACGGTTCAAACCCAGCTCCCTGCAGGGCTAGTAGCAAAGCTAGAGCAGGTAACTTGGAGCCCTGTCCCACTGCATTTGGAATGTCCCTGAGGATGGAGGTGTAAACTGTCCCTGTCCCAGAGCCACACCCCAGCTACACCAGTCTCGCACAGAATTAATTTCTCCTTATGCCCAGTAAATATTTCCTCTGGGGCAGGTTGTCCCTATTACCTCTTGTTCTTCCAAGTGTGTCTCTGGGAAGAGTTATGCTGTGGTTTCTGTGTGCCACCTTGTCAGTAGCTCCCCTCTGCCTTGTCTTGTTAAAGCTGGTTCTCTCTGACATACATATGTGTATATTTATACATATGTGTATATATATATAGTCTTTTGGGAAGACCCAGATTGGAACTAGCACCCAGTTGTGTCTCACAGGTACCAAGTCCAAGAAATAATAATTTTCTTGAACTTGCCATCTTCATATTCTCCACTGCAGCAAGGGTGCTGTTGACTCACGTGTATGGCTGCTGATCCTGCTCTGTTTCTGGAACACTTCTGACACCCTCTTGGGAGGTTTTGACACTGCTTTATACAGGCAGAAGCAGTGGGAAGTGAGTGAATAGGAGACAGCTCCTCATCTTTCACTCATGCAAAGTGTGGCAGAGGCTTTGGCCATGCTCATATTTTCATGGAGAACAGCAGGACGGCAAATGCAGAAGAATTCAGGAGAGATGTACAGTCTGATTGTATCTGGTGCAAATATTTTGGAGACACATCAGTCTGTTCCTTGCTCCTCCCTCCTCATGTCCATCTGTCCAGGCATCCATCTCACCTATGATCAGACTGAACACTTCCCCTGAATTCTGCCTTTGCCTTCCCGCTCTTTGCACCTGAAGCAGCCATCCCTGCTCCCTGCTTTCACCGGATGCCTCCTCTGCCTGTTGGTGGAGGGAACAACTGGTTTTCCCTCTGGCATTACCTCCGGAGGGGGATGCCAGCCCTGACCCTGCTGTGCCCCGCTGCGCTGGCTGGTGCAGCTGTGCAGAAGTTGCTCGGCTGCCGGGATGCGAGCGGTGACGGAGCCGGGATCAGCCGGCAGCCGGGGCGGATAATGAGGAACAGATTTGCGCTGGGCAGTGGTTCCCATGCTGCGTTTCAGGGCAGAGCGGCCAGGATGGGAGAGCCTTTGTGCTCCGCGCTGCACCCCTCCGGCTCGCACGGAGCCAGCCCCTCGGCTCCCCCGGGTGTCCCCGCCGGCTGCCGGCAGTGAGCGGCCTCGGGCTCCCCGCAGCGCTGCGGACCCTCCCCCGCTGCCGTGCCACCCGGCGGGCTGCAGGGCTCCTCTCCCCAGAAGGCTTTCCCCACAGCCCGGCTGTACAAGGGAACAGGCTGCAGCGTGGACCGGCTGAGGACAGACAAGATCAGAGGGATCTTTAGGTCAGCAGAAGCTGGGTGGGGTGATCCACACCTTCCTTCGTGGCTCAGACTTCCTTGCTTTTCCCTGGAGGAGCAAACCAGACTGTGGGAATCTCTGAGGACTGCGTGATGAGTTTGCTGCTCCTGGGGATTTCTGCAGAACAGCCAAAGTGGAAGCCAGCATAGTGGGGGCTTTGATTTTATGAGTACCCCAGATCTAAGAGTTGTGATCCTCCCTGCAGCCAGACACAACTGTTCCTCATAGCTACTTGGAAGGCAAGGATCCCTGAAGAAGCCACCTGGGTGCCTCTCACCTCATCTTCTCCTGGCATCTGTGGCCACACGTCCAGGCTGTCCTGAAGGTAAATGAAATGTGTGGTGGGTTAGTTGGAGAGGGAAGGAGAGTGCTGAGGACACTTCGGGGAGGTGACCACCAGCCCAGTTGGTCTGGTCTACATCAGACCACAGGTCATCCCGAGCTTGTGGGCAGCCCAGGAAGAAGGGCTTGGAAAGGCCACAGGGCACTGGTAACAAGCAAGCTCTGCAGCAGCTGTGCTGTATCTGTGCTTTCCTCTGTCACAGCAATGTGGGGCAATCCCTGCCTGCACACAAGATTTGTCTCCTGGAGCCCAGCTAAGCCCACGCTGTTGAAGTTGGAGAGCCATTCAAAGCGTTACTTTGGCTCCTTGGCTGGCTGGGGGGAGGTTGGCTTCTGGCTGTGTACCCACCCGAGGCCTCACCGCGTGTGGCTCCCTAGCAGTTTTGGGTCTCTGAGACTCTCACACACGGCTCAGAGCTGCCCCGAGAGCCTTCCTGTAGGCATGGCTGGCACTGGGACCATGTGAGTATCACTTGTGCAGCAGTGACCCCTTCCAGATTTCTCCTGGACATTTGGGTCTTGCCTGCTCTCTCAGAAATTCCAGTCTCCCAAAGGCCAGGTTATTCTTTTCTCTACCACGTATGTGCGTGTAGACACACCTATTTTCAGGAGACATCCCTACCCTCTTCTATTTATGGAGAAAACTAGCAAAAGCTTCAGAAAGGTACCCCAGAAAGACAGAAAAAGAAATAAAAAAGGAACAACTATGAAGGCTCATAGGTTTTCCCATGTTGTGGTGTGGGGCTGGCTGATGGGAGCCGGCCAGTGAAGGAGCACCAGCCACACGTGCTGGGATGGAAGGGCTGTGGAGCAAGCAGGTAGGACAGGTTGCTGCCGCACAGTTAATTCATGATCCCTGATAGACTCACTCCGATCTTTGCTTTATTCTGCTAGGGAATAGATAGAACTCTTATAAATGTTTAACTTTCTTTTTTTTTTTTTTTTCCTTAGTAAAAATAGCTTTAGAAGCAAACAGGAAATTACAGACTGAGGAGTGCAATGAAGAGGGGAAAAAGTCAGGCAGTTACCTCGCTGTGCTTGGATTTGTCTATAAATACAGCTGCACGTGGGGCGTCGCTCGCCCAAAGGCAACCAAAGCGCCCGCAGAGTGGCGGGGATGAGGGATCGGGGATCGGGGATGGGGGCTCGGGGCTGGGGANNGGGGCTGGGGAGCGCAGGGGAGCAGCTCCGCTCGGGCGGGGGTGGCGCTCTGCCGCGGTGCCAGTGCCGCCGGCAGGTGTCGCCCCGCGCCGAGACCTCGCCCCAGCCCGCCCGCCAAGATGGCGGCCGCGCCCCCTCAGGGAGGCCCCGGCGGGGCGGGTGCGGCGGAGCGCGGCCCAAAGGCCGCAGGGATTCGGTGGCGGGGTAGTCTTAAGCGAGAAGGCAATATACATGTGGTAGCTTCACGCCTCCTTTGGTGTGCCAGCCCAAGCTGCTGTCCAGTTCCCTCCCGCTCTCCTGATGGCGAGTGGGACGGGACGTGCAGGTTCAATCACCAGCTCACACTCTTTCTCAGACACCTTCATCTCACCCAGCAGTAAACGCAGGAAGGGACTGCAAAATATGATCCAAAAACAAAGCCTTTTTTTACTGTGGGGTGGTGAGACACTGGAACATGTTTCCTAGGGAGGTTGTAGTTGTCCCAGCTCTGGAAGTGTTCAAAGCCAGGTTGGATAAAGCCTTGAGCAGTCTGGTCTAGTGGTCCCTGCCCATGGCAAGAGGGGTTGGGACAGAATGATCTCTAATGTCCATTCTTAACTTTGTATGCATGAAGAAAAAAAAAAAGCAGCAAAGAACACACACTTGGACCTAGGTGTTTCTGTGGTAGGGAGGAAGCTCTTGACCCACTTGTCTCTCCTCCCAGCAAGCTCCTCCAAAGGCTCATGGCCCCAGTCTAACAGTCCTGTATGAACCCCAGAAGGCTTTGAGCCTCCTCCTCAAACCTTCCCATGGCTGCTCTGCAGCTGGCCTTACCCTGTCTCGGTTTGGGAGCAGAGATCCCCTCTGCAACGACTAAGAGAGCAGCAACATTATGGAAGAAGGGCAAGTGAGAGGGAGAGAGTACAGATTGATGACAGGAGGCAGGAGCCCTCCGCCCTGTCTGTCTGAAGGGGAAGCTGCTCATCTTCAGGAGACACATTGTTACTGCTGCTGATAGCATCGAATCACACTTTCCTCCCCTGGGAGGGGAGGTGCCCAGGTGCCCACCCCAGCTGGAATCAGGCTCACAGCATGTTAGTTATGGGCTGCTTCCCAGTGCTTCCTCTACCTCCAGCCCACACTGGGAACAAAGGGTCCCTGGTACAGCAGCTATGATCCACATCACACCACCTCCTCACTGTGCCCTGTGTCCCACCTGCTCTGTGTTCCTGCCTGGCATCCTTGCTGTAGGCATTCCCTGAGGTTCACTCCCCTAATTGCCAGCTGTGGATGTTCCATGGCAGACTGCTCCTATCCCTGTCAAACCAGCCCTTCCCAGTGGCGTATAAGGACCCTTCTCAGCACTCTGGATCTGCAGTCAGCAGCGTTTATTCCAGACTCCCCTGGGGAGAAGACCCTGTACCTGAACTGCTCTTTGCCCACTCCAGAGTGACTGAATGCCAGCCTGAAGCCTTGCAGAGCTGCTGGAGGACTGAGATCTTTCCCCTTTGCTACCAGCTGGGCAAGGCTAGAGAGGAACAAAGCAGTTCTCCTCTGTACCTGGGGAAACTGTCGGACCCTGAGCAGGTTGTCATTCCCTCGTTGGAAATACCAGTTGGATTAAAGGTACTTTGACAAGCACCTGGAGGACTCACAGTGGGACTGCTTGAGTTCAGTGGGCAACACAGCCCAGATGTGACAGGCACCGTGACAGCTGGTTCCAGGGAACGCCCATGCAGCTCTATAAGGCACTGACTGGAGCTGGAGATGCATCTTGGGGCAATTGCTCTGCCCCAGGGAGTACTGAGCTAACTTAGCTGCTTCTCCGCCTGCCTGCTCTGGAGCAGCAAACTGCAGGCAGGTGAGAGCTTTCCATCTCTCTGGAGACATTCTGCCATGGGAGAATGGTTTGCAAGAGCTGCTGGGATCTGCTGGGTAGAGGCTCTGCAAATGCTGGCTGTAAGTGTGGGGTTTGGGGGGATTGGAGGGGCTGAGTGGGGGCTTGGCAGAGTGTGCACCCGGGGGGAATAGCAGTTCTGGGGGTCAAAGCTCCCGGATCAGAGTCCCTGACTGTCACCCCACGTAGGACCTGGGAGCTGGCCATGGCTCTGCAAACTGTGGAGCAGAGACTGCAGCCAATGGTTGGAGTGGGGGTCCCTGTCTCCTGGCAGGGCCTAGCTGGATTTAGGTTGGTTTCAGGAAGAGAAGGGATGGGTCTCCAGATCAGAAGTGTGTCCTAGCCCTTGTCTGGTAAATGGCTGGTGCTCAGTGGCATCCTCCAAGGGATGCACCCACTTCTTTTGGTGCAGGCTGGGCAGGTGTCTTGTGAGCGCTGGTTGCTCAGGTGTGAGCTGGGCACACAGCAGGGACACAAGTGGGGGGCTCCTGGTGGTGTAGACCCATGGAGGAGGGTGTCATCACAACCCCTACTCTGCCAAGCAGACCTGGAAAGAGGAGCAGGCCCTGGGAGCCATGACTGAGGATGGAATTTGCAGTGGTGTGTGACCCTGTGTTCCACGACTCCCTTGTCTGTGGGAGAGGGGCCAGGACAGGAAGGGTGTGGGTGCCTGCTGGCATGTCTGGCACAGAGGTGAGTGTGCTGTCTCAGAGAGTACAGTAAACATGTGCTGTGGGGCTAAATGGCATGCAAAATCACTGCCAGGAGGGAAGGTAAACAGATGACTCTTCTGTGCCATTAAATACGTGGGATCTGGAGAGAGATGGGTCACTTTTAGGTTGCTCTTCAGAAAAAGCTGACCTGTTCTTCTCTTCAGAGATTGTGGTGAATTTTGAAGCAACAATCCTGAAACCATAGCTGGATTTCTAAGCCAAGAGCACTTTGTTCTCAGGGAAGGCAGGCAGTGCCTAAACTCTGGGGGAGACAGACAAGTAGCTCCTCTTAAACCATTTAAGCTCTCTTGACTCCACATTCACAGCGATGTGTCCCTGACTGGCCCTGTGTCCTACAGGCTTTTGGCAGGGGTTGGGATATTTTCTCCAGTATGGTCCCATCCTGCAAACCAGTGCACCTGCCTAAGCACTCAAAGCACCAGAATGCTGAGACTCAGCTCCCAAGAGAGGAGTCCACTGCAGTGGGGAAACACCTCAGGATGTGGGTGCACTGGGATGGTGTCTGATTGGGCAGGAGGCTGGGTTTCTGTCCAAGTCCTGCTCCTGCCTGTGCTGGCTGCGTTCATGACTTCAAGGAAAAGTCTCTAGAGGCTGTTGTAGAGGCTTTAACCCAAGAGTGGTGGGCAGCACGGTCAGGTCATAATTTGGGGGCACCTCTGTGTGTCCCCTCCCTGGCCCAAAGTTAAAGGACCCCAAAGCTGCTCAGACTGAGATGGGTGTCTTGGGTGGGTGCAGAAGCAGGACTTAGTCCTGGGGACTCTGGCAGTGATTGATGCCAGCTGAGCCAAAACCCAGGGCACTTGGGGGTTCCCGGAACTAGTCTAACCAGCAACCAACTCTGCATGTGTTGAGTCTAGCTGGCTTATCTGGGAAGCCACTGTGTGTCATCAAGCTGTGCCTTCATATCTGGGCAGAGGCTATAAGGCTGATGTTCCCCTGCTTGCATTGCTTCTCTGTGGGACTGCACACTATGAGCTTGGACCTAGAATCATAGAATGGTTTGGGTTGTAAGGGACCTCAGAGTTCCAACCTCCCTGCCACAGGCAGGAATGCCACCCCCCAGACCAGGTTGCTCAAAGCCCTGTCCAACCTGGCCTTAAACATTTCCAGGGATGGGGCATCCACAGCTTTTCTGGGCAACCTGAGCCAGTGCCTCACCATCCTTTGAGTAAAGAATTTCTTCCTAACACCTAATCTAAATCTCTCCTCTTTTAGCTTAAAACCACTCCCCTTTGTCCTATCACTCTCTGCCTGCATACAAACGTCTCTTTTTTTTTTTTTTTTTTTTTTTGTAAGCTTCCTTTAGGTACTAGAAGGGGCTCTAAGATCTCTCCAAAACCTTCTCTGCTGCAGGCTGAACAGTTCTAACACTCTCGGCCTGTCCTCATAGAAGAGGTGCTCCAGGCATAGGATCATCTTTGTGGCCTCCCCTGAACCTGCTCTAACAGGTCCATATCATTCCTGTGCTAAGGACCCCAGACCTGGATGCAGTACTCCAAGGCAGGTCTCATGAGGGCAGAGGGGGAGAATCACCTCTCTCAATATGTGCTCCACCCAGCCCGATGTGTGAATTAAAAAAAAAAATTTATTCCTCTCCTTTCTTTCCCTTGTGGCACACATAGGTATTTGAGCCGCCCAAGTGGGACCTTCCTGTATTCTGTCCCTGTAAAATACCTCCTGTAAGATTTCCTGATGGTTAACTGCAGGCCATAGTTGCACATGGCGCTGAACAACATCTTGAATTGTTGCTGAAGACCTAGTAATTGAGTTGCTTCTGTTCCTTCAGATGGTGAGCGTGACCAGCTGTTGTTATGTAGTCTCTCCTTCAGTCCTTCTGGGAAATCACACCATGATTATATTTCTGGCTTAAGAAATTTTTTCCCTAATCAGACTGGGCCTCACAAAGAGGTTGCCACTTAGTGGTAATTACTTGCTTTAGAAGCTGAATGTCTCCTGAGGATTGCAAATAGAGGATTATCAAATTAATTAGTTAAACCAAGATGTGCTTTTGTGAAGCCAAGACCTGCTTTACTTGTGATCTGAAATAAAGGTTTAAATGTTATTAAACTGCATACAATCCATTCTTATCTCCCTAACGGGGAGAGCGAGTTAGTTCTTTCCTGAAGTGTAGTTGGTACATAGGGCTGCATGCAGCTCTACTTGCTGCAGCACTTGATGCCTTTCTTTCACAAACTCTGTTTTGAGCAAAATCTATCACTGGTTTTAAGGCTTGTTCTGGGTGGGGTCTAACACTACTTCTCAGTGGCTTCCCTTGTTTTTGTAGGCTGCTAAGTGGAAGGAGTATAGGGTTGGAGTTGGACTTCAATGATCCTTGTGGATCCCTTCAAGTTAGGATATTCTATGAGGGCTCATGGTGGATAGCTTGGTGGGACGGTAATGTACTTTTCAGGGTACAGCTTTGTCCATGGGATACCTGCATTGCCATGTCTGTGCACATGGGAGCTGGTGTAGAACCCCAGTCTGGTGATGAGATGCCTGGAAGTATATTCAGAGACATCCACTTATCAATGGGTTAGCAGGAGCCATAGATCCTGGAGTAGTGCTCTGCCACAGCCCATTCCCTTGGAAATCTCTGTGGCCATAGGAGGTTCCCTATGTTGTGCTGAGGACTGCACCAGTGATCATTCTAAGCTAACATGGAGCTCATGGGGGTATTTTCCTAAGAGCTGTTGGCCACAGTAATGTAATCATCCTGCTATCATCCATATTGCACAACTTCCCCTAGGTCAGGAGATGTCCTTATCTGGCATCTAAAACATCTGTCCTGTGTTGTTCCCAGCATAGCTGAATCCTATTCATAAAAGAATTGAGCATTTCCTGATCTGCACAACAGAAAATAAGCAGAACTCTGCTAAGTGTTGGCTCAAAGGCAGAGGTCCTTTCCCTGCCTCCTACCTCTGTCTGTCAACTCTCCCAGCTCTAGGTTGTGGTACTGCTTTAGGCACTTGAGAAATGCACTCCAGAAACCAGATCCAAGAAAGGAGAAAGAAAGTGAGGGGAAAGAGATCAGGGTCTGAAGTTAGAACCTCTGAAATTTTCAGAGCAGTTGTACTGACCCCTCTTCTACCTCCTTTTCTTTCAACTCTGGGGAGGCCCCACAGCCTTCAAAGGTTGGCTCCCATCCTTCCTAATGTCAGTGTTTGCTGGCTTTTGCTATAATTCACCTCTGGGACAGGCTGTGCTTAGCAATAATCAGCTGCTGCTGAAGGTGAGTACCAAAGCAGTTTCCTTGGTGTAAAATTGCCCCTCAGTCCATGCAAAGGACCTGGGTCTGCTGGATGGGAAGCTGGGGTGCCTAGGTCTCTGCCAGCATGGATGACAGAAGCCTTTTGCAGTGACTTCAGCAATTAAACCAACCCCGAGGAGCGCGCAGGCCTCGTGCAAGAGCGAGGAGCTGCCCCTGCGAGGAGACAGAGTGAGACTGTGCTGGGAACAAGCATGGCATTGTTGTCAGCCTCAGTCAAGAGGGGCTTTTTAACACCCACTGAAGTGCTGGCTACAGCTGTCTCCCATGTGCTTGTGCGGGAAATGGATCTACAATGCAGAAGAGGGAAAGGCCACTTTGCAATTAAAAAAAAAAAAGGAAACTATATTAGGATCCAGCCATGAGTAAACAGCAGTGCGATGTTCCCCTTAGCGCCATGCCATGGCACAGGAAATCACGTCACTGCCTCCGACTGGGATGGGGGTGAGCTGAACTCAGGTTCTTCAGCCTGGAAATCCATATGGGGGAAGGTGCTCTTGAGCTTTAAGTACAGTGTAGGAAAGGGAGGAGGTGTGAGATTGGGCTCTAAGCTGCTCTTGTGTTTGACAGCCTCTATAAATGGTGCCGCTGACTTCCCTGCATCCTTCTGAGTGGTGTTGGTTTGAGAGCTTGTGGAGAGCTTTCTTTTGTCATGGAAAATGGGATAGGAACAAGACTATGAGTACCTATGTGGTGCCTTCCTCATCTGTTTATGGGGATGCTGCAAGCTCCTCTTTCTGTGAGAAAAGTGTCACTTTTTCTGGTCATCAAAGAGCTGGAATTAGGTGGCTTGTGTCTTACCTGCTAACTCAGAACTAAAAGAGATGACACACTTGTGCTCCCAGGCCTGTGCAAGCCACCTGAAGGAGTGAGGAAAGCCAAAAGCTGCTCACCCTGGATCTGGTGCCAAAGGTCTGCGTGTAGGAGACCTGACCAGTTCAGTAACAGCATGGCAGCAGGTTCTCTGCTCCATCCCCTTCATCCCCATGGACTCTGGGGGTGACTCAGCTGTACCTGGCTCTGCACTGCCCTTTGTGCTGCCTGGGGAGCACATGACTCTGTTTCAAAGGTGAGGTAGATCCTGGCTTATGCAGTAGCCCCCCTGAAGGAGAAGGAGCTTTGGCCTGCAACTGGAATAACCCCAAAGAGCCCAGGCTTAGTACCCAGGCTGCTGATGGCTAGACTCTTTTGAGACTTCAGATCTCTATGTGGAGACTGATCCCTCTGCAGACTCCAGGGTAATCGCAGTGACCTGTTTGCTGGACAAAAGTAGTTGTGTGCAAAGATGGGGGCAATCACACATGGCATAATTTTTGAGGTTGTCTTGTGCAGAACAGTGAATTGGATCTGATCCTTGTGGGTCCCTCCCACCTCAGGATTTCTCTATGATTCCACAATTTGAGTTAGTCCTGGGCAGCCATGGCCTCTTGAAAGGAAACCTACATGTAATGCTGCAGGGACAGCAGGGACATTTCCATAAAACATCTAGATATGAGAGGCATGAAGGATCTTTTCTACCTCCTTTTATTCTGTGTTGGGGATATGCCTCCAACAGAAATAGCCTGGTACTTCTGATAGCACAAAGCTTGTCACAGTCAGTCACATGCGTGCTGCAGAGACATCACTCTTGGTGCTCCCTCCTCTCTGGGAGTGGACCAGTCCCTAGGGAGACTCACAGCACCTGCAGGAAGATATTGCAAAGGTTAGCCAAATGTAGCCATGCTCATTGCCTGGCAGATGTGCTGGGGGAATAGATGAAGGGTAAAGCTATTCTGCAAATGTAGCTTTGTGCTGACCCTGAAAGCTGTGGTCAGAGGCTCTGCTGGGGAAGTATGCCAGGCTCCTCATCCTCCTGATATGAATATGAGGGGGGAAAGAAAGGCTCTATTGCATCCACAGACAAGATCTAAGATCCCAGATTAGTTGTTGCAAATGACAACTAGGTTGTGCCTGTGCCGGGTTGTTAATACTTGTTGAGGTGGCAGGGATGCTCTCCTTCACCCAGTTTGGCATTAGCAACTGCTGTCACCTGACATGGACACTGCCTACAGAGGCAGTGCTGCTGCGGGGAGAAGGTGACAGGCTGTTTGAGGCCATGGGGGAGCCTCTGACAGCACAGGCTGTTTGCAAGCTGAGTGCTGAACAGTGAGGCAGCTGCTCAGCTCTGGTCACTGTCAGTGTCACAGCCCCTTTTAGGAGGACATCTCTTTGGCTTAAGGAAAGCAAATTGCAACCCTGCAGGGACTGTCATCCAGCCTTGCTGCCAACAGGAAATGCAGCAGCACACCAAGCAGCTGGTGGATTGAATGGTTGGCTTTGGGGCTGCTCAAACTCCCGGCTGCTAGTTAGTTCTGGAAACATGTGATGAGGCCATCATATGCAATGGGGTTTTAGGGCAAACTGTTGGCAGTCCTCCCCAGGAGAGGAGTATCTGAAGGTGGTCCTGAGCTGGACTAGCTCACATGGCCTCTGTTGCTGGCCCTGTGGAGCAGGGTTTGGAAAGGCTACGGGACTCTACCCCTTGAGCCAAGGCAGCAGAGGTGTTGGTAGCAGTTGCTCCAGCTTCAGCAGGCAAGTACCCTTTGTTGTTCTACTTGTCGATGCAGAGGGAGATATCTTCCCTTCTGCTGTAGGTCCTCACATCCTGCCTGAGTCACCCTGTCTCTTGGGATGGACTGGTTTGTGTGACCTCTCCCATAAGTGGGGACAACCAAGTTCCAGCACTGTGAACACCTTGATGGAGGGTCAGTCCCATCTGCTGAGACCATGCGCCGCTTAGGCTGGGGAGGCAGCGTCTGGACCCAGGCCCTGCATCTCGTGCCCAGAGCTCTAAGGTTTTGCCTATGTGTCACTTCCCGCCCTGCTTCCCGTTACACAAAGCCTTTGTGTGTCAGCAGATCCTGGGATGCCCCGCGGCACCTGCCTCTCTCCTCTCTCTCCGCCTCTGTGGCTCTGCCCTTTCCCGTTGTCACTTCTGGAGGCCGCTGCCTGCCTGTTTGGTGACCTTCCCCACTGCTCGGGCAGTATTTTGGCCCCTGGCCATCTTAAACAATTAATGGAGGGGTGGAGAAACTTGCCGTGTTAAATTACTTCCTCCTTTGGGAGGGGGTGAGGTCTCCACATCTCTCGCCCGATCCTAATGCAGTTTGTTGCTGTTGCCTGAAGCGGTCACTGCTCTCTGTTTTCCTTCTAGAAGTTAGAAAAACAATATTTCAGAGCGATCTCCCTGTATTTCTCGGCATTTCACTTAACCTGCAGCGGCGCCTCAGGATCTCGTGGAGTTGAGAAACTTCTCTGCACTTATTGAAAAACAAACCGAGAGGAGGCGAGGGGGGAGGATTTTGCTGGAAACCTCTTTGGGAAGCTGGAGACCTTCTCGGGATGCCTGCCTTATTCTCCTCTAGCAGCTATTCAGATCTTCCCGGGCGAAGGCAGCTCCCTGCCACGACGCGTCTGCATTAAGCAGGTCTGTGCGGCGGGCCAGGCGCTCTGAGGGACGCGGACAGCAGCGATGCTGTAAGGAGCAGCCCGGGAGCGCTTCTGGCTCTGCCCGTGTCCGTAAGGTCCCCGCAGGGCTGGGGGATGCGGCACCCTGCTCTCGCTATGCCCCTCTGCCGTCTAGCGCTGGAGTTGGCTGTCAGAGAAACCTTCGAGGTCCCCTGCTCAGCCCCGGTAGTGTCATGAGTTAGATTAGTTGGAGCTGTGCTGGGGGCGGTGAGGGCTTGGATTACAGTCCAGAACTCAAAGTGCTTCGGTGGTTCACGTCGGAGGGGAGAGGAGACGCCCCGTCGCACACATGGAGGAAAAAGAGAAAAAACGCTGTCTTTGGAAGTGAGGGGGAAAAAAAGGAGGCCGGGAACATGGTAAGGAAATCTCTGCGAAGGGCTCTTGCCCTGGGCACGAACAGGGCTGTACGGGATGAAGCTGCTATCGGGGCAGCCTGCCCGGAGCCAGCGCACGGCGCTAATGCCGGGAGTGGGAAACAGCTCTTTTGGCATTTCCCGTTACTCGAGTGGCACACTGTACTCTTGGTGCCAGTCCTGGGCGGTGGCTGCAGGGACACGGGCTTCTTGTTGGCACCGACCCCTGCGAGGTGCCTATCGGGGTACAGCGCTGGAATGAGAAGCTGCAATGGGTCAGTTCGGGCAGAGCCTTGTCTTTTGTGCTGCCTGGGTGCTGGGCTCTCCTCCTGCCCTCACTCTTTGCCCATCCTGCTCTGTGGCTCTGGGCATTGCCCTCTTGCAGAGCCTTTTCTCCTGCCCAGGATGGGCATCCAGAGAATCCCTGGAGCTGGGCAGGGACTCTTCCTTTTCAGTGTCAAGTTCTGCACGTGGGGATCCTTGTTTGGAGAGGGGAAAGGATGGCGAGCCCAGTGGACAGCAGAGCACCCAGACTCCCTGGGAGTGGTTGCAGGGCCATCCCCTGCCCAGCCACACTGGCACTGCCCTGCAAATAGAGGTGCCCAGCCCTGGGCTGTCAGCAGGAGGGATCGCTGGCCCTGTGGTGACATCCCACTGGGCACCAGTCTAGCTTCTGATAGTTTGCTCCTAGGCTCAGGCTGAGATCCATATGCCCAGCAGCCCCAAATCTCCTGGAGGTGTCCTGCTATGTCATGGGCCACTTCCCCACAGCAGAGGGAACAAAGTCCATGAGGGGGACAAGCACCTTGCATTGCTGCTGTGCCTGGCAGTGACTTGCTCTTTCTTAAAGGTTCAGCTTCTGAGCCTGGAGAAACTTGGCTTTAATTGAAGGATAAATTGACCAACTTCTGGTTTCTGCAAGTTGAGCTAAGTTTATAGACCCATGTCTTTTTCCTTTACCACCCTGCAGCTCCTCTGCAGAGAATCTTGTGGTGCTCTTTACCCTCACATACCTGTCAGAGCTATGGTGTGCTCTCCTCTGCCATCCCTCTGTGGAGGCCTGCAGGCATCTCACTTCTACTTCTCCAACCCAGTCAGACGACCCCTTTCCCTCCCCATGCCTAGGGTGTTGCAGGCAATTTTTGGTCTATGCAGGATATATTATGAAATTGTAATTGAAGAAGAGCACTGTTTGGGGTTGTGCAGGGTTGGTGCCATCCCTTGAAGTCCCATGGGCTGTATTTTGCCATATGGGCTGGAGCAGTGCTTGTGAAACTCTGCCCTGGGAGGTCTGAGGCAGAGACTGGCTGCTGCTACTCTGCTCCTTCAAGTTGGAGGTGTCTTTCTGATTCCCAAGTGCTTCAGCCCCAGTTCAGGTCCTCTTTGATGTTGTTTTAATGTGTGATGCAAAAGCTGTCAAGCAGAGACCTTTGTGTGGAGCAGTGCCATGACCAGTCCAGATGGTTGGGCATTCAAGGACCATGTATCACTGTTCAGGAGGGATCGTGTGCCTCTCAGGTGCTGAGTGCAGCTGGAAGGAATAGGAACCAGTGGCCAAGCTGCACCAGACCCAGCAATGAATGCTGGCCACATTGTGGACACCTCTGGTCCATGGCAAGTGTCTGTTCTCAATGCTGTGGTAGACCAGTCTGCACTTTGGGAGGTGCATTTCTGTGACGGTAGCTCCAAGCTGTTCTGATGGACTCAAGTTTTTTGTGTCCTGGTAAATCAAACAAACCCTGCAGGCAAAAGATTTGGATCTCAGTGAATGTATGTCAGTCTGCTGGCCTGCAGGAGACCTTCCATGGCCTCCAGCAGTCTGCAGGACTCTTGGAGACTTGGCTCCTGATGGAGGTCTAGCAAGGCACAACTGCTGGCTGCCCTGCTCTGCGTGAGGCAGATGATTCCTCTTCATAGGGTTTCAATGTTAGAGCTGATGTGTGTGTATGGGTACATAGGGTTATGGCAGCTGGGAGATGCCCAAAACAGCAAATGGGTGTGACACCTTGGGCCAAAGTAGCCCACTTCCACTGGAAGTGACTTCTACAGCTGTGGAAACCCCATGGTGAGAGCAAGGCAGGAGCCTGGCTGGGCTCTTTCTACTTTGCTCACCCGTCATGGCTTTTGTGACTTGGGATCTATCTTCATTCCCTGGTATTCCCAGGATTCACCTTTCCTGGTGATTCCTGCAGAGAAGCTCTGGTGGCACCTCTATGTTCGTAGGAGAGAGGATGGGGTTCAGCAGAAAACAGGGCTTTTTATCCTCCAGTTATTTCTTCTCCCAGGGTGGGAAGGAAATGAGTCTGGGAATCACAAAAAGCTTTAAGCATTGGGGATCTTCTTTCTTTATTTCTGTGCCAAAACAATGAGCAAGATGTTGGAACACAGACAAAGTCCAGAGACATAATCCTGAGCACATGGAAGCAGTTTGAAAGCACCTCCTCTGGGGTAGCAAGGTTGACAACTTGCATTTTGCCCAGCTTCTTTTTAAAAGCACTGGGCAGGTGAACATGCTGTTCGTTGTAACAATAAAAATAATGGTTAAATGCAAGTGACAGGCCAGCTGCATCCAGGTATCTCCACATGGGAATTGCCAAATGTGTTCTAGTACCACATGGAAATGCAAGACAGCAGGTGCTTATGGTGAGACAATGCAGGTATCCAAGGAGGACTCTACGCTGAGTGTCAGCACTTATTTTCTGAAAACTAGCATCCTGTAGCATAACCCCCTCTGGCACTGCTGCTGGCCACCTACCCCCACAGGCAGTTGCTATACCTTGCAAGCAGAGGAGATCATAACATGAGAGACTTGTCAGCATTTTGTGGCTGGTCAGTTCAGACAAGATAGCCAGCATGTCTGCCTCTACATTCAAGAGCACAGGCACAGTGCTCAGCTCACAGAGCCTCATTTTCTAGCTGCATCTCAAACATAACCTGGTCTGCAACCAATCTGTGTAAAACATGAACCTGTGCACAGCCTTAACCTGAGCATTGGCACTGAGTGTGGGTGGAAGTCACATCACAGGGGCTGCAGGCTCCTTTAGCACTCAAGTGTTGAAAAAATCTCTGTTGAAACAATCAAAGTGTCTTCTGCAAAAAGTATAAACTGAACCCACCTGTAGGCACTTGTACCAGAGCACTTTTTGTTCCTGTTCTTGGCTGTCTATGCATGATGGAACCCCCTGTTCCAGTCCTGCAGAGCTCAATGTAGCCAAGGTCTGAAAAAGTGAGTAGTAGCACTGGGAACAGATATGTTGCTAACTGAAGAGCAGTAAAAAGCAAGGAGAGCGTGCCAGGGTAAAGGTGCCCACTTCTGGCCATGGGATGCTCTGTGTTTTTTGCACCATTCATAGTACCTGGTTTGTGGCTCAGAAAAGTGAGTGAACATGCCCTTGTTGATTCTCAAGGTTTGACAATGCTAATACCTCTCTGGCACACCAAGTGCCTCATCTCTGTTGGCTGGCTTAGTCTTTCATTAAAATATTAACAAAAAATAGGGCCTTTCTTGGGGTAAGTGCTGGTTTCATATGTATCCTATTTTCTGCATCACTGGACACGAAGCTGAAACTTCCAAGATAAAGCAGCACAGAATTAATCTGAAAGTCTTTCTGTTTGCTCAGATTTGCCATCCTGCTATCAGCCTGGGAAGCCCAGGATGAACCCTTGCTCCAGCTGGTGCAACCAGCCATTGATTTGAATGGAATCAAATGGCTCAGCTAAAGAAGAGACTTGCATGTGCTCGTCCTGGACACTGGTGGATGTGGTAAAGGGGAGTCTCCGTGGGGCATTATGATACTCTGCAATGGGGCACATTACTGTGGTCAGATGGTGGTTTGGATGCTGCAGAGAAGGAAAGCTTCTGGAGTTCTGGTGACCTTAGCTAGGTGTCCACCTTGAGCTTTGTAGCCTGTGTTAGGTGTGGCAGAGGCTTCCTGAGCAGGTTCCTTCAGGAGGATACCTTCCCTGAGGCTGCTTGTCAAATCTCAGTGCCTCCCAACAAAACCCCAGCATTGCTGAGCCTCCAACATGGTTAAAGGATGTGGGTTATTTGCTGTCTCTTGTCATCTTGCTGAATACATTTACCTTTTGAACAAGGTCCCTCTCATAGGTTCAGGAGGCTGGTATGCAGACCCGTTAATGGATCAAGGGGAAAAATGCCTGTGGATGTATTCTCCTTTGTGTTTGGGCTTATAACCACCCACGTTTTGGCATACGTCCCTTCTGTGCACAAAGATCTTTTAGAAATTGCTAGTTAAATCTCCACCCTCCTTTGATATGTATGGAAATAATGGGACACGTGAGACTGTTTTCTGTTTGGAAAAAAAAAATCTATAAAGGGAGTAGCTTTAAAAGCCTGTGTTCACCCCTTTCTAACTCGGGAGTTTAATGAAAGAAATGCCCTGAATTTATGACTGTTTTACTTAGCTTTCCGGGAGGCATGCATTTAGTGCTGTATCCAAATGTAGGGGAAATGCTTTCATCGGAATCTGTCCTAGGTTTGCTGCTTAGAGGCAGGAGGAGAACTTGAGCACACATGTGTCTGTTCCTCAGTGAGCTCCGAGAATCTTGGAACAAATCTTGGTCCCTCTGACCAGGAATACTTGTCCCTTCTGCAGTACAGACTGATGCTTCTTGGAGTGGCCCATGGCTGAGCTGGCATAGCCATGGACATGTCTGAGCTGCCTGTTCTGTTCTTCTAGCTCATCCTTCCTTGCAGCCTCTTCCTGAGACACATCTGATCACTGCTGCTGGATGCTTTCTCCTGTCAATGGTGTGTAGGGATGTGCCCCTCCAAGGAAGGTCCTTCTGCACTAACTGTTTTTCACATGCACTCAGCCATCCCCTCCTGGAATTGCAGCTCTGCTTCAGCGCAGTTTCTGTCCCCCTCTGACACAGCAGGACTTGTATTTCATGAGCACATGCTAATACAGTGTGTTTAAGGCCAAAAGGGGTTTTGGGACCATAGAATGTTACCTAGCTCCCATATGGAGCCTGAGAGCTCTGTAACTAAAACAGGATCATTTTTCTGTGGCATCTACCCTCAATTATGGAGGTTGCAAGACATGGAGAATCCACCAGTCCCCATGGGACTCTGTCCAGCAGCTCGTGTACCTTGCAAAGGGAAGGGGTGAGATCTGAACATGAGTCCAGAATGTGTGCAACACTGGCACAGAACTAATAATCTAAATAGTGACCCCATGAAGATCGTTTTTGGCACTCATCAGCTGGCCTGATGAAGGATTATCATTTGCTTTTTGAGCACAGGCGGCTGCCCATCTGTTGTAAGATGCCCCCAGATGGGTGTCTGAACACAACGGGTTGGCTGTAGCCTAATGCCTCTGACTAAAAGGTGTTAAAATGAGCTGACCTGTTTGGTGAAGAATTTACTTAGGGTATTTTATAGCTGGCTGGTATAAAGAAATCTTTCATCTGCCTGGAGTGCCCTGTTAGTTGGTACCCATTAGGCAGAAAGGAGAAGGGGCACAACATGCTGCTGCTTGGGCTGGTTTGCCAGATGGATGCCAATGCCTGAAGTTGAGAGCAGAGCAAATGCTGTCACTAATAATAGGGTGAATGAGCTCAAGCAATTTCTTTTGTTGGATAGCAGAGAGAAAGGTTTTCAGTGCATTTGCAGAAAGAGCCCTATAAAGAAAGGGAGTCAGCTGCAATGTCTCAGGACTTGTATAGAAGTAGCCTGTGAAATTCTTGGCTCTGTCTGTGGTATCTAACAGGATTTTGCAAGCCTTGTCTGAGCCTGTTGTAGGAACATGACACTTGGAATGTGGAGGTCCCTGGCTGGACTGTGGCATATGGTGCCACGGCCAGAGTGTTGGTGCCCAAGGCAGGGCAGCCTGTGCAGTCTGGCAGTGGGAGTGAAGAGGAGACCTCCAGGCAGTCTCGAGGAGGTGGAAAGGTGCACATGGGTAACAATGGGCAGTGAAACTATGGCTGCCAGTGCTCACGCTCTTCCAGCGTGAGTCTGTTGCTGAGAAGGTTGTTCTAATAGTACCCAAAGCTTTGCATCACACAGAGTACAACCTGGTTAATTAATTGCATTGTTAGAGCTATGCCAGTGATATTTAAAAAAAAATAAATCTGTGCTTAGACAGTTATTTCAGATTAAGGACTTAATCCCTTGATTAAACTAAACCAAAATAAGCTGGAGTCCAGCTGTAGGATGATGTTTTATACACAGCTCTTCTCATCCACTTGCAGGCCCTTGCTTCAGCTGGAAGATGTCTGTTTAAGGGCAGGGCTTTGATCTGTTCACTCAGCTGCCCTTTAAACACCTATATTATCTCCTTGATCTATTTCTAATAGAAAGTAACTGGTCTTTGAGAGCAGGGCTCATTTGTTGCTATGGATAAGACCTACCTCCTCCTCAGTACATTGAGAACTCGTTTGGGAGCAAGACATGTCCCTGTGAGGAAATGCTTATCTCCATTTCCCAGTTCTTCCCCTCTGACTAAAAGACAACTTTCTTGGATTGTGGGTCACTCCCACTTTGGCCTCTTTAATCTCCAGCAGTTTTCAGCAGCTCTTCTGATGCGTTGGATGTTGCACAAAGGAGAAAGTTACAAGATCTTCTCCAGAAAAGCTGAAGTACAAAAACCTGAAGGGTAGAGAGGAGTAAGGTGAAATAGGGGGAAGGTGCTGTATTAGACTCAAGTAAACAGGGGTCTTGAGCTGGGGAGCAGGCTTAGGTGACCGGTCATGCTGCCATATGATAATGCCTGTATTAGGCCACCTGCAGAGTGGTGCAGAGCCAGGGATGTACCTGAACCAGGCTGTCTCTGCTGCCTGCTATGCCCTGACTTTTGCTCCAGCATAAGGACAGCATTGGTGTAGCTGTGCACTCCAAAGTTCGAAGCTCACAGGAGGTCATGCTTCACTTTCAAATCAATCTGGAGTGTCCCCCTTGAGTGAAAACAAACCAAGCCCTGGGCTTGGGGAGATCACCCAGCTTTGGGCCTGCCTTTCCCCAGCTGCGCACGCCCAGACCTACAGCATGCGCAGAACAGGGACCTCGGAGCTGAAAAGCAAATACATCATTTTTCCCTTTGTTTAATTAAATGAGAGATCATGAGTTAATCGCTTCCAAGCGCTTGTTTTCCTGCAGTGCCTGGAATGATAATCCTGTGTGCTGCCCAGTAGGAGCTGCTTTGGCTGCTGCAGCCGCGTCAACACGGAGTAGGGCTGGGAGAACAGAGGGAGGCATCTGGAAATGATTCTCTGAGCTCCGTCTGCAGAGCACCACTCCCTGCAAAGCTGTAGGAGCTGGTTTATCCACAGGCTGTGGAGCAGTCCTGCCTGTCCCATGGCAGGGGAGCTGAGCCAGGCTACTACAGCCATGCCCTCTGCAAGGGATGCCATGGGGCATGCAGAAAGCAGCTTGCTTTTGGAGGTACAGCCCTTCAGCAAAGCAGGCCTGGGTGTGACTGCAAACATTTGTCTCCCAAGTGGAACTGGGTGCTGTGCTTTTCTCCCTGAAAAGCCTAAAACAATAGCCCAAAGAGCAGGTAGAGCTGTTCCTGGTTATCTCACCAGAAGGTGGTGTAATTACAGGAGTGGGCATGCGTACCTCTATAGCTGCACCACTTAATAATACATTATTTTATCCAGAGGAAGGCAGGGTGCTGAAGGCAGGCACTCTCTTCTCAGCCTCCCCCTGAGCCTCAGAGCGAGCAGCAGAGGGGGGAGCTGGCACTTGCTCTGGGAAGATTTTTCTCTCTTGAACTCATTGCCGCTGTGATTAGAACAGCTCAGGAAATGGGGCTGGGAGGGTTCTCCTCTCTGCAGCAATGAAGTGGGAAATCTCAAATTTTGTCAGAAAAACAAGCCTTGTTTTTAGCCAAAGACCTTTCTGAACACAGAAATGTCTCTTTTATTTAAAGGCAAAGCAGCCTCTCTTTCGGCTTTGTGTCAGAAAGTGGAAAGGCTTCATGGAAAGCCCAGAGGTCTGTTTTTACTGGAAATGAGGTTTCTCACGTCAGCTGAGAGTTGAGCAGCCCCAGCCAAGTGGTGCGGCACAGCAGCCTTTGCTGGCGGCAGGACCAGCTAACCCTGCCCTGCTCAGCGCCTGCTGTGAGCTCCTTTTCCCCCAGTCCCAAAGCTGGCTGGGAGCCATGGGCAGTCGCTGTGCTGTGCTGCTTGGAGCTCTGCCTCTCCCCAGTTTTGCTGTTATTTCTACTTTCCAGTCTGGGGTGTGGGAGGGTTGGGTCATTTCTTCCCCTCACCTTTGCCTACTCTAGTCTCTCCTGTCCTGCCTTTGCACTGTGTCTTGGCACCTGGGCAAGAGGGGAGAAAGTGGGTGCGTGCAGGACGTGGCCAGGCTCTGGGCAGCCAGCAGAAGAAGGGCAAAGTTGCAGGAGCTCCTGGCAAGGCCTCCCTGCTGAGCGAGAGCCGAGACGCTCAATGACTCAGAGCTGGGTATACCACGGGCACCACTCGCTGTGCTCGCAGCCTCGCCGGGCTCTGCTCCACTGCCCAGCTATGCTTCTTGCTCTGCCAAGCCACGGCAAGCTCTGGATTAAACTGGGGCACTTTGGGACATGTAGTTTCATTCTTTGGCAGCTCTAATGAGGGTGTAGTTTTCTGAGAGCAGAGCTGTAGGTTCTTTAGATAAATTCCTGTTGCACGATGAATCCTCAGCGTGTTACATGGGCCAGTCCAGCCTGCTGGAAAGGAGCGGTCTGCCATAAGTCATAGGTTAGTCAAACTGTTAGTCTGGTCTCACTAAAACAATCTCTTTCAGTAGTCTGCAGACAGCATCTGTGCTGTCAGCAGGGAAGATCTGTGCTTCTTCATGTCCATCTTGACCAAGGCTCAATACTTTGGAGCAAAGTGCTTGGGTGAGTCGTAGGGAAAATGCTGCCAAGGCCTGTGGTCCCAGATGGGCCCAGCAGCATTGCAGCCCTCCCCTGCACTGACTTTTCTCACTTTCCTGAGCCACTTGGGTTGCTGTCTCTTGCTTGAAGAGGACAGGTATTCTGATTCTGTGTGAAGTGTGTGTACAGCCTAGGGGATGATCTCTCTGCTCCACAGGCAAGCTGACTTCTCGTTCGCCAAACCTGTAAGAGGTTCTCCATGGTTCAGACTTAATTGGTGAGCAGTAGGTCCCAAAGAGGAAGAAGTTCAGTCCTGAGTCAGAAAGAAATGTAGAATGACAGGAGTTCCCAGTGGCTGGAGCTCCTATGTTGCTCTCTTCATGCCCACAAAGGTAGACAGAAAATTCAATGAGTGCACCCAGAAAAGCCCAAGAAATTCCTGGTTACTCCAGATGCCTCATGACTGGCTCCTCTCTCATCCTGCAGTGTCTGCTTGCACAAGGAGAAGTAGATGTGTCCCTGAAAAGGGTTGCAACAGCTGCTGGGCTCCTCTTCTTCCCAGGCACTCGTAGCCTCATTTCTGATTCACTCATGGCTCTTGTTGCAGCTCATGATGGAGGGCCTCTAAGGGCTGAGCAGCAGAACTTTGCCACAGCAGTGTTTATTGTTTTATTTTTCACAGCATCTGTGGCTCCTGTGATATGCAGGGGAGGGATGGCAACCCACCCACCCCACTGTTCAGACCCGAGCCCTCTGTCAGCTCTGAAGTCCTCCTGGATTCTCACTGCTCCCCTGGCCTCCTGGGTGGGACCATGCTAGGTTGTTCCTGTCACAAGGCCCATCCCACCCCATCCCCATGTGGTGCTTTCCTCTTCCCTCCCTGTGCTCCAGCCCCTGCACCAGCAGCCAGCTCCCAGCTGAGCAGCAGTGAAAGCCAGTTTGGCCGGACGCGACCTTAACCTGGGCTTTATTTAGCGCATTGATTTATAGAGGGGTTATTTTAAAAGCATGTTTCTCTTTTGGGAGGTGTGGTGAAATGGTGGCAGTGAGCTGGAGTTTATAGGTCCTCCCTATAAATTGACAAAGAATCATTTTAATCCCAAGACTCCTTTTGCTTGGGGAGATGCTCTCTGGCTTGCTTGGAAAGTGCTCCTGTTGGTATTTGTGCCCAGTGGCTGAAAAGGAGAACATGTCCGGAACCTTTCCTGTGAGAGGGATGTGGCAACAGTGTTGGAGGCAGGGAAGCTTGAAATTTGCAGTCCCTGAAGGAGGCTGTTTTTTTCAGGAAGCTCCTGTGCCAGGTTATGCCAGCTCTTGGAGGCCACTGTGGGCTGGTTGTAGTGCAAGGGTGCTGGGGCAGGAGTGCCCCCTCTTGTGGATCCTTGTTAGATTTAGCTCATTCTCCTGCTTTCAGATGCTGTTCACTCATCCCAGGTCACAGAAGTTTCTCCTTGTGCCTGCCTGTTTGAGATAAAGGATGGAACCTCTGAACAAGTTGCCCAGAGATTGTGGAGTCTCCTTCTCTGGAGATACTCAAAAGCTGCCTGGAGTAACATGCTCTAGGGGACCCTGTAGAGGTCTAAGGGGCTCCTAGCATGGTCTAGGGGATCCCGGAGCAGGGAAGTTGGACTAGATGACCTCCAGCAGTCCCTTCCAACCTTGCTCATTCTATGATTCCATGATGTTGTTTTTAGGTGAGATGGGCTCTAGACTTCAGGTTTATCAGCTTCAGGACCTTGGGGCACTATCCCCTTCTCTGGTTTATATGAGTTCCCAGTGCCTGCAAACCCTGTCTCCTCCACGTGCATGGCACACGGCCCTGCCTGCAGGCTGGATGTGTGAGGCTGCCCATCTGTGCTCTGGTATTCCACAGCAGGACCATGAGGCCTCTTGCAGCCCTGGCTGAGGTGCTTTCCTCCAGCCCCTCTGCAATCTGAGAAGTTAATTAGTGCAAATAAGTAGCCCCATCCCTAGGATTGTGAGCTGGGTTAATGAGTCCCTTATTGAAGGAGAATCTGTTGCTGTAGGAGGCTCCAAGCTCTGCCATACTCTACCTTCTGTATTTTCAAGGGGGGCTTCTGAGGCACTGCCGTGTTTCACCCTCCATCCAGGCAGGAGCTATCCCTGTGTGACTATCCTGTGTGGGAGCACTGGAAAGCAGTGGCACCTCCACGTTCATCTGCGGCACACGGAGGCTGCATCCATCCTTGTTCTGTAGCCTCCCAAGTCTGCTGGTGCTACAATCCCGTGTAGCATGGTGGGATGTGGGAATCTACTTCCTGTTTGGGGCTTTTCCAGCAGAATTAGCAGAGATTGGTGCAAACACCTCTTTCTACCAAAAGGCAGTGTTTGAAACCTTCTCTCTATCTCCTAGAAACCTACACAGCTATGATGGCTTTGTGGTATAGTCAAGCCAGAGGGAGATAAAGTCTCTTTGCTCTGGAGTGGAGTTAGCACTGTGCTCTGCAATGGCTACAGGCTATGGTTATTCTGTATTTTACTAAAGGAAGGATAATGTATGACCTGGTTTATTTTAACCATATCCAGGATTTTTGATTTGGTGCCAATGTTAATAATTGTTTTGTGAAGGCTAAGGCAGCAGGAATGGTGTGAGAACCTTAGAGTGATGCACTGCCTTGTGTGCAAATATTTTGACTTCTTTGTTTTATCTGCAACAGTAAATTTAACAGATTTATTTTTGGGAGGGATTGATATCTGAAAGAATTTTGCTCAAGCAGGGCATGGGGACAGAAGATGGCACAGAACCAACCCCAGCTGCTTTTGACTGATATTTTGAACTTGTGGGCTGTGGAGGGTTGGAGGAAGATTGTTGTCAAATGCTGCCAGCAGCAATGCTACAGTGATAGTGCCCAAGCAGGTGACTGGTGGGGTGGGAGAGCACCTGTGTGAAGGCCAGCTTTGTCTGATTAGGTCACTGGCACTTGCTGGGACAGGTTGGTGTCAACAGAGGTTATTACTTTTCTGAGTGGGAAGTAAATTGTGTAAAACAGCCTTCTTCTCCTATTTCAAATTGGGGTTCAATGCTCATCCCTAGAATTCAGCACTTGGTAGCATGCACATAGGGCTCCTGCTTTTGGAATTCTTGGGTTAAGATTATTGGTTTAAGAATTCAAACTCGGGAGAATCTATGATTCTATGAGTATGAAAAATATCTCCTTAACCACTGTTTATCTGATTGCATTGGCCTTGAGGAGTATTGCAGGAGGCAGCTGGTCTCTCTGAAAAGGTGGGGACACTTTAGGAGCCTGCTGCCATCTAGCCTTGCTTGTTGCTGACATCAGGAGAAACAGCAGAAAAGGTAAGGAAGCAGTACTGTCCCACAGGCAGTGTGTGGTTTGCCTGCCACCAGAGTTCTGCCAGCTTGTTGCAGCCAGTGATTGTGGAAGCATCACCTGGGCGTCCTCACCTCTCCCGTGCAGTCCCACAGGCTGTCCTACAAGGCAGCTTTACATCAGAGCAGGGAGTTTATATTGTGCTTAAAACACCCAACCCCCTAAAGGAGGAACGTGGAGATCATTAAGCTGTAAGAGATGGGAAGGCTTGTGTGAGGAGCATAATTTCTGCTGGGCTGCAGGTCAGTTCAGGTTTGCTCTGAGACTGTTGAACTTTCTCAGGCCAGTGGAGGCATCTGCAGTGATGTGCAGTCATGAAGTGGAAGCAGTGAAACGGTTTGTTTCCTCCTGATCCCCTCATTCTACTATTCCCCGGTTGTTGGTGTAAGCTGTTGTGGCACTGCTTTGTTTAACTTTCTCTCCCAATCTTGCTGTGGGACTGAAGTGTGTTTTCGGGCATGTCCATGCAGTTGTTCCTGTTCTACAGGAGGCTGTAGGGCTTCTGGGCCAGCAGCTGAAGTGCTTTTCTTTTCTCTAGTGAAAGGAGGTGGATTTAGATCAGATGAGGATCTGGCCAGACACCTGAGTAAACTTTCATTTGGTTTTGTAGCAAAACTTACTGCCACTGGCTGTAAGTTAGCCCAAGGGATCCCCTCTAAAATAGAAAAGAAAGGAGGGATCCTGATCCTCTCTCCAGATATATACAGCTTTATATTTTTTTATTGTTACTTTTTTGGCAGGCTCTCTTGATTTACACCCATGCAATAACTCAGAATTTGGCCTCCAGCACTGGAATTGGTCCTAACACTATGGGCAGGCTCTGGCTGGCAGGTTCTCCCAAATGAAGGTGGATGCAGGGAAGCCATTGCCTCTGATCCCCCTGAACAGGCATCCGAGGTATCAAATGGGTGTGCTCAGGGACCACAGGCAGCCCTGTTCACACGCAGCATATGAATCCTGGTGTGAGGCATCTCGCACTACAGAAAATTCCTGGCTCCTGGAGTGGAGCCTTTCATGAGAGGCAAACAGCTTTGAATAATGGCTTTCCACGGGACCAAACAGCTCTGGCACCTTATCCTGTGCTGGGACTCCAGAGCGCAGGAGACTGAGGAGCTTCAGCTCACTGCAACTGCCCTTAGCCCTCCGAGGAGTGTACCCAAAATTCGGGGCTGGTGATGCGCTTACCCCATGATTGTCTCGCTCGCACGTGCTCACGTGCTGCGGTGTGGTCTAACAGCCGCCCCACCCCGTGCAGGCAGGAGAAGGACTTGCTGCGTAAGCAAAAGCTGGGAATTCTCGCCGCTGTGCGCAGCACTCTGAGTGAGCACTCCACTCCCGTTTTGGGAGAGCTTTTCTGTGCTTACCTGGAATCGCTGGTGCCAAAAGAAGCTAGAAAGGACAGCACTTGGCTCCTTTGATCTTCATTCCTCCTGCACTTGGAGATGGCTGTGCTCCTGGGCGTTGGGCAAATCGTGCCCTGGTACCACTAACACTTTCTCTCTCGGCAGGACTCGGAATCACTGGACGGCTGCATTCAGAGTACGTTATCAGCACTCTACCCTCCGTTTGAGGCTACCGCAGCCACTGTTCTGTGCCAAGTTTTTGATGTGGTGGAGAAGACGTACCGTGGGGATGGACTGCACTACCTCATAGACTTCCTGATTCCAGCCAAGCACATCCTGCAGTGCATTCAGCAGGATGCCTGTGTGAGTACATCATGCTCTCTAAGGCCTGTGAAGGCTTTCTTGGAGAGTTTTCTTTCTGTTCTCGTATGCAAAACGGCTGGCAAAAAGCGCTTGAGTACGTATGGCAGCCTAGGTGGGAGGGCAGGCAGACAATTAGGAAACAGTTGAGAAATTGTTGTTGAAGCTTAACCCTTCAGAGATCAGAGATCAGGTGTGGAGCAGTGCTCTCCCCTTCCATAATCAGGAACACCAAAGGCTTAAGGGATTCACAGGAAGAGGTTTAGCAAAGTGTTTGCTAAATGTGGCTGACTTGAGTGACCTCTGACCCCAGCTGTTCCCTGGCCCTGTGGATGAAGCTGTCGGGCTCTTGCCACTGGCAGGATGATGTGCAGGGCAAAATGCTGCCAGTCGGTATTTTTCCCAGAACTCCAGCTCCCCTTTAATGGTTGCTGGAATGGTCACAAGGCTCAGTAGCCCCGAGGAGTCATGTTACATTTACTGCCAGAACGAGTCCAAGATTAACGTGCTTTACTGTTGGGAGTCTAAAATGTTAGAAACGATGAGTCAAACACTTCCATCACAAAACTTGGCTCGAAGTCTGCAAGATGAAAAAAAACCCAACCAGGCCAAACAACCTAAAATGTGGGTTCATTCTAACCTTTTTGTCTCTGAATGCAGAGGGGGTGTGTGGCTAGGCTTTTGATTCAAGTCTTCATGGTAGAGGACAAGGAATTCTAGGAGGAAAAATATAGAATAGAGGCTGAAATAGTCAGTTACTCATTTGTTTCAAGGAAGTGAAATAGTGGGGGGAGAGACCCATCACATAGGATGGATCGATGTGAGTCGGGCATCTTGAAAGTGTGTGTTTTGGTGCAGTATTTGTAACCCCATATTGCCACCAGCCTCCAGCTTGGTGCCAGCCACCTGCCTTTGTGGAGATCCAAGGTGGTGCATAACCTTGCTGCTCTCTCCCACCCTGAACACCAGAATAGAAGTTATTCCATCAGTATCTGTAGCTGCAGCTTCTAATTCTATGGTGTATCATGTGGTTTTTTTCCCCTTTAAAGAAACAAAAGGCATTTCGTTTGTACAAACTGGTAATTATTTCAAGACGTTTCACGGCTTTCCCCAAAACACCGCCCTCGCCGAAGAAGCCAAGGTAGCAATTTCCCCACTCCTCGAGATTCCGGCAGCTTTCGAGCGGCCAGCAGTGCCTTGGGCAGGTGAGGCGGTGGAGGGGAGGGAAGGGAAGCAGCAGGAAGCTGGGCCCACAGTGCTGCTGTCCCAAAGGGGAGGTGTTTCAGACACGAGCAGGGAACGGACGAGGCCGGCCGTGCGCCCACCGCGGCCCGCGCTGCCCTCGGGGCTCGACGGGTGGGACACGGGTGTGGCGGCAGGGCGGGCCTTGGCCGGCCGGCAGCCAATGGGAGGACAGAGGGGGCTGTAGCAGCCAATAGGAGCGCAGGGTCGCCTTGACGGGCAGGGTGGCTTCGGTTGGGCTGTTGGAGGGCCGTTGGAGCACGAGGCGCTGAAGTGCTCGGCCTTGAGGCGGGAGAGGTGCGAGGGCAATGGGCCCTGGGCGTCCTGAGGAGGGAGAGAGGTAAGGGCAGTGGGCGCTGGGGGTCCTGAGGAGGGATAGGTGAGAACAGTGGGAGCTTGGGGTCCTGGTGAGGGAGATATGAGCCAGTGGGCACAGAGGAGCTCAGGGTGCTGGTAGCCCACCTGGCTGACGTGGAGCGTGGGCTCAGGTGACATGGAGGCATGGGGGTGTCTGAGGTGTCCTGTGGGAGGGGGAAACCTGTGTGATGGGGCTGTCCTACTTGTGCAGCACGGTTTGGGGAGGTGATGCAGGGACACGGGCTGTGCTTGGAGGCCTGCCTGGTGCTCCCTGGCCTGCCCAGTAGTCACAAGATGTGGGGTTGGTGGGGAAGCCGCCTTTAGGGAGGGCTGCACAGGGCTTAGCATTAGGTATTGGGAACTTTTGGTGAGGTGTGAAATGTCTGGGAGAGAAGTCAGCAAAATCCATTCTTACTTGGTTGTGACCCTTTCTGGCCTTGACTCAGGATTTTTTACTTCCAGAGTGGCACTACAGGGAGATCGAGGGAAGCTGTAGGTACCTTGTACCCTCTTTAGCGTTGGGCCCAGGCTATTCTGTATTTTATTTAAGTGTCTACTTGTTTGATCTTTTAAATTTATTATTTATTATTGATGAAATTTGTTTAATTTGCTGTGGACTGGGCCCCCCCAAACCTCCACTGTATGCCCCTTCCTTTGTCTTTACAGTCTGAAATCACAGAGGAATGTTTCTTACTAATTGCTTTATGAAAGTCTTGCCTGCCTTTTAGAGAGTCTAAACAAAAGCAATGCTTCCTCCTTAGTTTGTAGTTGAGCTGCTCTTTGTGAGCGGTTCCTAAACACACAGCAGGGAAAAGCATTAACTCCTGTCTGAATCACTACTGTAGAGAGTCTTGAGAGCAGTGGATATTTTGTCAACCTCTGCAGTGACAAAAGTGTAAATGGCTTCATGAAGTTTTAGACAAGTGCACGGGCTTGAGCTGGGTGTGTTAAAATCATCAGCCTGTGTGTGATTCCTCAGGGAGTGGAAGGGATGTTCCATGGGGGTCTGTCTCTGCTTAGCACAAAGTTAAAAACCAGGTTTTGCCCCTGGCCTTGAGGTGACATCCTGAGCTAAATGGTTCCAGCTTAACCATCCCTGTAGCTCTAGAAGATTTCACCTTTGTGCCATTTTTGTCATTGGTGCCCAGCTCTTTCCTCAGAGACAGCTTTATTCCTGGCTGCACCCACTGAATGTAGAGGGTGTTCCTGGCATTCCTCTGATGAGCCTGGTTTGGCTCAGTAGTGTTTGGACACAAGAAAAGCAAATCCTTGAGCGTTAAAATGAAATGTTAAAAGGGCTGTAATAAGCCTCTTGACATAAACTTCCCTTTGAAGGTGCATTTTGGAGCAGGAGCAGCATGAGGATGCTCCACTTCTAAAGTTCTGAAGCTCTGTAATGTTTAGGCTGTTGTGGGACTTGCATTCCTGCTTGGATGTTTCTCTGGCTCTTGATGCAGTTTGGACTGTGGCTTCGTAGGGTTTTTCAGGAACTTCAATGCATTTTGGTTTTGATGATTTTATTGCTGAGTTTTATCCTTATGAGTCAGTAGGCAGACAAGGAAGCATCTAAGCTGTGAGGCTGAGTTTTTGGATTTCTTAATGTATGAATGGCCCTGCAGTGGGTTACTCTGCATCCATATTTTAACAGAATCTCTATGTCAAGTATGTGCTGATAGAATTCAGCTTTATGTTTATGCTGCTGCTGATTACGTCTTTCACTTTTCAGTCCTGTAAACTAGTTTGGGAACTGATCTTCCTTATCTGTATCATCTTCCCCTGAAAGACCCTTGGCTTTAATATACCTACTAGGACTCCAATGGGAGAAGAGGATTTGTTGTGATGTAGGGTGCAATGGTATTGTCTCTTCTGGAAAACTGCAAATTGCTCTAGTTTAAAACTTATGTACTAAATACTTGGCTTGGGCACTTTTGTAGGAGCCACAAGCTTTACTGACTGAGTGCTGTGCGAGTCTTGAGCTTGATGTAGAAGTTCATGAACTACATTTAGCCTAAGGTCTGCTGGAGCCAGGAGCAGCTTGTGCAAACTGCTGCAAGAGGTGTTCTCTTGGTTTGCCGAGTTTAACTGTGCTGTGGATGAAGGGAACTTACTGATAGAGGCATCTGTGTCATGCAGATCAGAAAGCCTGAGGACATCAGACTGCAAAGTTTAGCTGTGCCTTTGAGAGAAGCAACTTGAGAGAAGAGTGTGTTGGGTTATAGTGCTTTTTGGTTCTAACTTAATAGGAAGAGGAAAGAAGGGGAGGTGGGTGTGCTCTGAGTCAAGGTTAGAAGAGAAAGGTAATGTTAATATGATCCTTCAAGTGAACGAAAACTAAAGAAAGGTTCAGTTTTGTAGTGATAACAGTATCTAGGTACGTCAGTAGGGCAGTAGCAGTAAGTGAACAGAGGTAAAACTGCTGTAACTGAACTTGGCTATTTTGAAGAAATAGGACTGGCAGGTCTCCATCCTGGAATACAGAAGAAGTTACCATATAATGCTGAATGTCTGGTAACAGGGATTTTATTGAATCTGTTAAGTCAGGGCTAGTAACAAAATACAGAGAACAAGCTGAGCCTACAACATCGTGCACTGAGCAAGGACTGAATTAACTGACCCATGAAAAACTGAATAACGTTTTCATGTGGTTTGCTCCATGGCAGGTAGTGTCACACCAGCCTTTTTAATAAACAAGCTCTCTCTAGAGAGATAAGTTTCATTGTTTAATCTCTGCTATAAAGGATTTACTATGGAGTCATATGGAAGATTAATTACTATGTCAGAGGGATTGAGGTTTATGCAAGAATTGCATAGATGGCTATAAACTGGTGAAAGGGAGGGTGTTTGTACTGCTGGGAAAGCAGTTGGAGGCCAGAGTCGTGAAACACACAGTGCTTCTCATCCATGACCTTGGCATAAAAAGTAAAGAGTATGTATGGCATGTTTGTGGTGAAACCAGCCTGGGACACACAAACAATAACCTGGAAGAGGAGGGTGATAAATGCATTGCACAAGATGAGCTCTAAAACTTTGTAGTTAAATTTTTGTAACGGTTGACTCAAGAGGGCAAGCATGTGCCTCCACAAAGTGGCAGGCAGAATTTCTGTAGTGAACTGGAGTTCATCAGCTTGAAAAGAAAAACCAGTAGGTGACTGGGTTACTGTAGGGGTGTAGACTGGATGATGTGTGGGATCTTAGCTTTAAGAGATGCTTCTAGCACATTTGGGAAGTGCTGGTGCCATTATAGACAATGTTTTGCAATGCTTTGCACAATGAACAAATTGAAGAAAGAAATGTGTTTTTAAGAAAAAGAAAAGGGCATTACAAAGGAGATGACGAAGGTACACGTGCTAAGGATGATATGACATGGGTTAATAAGTGTAAGCAATGGGAGCACATCCAGAAAATAAGCTACAGGATTGAGGAGGAAGAATTACTGAATCTGAAGGATGATTTGGGTTTCCAAACCTGTGAGCAACTTTGCTTCAGGTGCAAGGAGAGTTATAATCTGGCTGGGCTGAAGATAAGGCTTGATGAACATAAGAAAGAAACTGCTTTATGCCAGTACCTGTTGTTTCAAGATGTGTGAGGATCTGGGAAGTTTCTTTTCATTGTCTGGTTTCTCTGCTATATGGCAAAATACTTGAATTAATTGAATCTAAATTGTCGTACAGAAAAAGATGAAATTAATTGTGGAATTGATGGCTTATAGCATGCCTTTATTTAAATCTTACCCAAGCAGAATCAAGTTCAAAGCACTGAAATTATTTTTTTGAAGTTGTGATAAAGCTGTAAATAATTGAGTCAGTTCAGCCGTGAAACTTCAGTTCCTTCACTTGGGTGGAATTTCTCTGAGGCATGGCCTGAGTGCTGGTATGTTTTGGGAATAAGGAATCACTGGTATGTTAAGTGTGGTTCCTTGCAGCTTGCTGATGGGACTTACTGTCTTCTTTCTCTGTGGCTCTGCTGTCTTTTCCTCGTTCGCTTCTCCTGTTTTGTATTTGCAGTATCTTCTTCCCTTCACTGGGAGGTTGCAGCCTCCCAGTGTAACTTGTCCCCACCTGTCCTGCATAGCTAGGTGGTTTGTGTTGGTAGCTTTTCTTGTTTCTGCTTTTTAAAGAGAAGACCTCAGTGTGAAAAACTTGCCTACACCAATAATCAAAGACCCTAGATTCATCTGTTTTCTTGATCTCTCTTATTGAAAAACTTGAGCTGAAGTCTTTCGTGGTGCTGAAAACATTTTCTGTTGTCTCCATAGGCTCCGTACTGTGGATTGCTGTTTCGCCATGCGGGCTGGCCCCTGTGTATTCAAGAGAAGATTGTAATCCAGCTAGCTTCCATTGACTGGCGAGTCTTGAAGCCTGGTGACTTCTACCTGCAGGTGGTCCCCTCTCTGAAGAAGCCTCCACGAATTGTATTGAAATGTTTGGCAAAAGATAAGCATAACGTAGAAGAAGTGGTGATTCCAGAAGTTTCATATACCTCTATTTTTACTCTGGAATGGTTGAGTAAATTCAATGGAGAGCGGATGGGTATAGCACTGGAAAATTGTTTACTAACCACTGATGACAAAATATTTCGTGTCCCATGGGATAAAGTGGTTAATCCTGAATTTATAAATAAACCAAAAATAATTGAAAACAGTATCATCTCTCCAGAAATAACAGAGGAACGTTCCATACTGTGCCTCCCCACGGACCGTACTGAGTGCAGTTCACCAGACCTGAGGTCTCAGCATCTACAGGAACTAAGTCCAAATCGAGACAACCCTGTCATTAGCAGCACAGCTCCAGACTTAAGTGAAGCTCTGGTCAATGGTGTCTGTACGAGTCCTGTTACTGAAGAGAGCTTGATAAGTGACCTTGAAGGGGAGTACGTTGAGCTGGCAGAAGTTTCACTGCCCAGGTTCGGGCCACAAACAGGATCTTTAACCCAATCACTGTTGTTAAGTTATCTAACTCAGCCCAGAGCGCGAGTGAATGAGTCTAAAGGCAAGCACAGGTGTAGTGTCGTACAGGATAGCACCTACTCCAAGAACTTAATTCAGTCAGCACTTATGCAGAAGGAGCACTGTCAAATGGACACTCTGAGCAGTTCTACAGGAGTTCTCAAAAATATTGTTCCTTTGGAAGGCAACAAAATGATGGCACATGGAGAACTGTCTCCAGAAGGTCAGCTGATACCGGCTGATCCTGGAAGCATGGGTGATAACTTTCCTGCGGCTGAGTCTGCTGCTTGCCGCGCAGAAGATTCATGTGCGGTGCAGGAGACTCGCGGTGAATGCTCACTGGATTGGCAATATGCACCGTGCAGCTACAGCGATGTGTGTGCTGGAGATGGTGTCAGCTGCAAAGCACAAGTGCCTGGTACCCCTGGAAACATGGAGGGAAGAAATGACGGACCTAGGGAAAATGCTGGTGTTGAAATATTGGAGCAGAGCCCAGAAGTGATTCTAGATGCTGCTGCTTCTGAAGAGGAGGTCGTGCAGGGAGTACACACAGAACCACTGACTGAGGGTCAGAAGGAGGCAACACTGATGGATGCTTCTCCTGTGCCTGTCCTAGGGCCTTTGGGACCATGTTGCACACTAAAGGAAGGTTCTGATGTCTCTTGCCAGGTTGTCAGTGGAAGTGTTGAGCCAGTGCAGGTCACTACATTGCCTGAGGATTCAGATGTAGGTGCAGAGAGAGGCTTTCCTTCAGGGAACGTGGCAGATGTAAGTGCTTGCTGCAGCGATAACGAAGCAAATATCAGTTCTCCATTAAATCCTCCAGAACAGAACCAAGGAGATGTAGATGAATTTGAGGTGGGAAGAAGGGACAGCCAAGAGGAAGTGAAAGAGTGTAAAGAAATGTTGACTGTAAATGAGAATCAGACTAGTCATAGTCACTGTTCTGTGAAAGCTCCAGTGGATGGAGCCTTGTCAGATGGTGAAGAGCAAGAGCATAAAAAGGCTGAAGAAGAGGGGGATCAGATGGCGGAACAATTAAATAACAGTGACTTGTTGAATCCCAATGCACAAGAAGAAGACTCAAGTCAGTTCAAAACTGAGAGGTCTGGAGAGGGGTTTGAGGAACCACAAAGACTGGTGGAAAACAATGGCTGTGAAAGTGAAGAGAACTCTGTGCTGAACCCAGAGCATGTTGCAGTACAGGACTTGCAGGGACAGGAAGAGAGCCAGGAAGGTTTTTGTTACGGGGAAAGGTGGAAGATTACAGCCTCAAAAACACTGGAATCCATTGAAGAGGAATTGGAGGTTGGACCACTGTCCTCAGGACCTGGTGAGGAGCATACAGAACCTACCACTCTGCACTCCCATCCAGAGGCAGCTTCTGGGGCATCACCTCCTGAAGGTATGGCCATTGGATGTTTATGTGGTTGTGTAAAACAACCAAAGCAAAATCCTCAAGGAGTACTGCTTGAATACTACTTATTAGGCAGGATTTGATAAGTACATCTGGCAGAATTAGGGGTGATAGCACAAAATATTGGGAAGTGATTAAATTGTCATTTTTTGTGACATGAAATTAGCTTTCTTTTCAGAGGTGGGTTTATTGTGGTATTTTGTTTAAAAATTCTTTGCAAATTTGCACTGGTACAGAACAAAGTTCTGTTGTAAGAAGCTTTTAATTTCAGTTAATCTGATTGCTGGTGACCTCCACTCGCTACATTCATGATGTGCAGAATGTGTGAGGAGAGACTTGTCTAACTGTACAGGTCTTGTATAGTTGAAAACTGGTTTTAGGAAGATGGTTGTGGCAAGAGGAGGCAGCAGTGGAAGGCCCAGTAAAATACTAGCTGTGTAATGTGACCTGAAGATCAACAAATGTATGTGCTGGTAACTGATTCAAGCAGCAAACTGCAGAGTTGAGGGATTCCCCCCCTCTTCCCTGCCTTCCCCTCCGGCATGCTTTCTTCAGCTTGATTATGTTTCAAGTAGGAGCTGTTTAACTTGAGTGGGAGAGCACAGAAATTAAGCATCTAACTTCAACTCGGATGGAATATTCAAGCAGATATTACCAAGATTTCTTGAAGCTTGGGTTCCTGAGCTGGAGCTATGCTACTTCAGAAGGAATTGAGAGGGCAATCCAGGTGTCTGCCTTTTGCACCAGACTGTAGGCAGGCAGTGTGTAACCACATGTGCCTGGTGTGGGCTTTGCCCAGCTCTGCTGAGTCTGGAAAGGTGCAGCTCGATATGCAGATCACACAGAGGAGCGGGTGTGCAGCGGGGGCGGGTAGAACATGCCATTCCAGTTCAACAGCTCTCATTCCCTGAGACCCCTGGCTAGGAAAATTACCCAGCTTGAAATATTGGAGTGAGGACTCTTGAAAGGGTTGGCATACAGACCCACATTGCTAGAGCGTGTTTGACCCTCTGGGGCAACAGATCCAGAGCTGGTTATCTTGGGATGTGCTGCCACTGTAATGCTTGCACTGGTCCCAAATTGTGGGGTGGGCAGTGGCCACCCCATGTGTCCAAGAGCTGCAGCATGACACCATTTGGCTGCACACACAGCTGCTTCTTGTGTCCAAATGCCATATTTTACCTGATGTCTTAGTGACCTCCTAATGGACCTAAATTAGCGTCCGTTGATTAAAATAAAATTTCATTAACATTTGCATCAAACTAATTTAATTCCATAGTTAGGCAAGCCCAAGGTTGGCAGGCATTTCTAATACTTTCGAAGTGACAAGCATTTCTCTTCTGTGAAATGGAGAGGTCCGCTCAAAAGTTTCTGTTTCTGCAGTGCACATCTCTCTGAGCATCTATCACCATGAGCAGAAAAAAAAGGATCACCTGCCTGTCTGTGGGTCTTGGGGGATATATGCCAGGAGGTAACTGTGCTGTGGGTATCCATTCCCCTGGCCAAGCTGAACCTGGCTTAACATCCTGCTTGCTCAGGACTGGGCCTTGAAATACCTAGTCTGTCTTGAGTGGCTGGGTGGATACTTTGCTCATGAGTCCAATGGCTGCTTGTTCGGTGTTCCCATCTCTTCTATCTAAAATTAGCCAGGTCCAGCTCGTTATGAGATAATAGATGTGATGTTCTCACTGCTCCAAAGAATAAATCTTGGCCGCTGCTGGAGATGACAACAGTGATGGACCCCTCTGGGGTATGTGTGGAGTTTGTTTTTAATGAAAGACAATACAAATGATTCTGGGGATTTAGCTGATAAAAGTGACATTCGTGGCTCAAGTCTGCTGATGTTAAACTAGGGCATTGCTGTTTAAGAAAAAAGCAAACCTTGTTATCTCAGTGTTTGTAAAGCAAAAGGAACGACCTAAATTGCCAGGAAAACTACCCAAACTAACCAAATAAACTCTTTAAGGCAAAGTGCAGCTCAAGTATCTTAATGCTGGCAGTATTTCTTAGGCACTATAGCTGGCACTATAAAAAGCTTAATCCATTCAATTACATTTGGTTGCTTTGAGATCCAAACAAGCCATCCCCTTATCTAGTCCCATTAAACCCTCAGAGATATAAGATAATTTAGAGATAAAATTACAAGGCAAAGCAAATGTCCTACAAATGCACTTTACTTTTCCAGCAAGGCAGTTCTGTAGGTTAAATTCTTTGTCTTGTTGAGGTCATTTTGCTACTATGATTGGAAACTGTGGGTATCTTGCCTAAACTATAAATAACAACAAAGCTTAAGCTTTACTGGGTCAATTCAGATCTGAAGTTCACACCTCAGCAGCAGTGGGCAGAGGCACAATTTGCTCTCAGTGAGGTGGAGGAGCTTGCTTGTTACAGCAGATATTGTAGATTACGTCAAAATACACGTTCAGAACTGGGGCATCTCAGTTTGCTGTGTCTGAAGGTTTTTCCTTGTCCCTTAACTCTCTCTCTTTACTTCCATTCTCAGTGAGCTTATTTTCTGCACAAATATAGTCTAGCTTAAAAGGACTTCGATATAAATAGAAATAAAGTCTGAAGTCGAATGTGAACTGTTTTGAGTTGGCTTAAAATTTACACTGGTTGCATTCACAGATAATGTGACTGCTGTTTTTTTCTAATGACTGGCATCTAAATGAAAGTGAATTTTGAAACTTTGCAGCTCTGAAAAGAATTCCCCTATTTTGTAGGTGGAAAATATCTTGATATCCAAGAAATAGGCTGTAAAGCCACGCTGGGGCATATTCAGCAGCACCTGTTAGGGCGTTCCGTTCCTGCTCTCGGTTACTACCTGATGTTAGCATAGGTGATACTGGTGCTGGGGCAGTTTGCAGGGAAAATGCTAATGTCTCTTTGAAATGCACACAAGCAAATCCTCCTCTACCACTTCCTTAACCTCCGGGAAAGGTGGAACCTGCAAACACGGCAAATTCAGCTGTCCCTGTTCTCAATTTGCTTTTAGATGTAATCCTCCGCATTCTGCAGTTTCCGCTTTAGTGAATGCCTCCGCCCCAGATTGCGAATAACAAACAGTGTGCTTGGGCCTGTTCGGGAGAGGTGGCATCTGCAGATCTGAGCTAGGCCTCAGAAGCTCAGGGAAGAGTTTATTTGGGCAAGGTGTGCATAGTCTGGAGGCTGCACAGCTCCAGTGAGGTTTCCCCAGGGCTGAAAAGTCCTGGTACTAGGACTGTGTGTGGTGGGCTGAGCAAAATGCTTCTCTCCTGCCTTTTGGGACTGCTGCCTCATTCCTAAAAAGATATCCAAGGCAGGACTGTCACATACATTTATGTATATCTCTTGCCCTGGTGTGTAACCTAAGTGGAACGCAGCTATCTATGTTTCCTTTCTTGTCCTCTTTAAATCTCTCCTTCTGGTCGTCTTTGCAGGCTTTTGTCATTTAATGCAGATCCCTTTACTACAAACTGTGTAGTTCTGCTTATTGCCAGGCCTTAGAGCTCACTGATAAGGTGATTCCATGTTCTCCTAGAAGGTCTGACAGCTCTTAATGTAAAACCTTTGGGCACAACTTCCACGACTCTGTGATACCCTTTCTGCAGGAGATCAGTGCCCCTCTAAAATGCTGCTTCAGGAAGATGTAGCAGTGTTGTCCAAAGTGGATGACCTCCTGCACTGGGAAGTGGAGTCTGAGGTAGCTCTAGGAACAGAGTGGGGCTCCTGAAGCCATCACAGCAGATTATGTGGCCAAATGCAGCAAATGCCAATCTGGGTCCCAGGGATGCTCTTCAGCCAGGGATCTTACCGGAGAGGAATGAGCAGCTATTCTATCATGCCCTTGATGGTGCAGAGCCCTGGAGCTCCTTCTAGTTTCCCCCCACTGTTGGATAATTTGGTGCAGTGAGCCATGCTGCTCAGGGCACTTCTCTCACCCATTTTAGCAGTTTTGAAAGCAGTTCGGGCTAAGCCTCAACCTGTAAATCTCCTTCACTGCTACAACTTGTGTTGAAAGCCACTTCAAGGACTGCTTTGTTCCTGGTCCTGCTCTTTAATGAAGTATTGGAATCTGTTAGTAAATAAACTGAGTCAAGTGTCAACATTGTTGATGCAGCAGGAAGGTAGGATGGTTGAAGTGAATTTTAAATAGCAATTAAAATGTCTGACTTCATAGCAAGCAAATAAATATTCCGCTCTTATTTTCCTGAAGAAAGGTTGATATTTTTGTTGGTAGATACCGAAGTATCAGGATTTGTAGTGAAGTGTAGCCCTTTATTTAGTATAGCTTTCTGCAAACACTGGGATAGCCTGGTTGTGTAGTTAGGGTGCTAAAGATGTATTATTGAAGATGTACTGTTGGCTTCTTGTGATGTTGGGAAATGGGGAATTACACTTCTTACACAGTGGGTAGATACTTTTTTCCTTATTTTCAGATAATTTAACATGAAAATTAAAACTTGATATAACTAGCTTTAGTTTCCATGTAGGAGCCAAGATATTTAATTTTAGAGTTAACTGATTCTGATGACTTGTACTTTAGAGCTGAAGTGTCAGACAAAGGAAGCATTTTTCTCAGTTCTTGAGCAGGAGCTGGTTGGTGAAATCATCCTATTCTTCAGTGCTTTTAAACGGGTTTCTAACTTTCACATTGAGTGTTAATTCAAAAAGTCTGGACAAGGAGAACAAGGTCTCTTTGGCTAATTTCCAGCTGATTTGTCAGCCTCCAGTTGACTTCATATTTTCAGGAACTAATCTGAAAGTGGTGTTGGGGGAGTAATTCTGCTCTGATGGAGTAGCCCTCCCTGTCAGAAGCTGGTTTATCACTTCAGCATGCTCTGGCTGCTGGAGCTCAGCCAGGGACTTGCACTGTGCCGGATTTCAGGCTGTGAGCAGACATGTACTGCTTGATACGTTACCTTTAAAAAGGACTTTGACTACAGTAATCCTGATCTGAATTAAGCTTTTGTACTTTGCAAAATTCACAATAAATGGGTTTCTTTTTTTAGAATTACAGTAATATTAATGTTATAACCACTTTTGAAACATGCATGCTGCTGGCATGAGGGCTGAAGGAGCTGCAGAGTGCTGGGGCTGGGGGCACATCCCTCCCCAGTCTGGTACTTAACTGGGACCTTTTGTGTGGAACTCTACTTGAGCTTCTGTTTGTTGCTTGTCTTATAGGGATGGTGTCAGAAGAGACAGAGGTGAGAAAAGAGGCAACTGGCACAGGTGTGTTGAAACCAGTGAGAAAAAGCAATGCCCTGGAGGAAACTTTACCACCTGTTACTCCCCCGACATCCCCAACTTCTGGAACTGCCTGGGGTGGTCAGTTTGCGCCTACCATAGTCAAGGATGTGAACCCAGAACTGCTCAGGAGTGGAGTTGCCTACCTGCCTGGTGAGTAGCTGAGCCAGAATGTGTCTTGGAAATGTGGTTTGTAGGAGGGCAAGGGAGATGAGCCCCCTTTTGCAGTGCTGGAGACTGGTGCAAATTCTATTTCTTTCACCTCAAACCTCTTCATAAGTTGCACTTCTTGAATCCTCTGAAGTTTCCAAATGGGCAGGACAGGAAGTAGAACTTCCCTCCCATTAGAGTAATGTTAATTTGCTCTCAGGAGTCTCAAAATGTTAACCAAGCTTGTGTGAGTCAGAAATGCCAAATCTGTGGGCTCATACCAGGAGTTCAAAAAGAGAAGAGTGAGGGTGCAACTAATGATGGGCTGGTGGGCCTGACATCAGACCTGGTCAGAAGAATAGGAACTTGATTCACTTGGTAGATAATTAAAGGATAGGAATGTAGAAGATGCTCTTTGACAGGACTCTTGAAAACTAGTTTTATTCTTGGTAATTAGAAGTTTGGTTGATGAAATGTAACTACCTAGATATAATAGATTTTTAGAAAACATTTGATTTCATGTCACAGACAGTTGAAAGGAATATCCCAATGAAGTGGATGAGCAATGTGTAGGATAAAAAATAGTGTAGCTAAATAGTAGACGACAAAACTAACTATTAAGGGAGGACTTCCCAGAATTATTCTGTCAAAATCAGGTTGTAGGTCAGATGTTATTCAGTGTCTGCATTTGATAGAACAATGAGTATCAAATAGCTGCAGATAAAATTTCTGCATGGGACAAATACTGGAAGAGGGGTGAACAAAGCTGAGGCTGTTGGACAGAGCAGCCAGGATTGCTTGGTGTACAGGGCCCACACAGGATGTCTTTGTGTTTCACCAAACATGAAGTAAAGCAGAGGAAGTAAGATCTACCTCTCTAGTGAGAAGCAGCATTTGGCAGCTCTGTGTAAGGAGCCCCTGTGGACTTGTCCTTCCAGAGCCAGCGAGAGGGTTGTTCAGTGTGGGGCAGGAGAAGCTGCATTTGATCAGCTCAGCTCAGGAGCCATGTACGAGTTAAAAATTGGGCAGAGAGCCCATCCTCAGAGAAGAGGTCAGGCAGATCTGTGCAGTGTGGAGAAGTTGGAAAGGAGAGCAGAAGGGCAGCACAGGCATCTCCCAGGTGGTGCTGGGTCTGCAAGACCCATTTTGACCTCACATGTGTAAAGGGGAGGAGATGACTAGACAGATGAAGAGACTGATTCCTGCCTCTGTTGGTTATGCCTCTCAAATAGTTTGGGCCATGTTACAAAAGGAAATGGTAAATATTGGAAGTGGTGCAGAGAAGGGTGACAGCCCTTTCTTGTAACCAAACTGGGCGTCTTACGGCAAGAGACTGGAAGGTTGTTTATCTCAAAGGATGATTGAGAAAGAGGTATAATCACCTTTGTGCCAGGAAGGAAGAAGGGAGTTAAAACTTTTCCAGTTTCTGGAAGAAGGTGAAATGGAAAACCAAGGGCAGGGCAGAGTTATGGTACATTCATACGTGTAACTTTGCATTAGGAAATTAATTGTTAAAACAAATTCCAGAGGAGGATTTTTAATCTTCTGTTCTGCTGTTCAGGTTGGACATTCTTATGCTGTATATAACAGCCCAAAAAGTTACAGGATTAGAGAGGGTCTTTCGGAGAACTCCATGCTTGTTGCAGGAGCCTGACCGTGTTACCTAACACTCCCTTTGTCACAGATTCCTCTCATAATGTACCACTGTTAAATGAGGCAAAAGTGTTTGAATATGTGATGAAGGGATGTGCCCTTCTAATGCCTGGAAGAAGCAAGGATTTCGTTTCATACTGCTTCCAAGGATGTTTTTCTCTAAGGAAGGAACTTTGTTTCCTGTAAAAGCAATATCAGATTTGATTGACCTCTCTGCCCCTTTGGGGTTTCAGTGGGCAGTCCTCACACCCAAGGGAATGTACTCACCACTCAGTTAAATGCTTTATGTTAGTCAGTGGTAATGATACACTAATTACATTAGAAAGAATAACTTTTGTAATGAATGGTGAATAAGAGCTAATTAATAAACTGGTAGCTGATGGAGTTAGTTGAAACTTCCAGGATAGTTTCAGTTCTGGATTTTGCTCTTGAATGATCTGGGTTATGCCACTGTTGAAGACCTAGCCCTGGTGGCTGTGGTTGCTTTTTTGACCTGGTCAGGCAATTCCAAGACTACTGTATGGGAGTTTAAGGTTTAATCAAGTTCTGGTGCTGCCCAACCTGCCTGATGGACAGAAGATGTTGCTTCAGAGTTAAAAAGCTTTTACTGAGCCTGGTTATTGAGCCATTTTTCCAGTAATTGAGGGCTTTGGTATTTTATTTTAGTTTGTGATGGTCCTCTTAGCTTATAAAACAAATTCTATTAATAAGCTTTTCCTAATTTCTTTTCCAGCTCTTTGATTATGCAGCATCCAGGCTACAGTATTTCAGGAGTAATAAAAGTCCTCCTGTATCACACTGATAATGAAAGATTTTAGCAGGAGAAAGCCTGTGCACAGTTTTGGTCCCTGGGAGGGACAAAGCCCTGCTTCAAAATGGTGTCCATCTGTGTCTGTGGCCCTTACTCGAGTCATGTCCTAGTGACAGATTGAGATCCCACCCGGGCAGCTTTCCATGCTTGGGGCTGTCCATCTGTGTCTGTTTTACCTGTCAACTCACATGCTTGTCCCTGGGATGGAGGAGAGAGCTGGTCCAAGACAGTATCTCCTGTGGTAGGCAGAGTTCAGGAGAGAAAGAAACAGTTTTCTCTAAGTCTCTGGTTTTGTCTTGTGCTTGGGATTTCTGACATGCCCCCCACCCCCACCTTTCTTTTACAGTTTGTATGACAGGATGGCTCCTGTTCTTGTGAATTACTTTTCACACAAAAGAGATGTTGTCCTTCCTGTTCTCCAGATCACTCACATTCCCAGTTGCTTGAGCAGGTTCACTGCAGGCACTGCCTGATGTGGGGTCTCAGAGGCAGTTATGGCTTTCCAGAGTGGTGTGTCCACTGCTCTTTACTCTGCTTTTGCATCTGGAGAGGAGGCTGGACCTAATTCCAAAACTGTCACTGTTCCGTCCTTCTCCTCCTGTGATAAGCTGTGATTTAGGCCTTTTGGAAAATGGGTGGCAGTGAAGCATTGTCCTTCCTGGCTAACTGAAGCAGAGGGATTTCTCCTTCTTCAGTGTATCACAACTCAGCTGTATCCAGCCATACTATGCTGTATCTATTCCCTGGGCACTGAGCAAGCTCTGCACCTAATGAAAGCACTGACTCTGCCCTTGTCAGAGCTGTAGGCAGGCAGGAGTCTGCTCCAGGGCTTTGCTTCGAGGAGGAGATGACTGGTTATGTTCTGGGCTCAGCCTGCAGCATGTGCCCAGTCTCATTACATAGTAGTGCATGTTCTGCAGACCTGTCTGCATTCTCTCATCTGACAGCAGTATGAAGGTGAGATTCTGTATCTTGAGTTTATGAGATTCCTGCTTTTCTCAAGATCGGATTATTATTAGGCAACTTCAGCCATATTTATGAAGAATGTGTGTTTGGGTAGAGGACAGCAGTCCAAATTTAACATGACCATGAGAGAAAGACAAGCTGAGCTCATCTGCTTCACTCTGAGGCTGCATTTGGGTACTTTAGAAATGTGTTTATAGCCTCCTACCATCTGCAACATACACAATATATTGAGCTCTGTGGACGATTTCCAGGAAGGTGGTGGGGTTTAATGGGCAAATATGAGGCATAAACACCTGGAACCAGGCTCTGTTGAATTACTTGTGTGATTTCCTCTCCCCGTCTCTTTTTACAGGTACGAGAGACAAATCAGGACGTGCAGTGGCCATAATAACGACAAGGAACACAGCTTGGTTAAACCCCCACTGCAATACCACTGAGCTTGTGCGCCTTCTTCTGTACTTGCATAGCATCCCAAGGTTTGTGATGCTCTTGGGCACTTTGTCTTTCAGGGAGGTGGGAATTGAGGCAGAAATGGAAAGAGGTTGACTTTCTTGGCCTAGGAACTTGGTCCAGACAGTCCTGAAATTACACAGATGGCAATCTTCTCCTAGGGTAAACAGGCTTGTGTTCAGCAAGCACTTTACCTGTTCTCTAGATGCCTTGTGCACATGGTGTGATAGAATTGGGTGTGTACTGAATGTTTTCATATGTTGCCATGAATGCAAGCCATTCTTGCTATCCTTCATTAGTTCAGAAAATGGGATTTGGGAGCTGTTATGGGGCAGTCATGCAGCAGCTCTGTGATAGTGTTGTGACATGATATTTTAGGGCCAGGCCTCCAAGCTGAGAGGGAGGGAGGATCTGCAAGGGTTGAGAGTCTGCCTTGATGTCTGGCTGAAAATTGTTTTTGGGAGTCTGCAGATACTCTTCCTTTTACTATGACAGACTCGTCCTCCCCAGCTCATAACTGTGTTTCATTTTTAAATTATTGAATTAGAAGAGGTAAATCTAACTCTCTGATTTTTTTTTTTGAGGCCTTTAAACCATTAATAAGGGGAGGAGGCTTAACCCGTGAGAAACTCATGCTTTATTTCTTATGCTTCTCCCTTCAAATCTGATTCTGGGTGAGATAGGCATTGGGTCTGCTCCAGACTGACTGCTCTTCTGAAGCAGTGAGGCTGAAACCAAGCTTGTCCCTGAACATAATTAGGAAGGATTGGTTTTCCTGTGTGGCTTATGCAGTGGGCATCAACACCTTTGCCATCAGTGACAAATATTCTAGGAGTAGGAGAAATGGGAAATTGGGTGAAATTACAGGATCATACAGCAAAGGTGAAAACTGGGCAATCAGCTGGTGGTTTCTGTGTATATATCTTTTTTAGGAGAAGTGTCTCAGTTTGAAAGACAGGTGTCTGCTAAGGAAGGCAGGAGCCTCCATTGGAATGGAAGATGCAACGCCCTTCCTTCCCAATTATTACAGTTTTGAAATTAAAGGGCTTTCAGGCAAAGAATGGAGAATAGGAATAACAGTTATTTACTAATATATATCTATAATATATATATTTTATCTATATATAAAACAAGGCAGAAAAACACTGGTTTATATATATTATATATACATATAGATAGATNTCAGAAGGTCCAATGAAAGGTATGTAGCTCTTGTCCTCTGGAAATCCAGTGGGAAAGGCTTCTGATGTTAGAAATCTCAGTTTATATCCAGGATTAAATGCTTGGTTCCTCCCTCTGGGTGGAGCTTCTCACAGTGGGATGGTGAGTCATGATATAAGGCACTGATGAGCCCATTAACAGGAGATAGTCCAGTATCAAGTTATCTGTGAGTCATGATATAAGGCACTGATGAGCCCATTAACAGGAGATAGTCCAGAGGGAGAAGGCAGGGAACGCTGCCCCGNACTGATGAGCCCATTAACAGGAGATAGTCCAGTATCAAGTTATCTGTGAGTCATGATATAAGGCATTGATGGGCCCATTAACAGAAGGTAGTCCAGAGGGAGGTGGCAGGGAATGCTGCCCCATCTGGTTTCAACAGAAACCTGAAGGTGGTGATAGAATACACACCCCCAGGCACATCTTACATTGCAACCCAGGATAAGAAGGTGGCCAGTTAGTTCCTATTATTACAAAGCCATAATGTACTGTTTTTTTCACCCTGCCATGTCTACGGGTTCTGTTTCCATAGTCTTCTTAATTTTCATTGGTGACAAAGGTGACCTTTTTATCTTTGTCCTTGCAGACCAGAATGTCAGGCTTTGGGTCTCACTGTTCTTGTGGATGCTCGTCGCTGTTCACCTGTTCCTGCTCTCTTCAAGGCATTCAGCACATTGCAGGTGAGCCTCGAGCTTGGGCAGAGGAACACTGGCTGGCTTGCTGTCATGGTTGGATGTTACATTTCCATCTGCCGCTTATGTCTCCATCTGCCACCTGGCTTTCAGTTGGCTTTGGGAGGTGGAGATACACACCCAGCCCTGCTTTAGGAGGATGACCTGGACTTGACAGACTGCAGACAAAGCAAAAAACCTAAACAAGTCTGAGTTAGGGGAGAACACCCCTCCCCACCCCTCCAAATTTGCTTTCATCTCAGTGCTGAGAACAGCCTATACCCAAGTCTCAATGCTGTCATGAATTATCATGCTTGGAGGTGTTGTCCCCTGCACTGAGGGGCTGTGTGAAGTGTGCAGGGATTTTTGCCTGTCACAGAGAGGGGAGGCAGAGATTTTTGCCTGCTGCCATGGGAAGGGAAGGACACTGCTTGCCATGCCAGGTGGAAAAGCACGTGCAGCTGTTGATGTGGCTGTTGGTGAATGATTAGAATCGGACGTGCTGTAACTCTATATTGCTTCAGGTCAAAGGCTTTCATATCAGTCACTTGGGAAGCCAGTGGGTTGTGTTGCCCCCTCTCCCAGATAGAAACTATCTGCTGCTGTTGAAAAGCCAGGGAGATGCTGGGTTGTAGCAATGACTAATCTTGTTTAAGCAGGTGTTCCTTTTAAATCAGAGCTTAGGTCTCTTAGGACTCAAACTCTGCAAACTGGAACAGGGCAATGTTTTAATGAAGCTGATGTCTGTGGTTTATGTGCTTCAGTGCCACATCTGAGAGTTGAGTCTGACTCAGAGGTCTGTCCTCCTGCTTCCTGGGCTGGGTGGAGCTGTGAGCTCTATCAGCGTGCTCATTCTCTGTGGTGAAGGAGTAATCTGGTGCCCTGCTCAATTCTGCAGAGGTAACAAGCAAATACATTCTCTTTCATGCTGTGCCCACATGGCAGTGGGCTTGCTAAAGCTTTTGAGCATTTCACTGTCCATGTAAGTTGCATGGCAGTCTTAATGGCCTAATTTGGAAATCAGCAAGGTGGTCTGGCTGTCTCAATTCTCATACAAGCATGGTAATAATGCCATTTTAACCCTAAGTTTCCCCTCTGAATTGAGGGAGTGAGGAAGCTTTTTGCTGTGCTGTGACGGCTGTTTGGCTCTGAGCACCTCCTTATCAGGGTGGTGCTGCAGTTATTTAACAGAGTTTAATGTGCTGCAAGACAGATTGCTGGATCTGAGTGTGTGCTCCAGGTAACAGTGACTGACAGAGGCTGATTACTCTGCTTATGTTTTTTGGATCCTTACACTGACTCTTTTGAAGACTCTGTAAAGGAGACCTGTTCAGGTAGCTCATCACCTGGTTATGGCACAGGAGTAATCCCTGTTTCCTCTGAGCATTTGGAGATCCTCAGCATTTACTCTGTGATCCCACGGCAATGTTCTCTTCTGCTCTGGAACAAGGATAGAGTAATACAGAAAACTGTAACTATAGTGAGGCAAGTTAAGTGTTCCAGAGTGCAGAGAGTTTGCCTGGCCAGTGACTGCACGTTACACCTCTAAGGGCAGATCTCCTCCTTGGGGTCCTTTCTGAAATCCCTTACAGTCTCAGTATCTCTTATCTCTGGCAGATTATTTTTAGAGCTCATTTCTCTACTGTACTGCACTCTCCTTATACAGGATTTTACTTACGTAGTTTCTGTGAAGCCTACTATGATAATGTACTGGAATATGTTAAATGTTGATGTCCAGCATTGCTTGTTCAATTCTGAAGGGCTGTTTTCCTCTTAACCCAGCAGTGGGAAGCACTGCTTCACAGAGGGGAAGCACAGATGGGATGCCCTAATGCAGCATCCCTTCCTGCTCAGATCTGTTAAGCCTAGAGAGACTCCTGGGGAGCAAAGGTTCCTCCGTCAAGATCCATCAGCCTGAGGAAATCCTTTTTCCACTTCTCCATCTTTCCAGAATGAATGCATGATTGGAATTAAGTGGTAGTAGACAACTTTGGGTGCTTGCAGATTAGTTTTCCCTACAGCAGTAGGAGTCTGTCAGTCTGTCCAGAGCAACCTGGTAAACTTGTGGAAGCTTGTCCTCTCTGCCTTCAGGGTAGGGGCAGTCGCATTCTGCAAGAATTTTTCTCCCTCTTCTTTTTAGAATATTGGGTGGCTGGGAATTCTTTCTGTCCCAGACAGCAGCCAGAGCAGAGGCAGTGGGGCAGAATAAAAAAAAAAGCTGCTGCAGAGCTAACTCAGGAAGAAGCAGGAGGAGCTCTGGCAGCTCTGTGCAGAGGTGAAGGGAAGTGCACGGTGCGTGCATGTTGCAGGAATAGATCGTGCTTGTTCCTGTGGGAAACTGCATAATGATGCTTTGGAGCAAGGATTTTTGCAGGGATAAATGCTGTAATGTTTGGTTACAGGTTGTCACCAGTAAACTCTGCTGAGGGGCCTCTTAAGAGGAACTTTGCCACTCAGAAGTGCTAGGTTGATTCCTTGCTCAGTGAGCAGACAGGGCATGGACAGTGGAAAATGTGCACTGACCTTCAGTGGATATCTGTGGGATTTCCCTCTGCCTGAGTCTTAATAGAGTGAGATTCTTTAGAATTTTCCATATCAGTGCAAAGGCTTAATCCTGTAATTGCCTGTGTTTGTGTGTTGAATTGGGAAGAGTCACTTTAGCATTTGAAAGCAGAGAAGTTCTGTACAAACCTTTCTGTTCAAGAAGTGTATTTGCATTCTCACTTAGTGCAGAAGTACAGAGGACCTTGGTCTCACATTAAAGACCAGGGAAGTCCTGCTACTCCATTAGAGTGGTCACTTTGAGGCTGACTGAGGTGACTGGGAACTCTCCCCTCTGCACAAACATTCCTGGCAGCCTGTGCTTCAGAATGTGCCAGTGTTGTTAAGTCTGGCTGTGTGTTTCCATTTGGGGCAGGAAGCCAGAGAACTGGAACTTCAGTCAGAGAAACATTGAAGAAAGTATCTAATTCTCTTTAAAAAGAATAGCAATACAAAGATCTATATTTACCCTGATGCTTTCTCAAGTCCTATTGACTCTATTCTGTGCTGTCCACACTGTACCTGTTTTGGGAGGTGAGGAGTTCATTTATGTGTGTAGAACTCTTGTTTCTTTGCTTCCATATGGTTGGTTTTGTTAGCAAAAGTGGTAAGAGATTGTGCATAAAGCTGCAGGAAAGCTTCCTCAAGCTTTCCTCAAGATTCCTGCTGTTCTCAACTCTGTGTGTCTCCTGAGATGCTCCTGGTAAATTGTTTCAGTCTTTGGATTGCTCCATCAGTGCTGGATGACACTGACATCTCTTAACTGTGTAAATTAAAAAGTATGGTGAAAAGTACTTGATTTCTTTGGAAATACAATTTCTTCTTGGGTTGGAAAACCTTGAACTTTTCCCTTGACAGCTTTATTTGTGAATGGTTTTTCAGTTTCTATTTTCAGGAGTAACAAACAAGAAAATGTATGTTTTGGCTGTTGTGGTAACCTCTTGTTACACCATCACTACCTTTATCCCTCACTCAGATTGCACATCTTGTGACTGTTGGAGTAGAAGAGGGATTGTGTAAGAAAAAATTTGTTGAGAACCATCATCAGTCTTGAAGCTGTGTCCAGTCTTCATCATTCAGTACTTTCTAGCAGATAAATTCAGAGCTGGTGATAGAACTGTATTATCTCCCCATCCTCTCTTCAGTATTTACCTATTGTAGCCTAATTATGCAATAAATCCTTTTTGGCCTTTTGATCAGTGTTCGAATAACAGTGAAGGTGGGAATAATTCACTTTGGAGAAATTTGAGACGATTTAGAAACCTCTCATGGTTTTGGGAGGTGCTTCAGTTGGGAATTTTTTGCTGCCTGTTTAGAAGAATCGTGGTTTAGGACTGGATGAGAGAAAGGTCTTTTTCTTCTGTTCTGTAATCTCTGCTACTGCTTTCACTTGCAGAATTTGGGCTCATTGTGTTGGCATTGTTTCTTAATTGCTGAACTGGGCCCAGTGTCAGGTTAGCTCATTCAGGCTCTGCTGGTCCACTTGCCTCTGTACTCTGGCTCTGCTGCTCCTGGCAGATATTTAACCCTACACACTGCTGGAGCTGTTTATTTAAACAGGTTTCTTCTGCTGTTGTGGCCTGCTGTGTGGCAGGTTCCTTGCAGCTTGAGTGACACCAGAAAGGATTTGTTGCTTGACAATTCCTGAGATCTCAGCAGAGGCAAAGACCGTGTAGGAGACACTGAAATGGGATGGCTCTTGTTCAACCATGTGGCACAACAGCTCAAATGGCTCTTCTCCTTACTTTCCTGGTCCAGGCATCACATATGTAGTGAGCCCTGTCTCCATGGTTGGGATCTTTCTGCCATGTTTCCCTCTCCCTGCTGTTGCTTTCTCTGCCTGTTTCTCACTTCCGTGTGGAATGCTTCTATAATTGGAGAGCTGCTCCTGGATCACTGAGTTTGAACTACAGCTGCCAGACATCCCTTGTGTTTGAAATTTGTCAGTTTAACAGTAGGAACAGGATGCAAGTACTTGATTGTAAATTGGCAGTAAGTGGAGACAAGATGATGTTTCTGGCACTGGGTGGGGGGTGGAGGGGGGAAAGCCACTTCCTTTCAGTTAGGTGAAGTGACCAGGAAAGTTATCAGGAAAAAACTTGGACACAGAACATGGGTTTTGGTTTTGGTTTTTTTGCTTCTTTTTTTTTTTTTTCCTGACTCACTTTCCTGTGCAGAAGGCAGAGCTTTTTTTAGTACAGCCAATACCTCACCTTTTCCATTACTTCCTTAAATATTACAGGACTAGTTGATCTGAAGCAAACTACTTTAAAGACATCACCTTGGTACTCTGTAGACTAGCCTTTCCTAATTTCTGGTGACTGCCTTCTAGGCTCTGTAGATGCCTTTGAAGGATAAATTACGCTCTTGCGTATGAACCTGGTGTGATACATTCTCCTTAGTATTGAAGGCAGATCAGTCATGGATTTGTGCTCTGTTCTGTTGTAGGACATGGATCCTCACTGTATTCATGGAGTACTGCTTCTGGTTGAAAGAGATCTGGCTTTTCGGATGGAGAAGCCACCAGCAGGACAGGTAATGGAACCATTTGTCTGGAGTTTCCTGGGCCACTCTTGATATCCTTTATTTAACTCTCCAGAACCAAATTTCCTGTCACCAATGTATGTTTATTCTCACATGAAATCTCTGTAGGTGTCCTCTGTGTTTTGTGGTCATGGTCTCTTATGGGTGTGGTATTTACTGGGTTGTAGTGTTTATGTGAGCTGAACAGATCCCTGTCATGCTCTGTTTATTGCCACGTCCATCAGTGATGTTTGTGCCACAATTCCGCCAGTCTGCTGGGGACTCGAGACACAGGGTTTGTTGGGAACATGGATAACTGTATGGAGGAGCCCTGCACGATTTGCTAGGGATGCTTTTCATGTTCTCTCATTGACAAGGGGGGAAACCTGTGGTCAGGAAGAGATCACATTAGGCAAAATCCTGAACTCCACCTTTGAAGGTGCTTGTTGCTTTCCTGGATTTTGCATCAATCCTGTTTCCTCTCCTCATACCTGCTGCTGCCAGTGGCCTTCAGACTTCTGCAAGAAGGGGAAGATGAGATGGGCATTTGTATGAGGTTCCCTTTATGGCCAAAATGTCTGGACAGACTAACAGGAGGGAAAGTTATCACAACATCACTGAACTCCACTATTAGAAGTAAAACTGTCTTGGTATTCTATAGTTGTATAAGAAGTGTAGGCTCCCAGCCACTCTGTGGTGAGTGAAGAGGATCAGACTTCATCCTAGTCCTCTCCCTGTGCTCCAAGACTGTTGCAAGCTACAAGAGTGGACTGAAGTTCTGTGCCTGCTGAAACTCTGTAGGCTTCAGAATAGGCCAAGACCTCCCTTTTGGCTCCTGTGGGTGAAGATGTTGTGATAGGCGCCAGGTTTGCTGTGTGTGTGGTGTGGTGTCCCAAAAGGCTAAAGAATAACAAATGCTATTAGTCCATTTCCTTATTGCCCCCATGTGGAAGAATTTGGAGTCAGAATGGGGGCTGCAGGCATGTGCATGCAGGGAGAGCTACAGAAAAAATTAAACACGCTGAACAAACACAAAGAATGTAGGAGGGAACAGAAGAAAGGCTAATAAAGACATGGGCATGCAGGAGGAATTGGAAGCATCATCAGAATTTTGTAAGGAGGTGGAAACTTTGCACTGTGTGTGTGGGAGTTAAATGTCTGCACCTGAGTTTGTGTCTGGGCTGGCTTCCATGTACCTGCAGGAGCACTTGTTGCTGTAGTGAGTGTAGAAATGCTCTGAGGTCCTGCAGACTTGGAGAAGGCAAGTTATCTGTGTCAAGATCCAAGAAACTCTTGGAGCAAATAGCTGCTGTGATGAGTGGAGAGTTGAGGGCAGGGCAGAGGCTGCTCCGTTAGACTCTTTTTCCAGGAAATGAGATGGGGAAGCTGGGGGCTGGATTTAACCTCCCAGATTCTCCAAACAGATGCAAATCTCAACACAACTGTGGGAACATATGAGGGAGTTGCTCTGCTTACACCAGGAGGTACTGGCTCTGGGGAGGGCTGGCTGCTGCCAGACTCCCATCACAGATGTTCTGCCTGGTGAAACAGCGTGTTGTGGCCTGCATTCCTTCAGGGTTCGCCTACTGAGTTGTTCAACAAGCTGCTCTAAGATTGAACTGGGTTTTTTTTCCCCTTCATATTGTAGTCATATTGCAGATACACACTGCATGCTGTGCTTCTGTGCAAGATAGATAAAAAAATTATGGATTCTGCCTTTTGTTAACTTTCCCCTCCTCCTCCAGCACTCACACCCTAATAGAAGTGTGCTTTTTTTCTTTTCCTTTCTATTCCTGTGCAGTTTGAACTTCTCACCTCCATGAAATCCCTCCATAAGCACATAGACAGCTCACAGCTGCCTCTAGAACTGGATGGGACCTTCCCATACTGCCACCAGGACTGGCTAAGCTTCCGCAGGGTGAGTAGGATGTCTTGTGTGCTTTGGTGTCTGAGAGAAGCAATGGCATGGTAACAGATGGGAACAAGAGGAACCTGTCAACAACTGAACCTACAAGCATTAAAAGACAATGTTCCTGGAAAGCTGTGAATGCAAATGAATCTCTGTTATTAAAAAAATGCTAATACTGTCTTCATAAGATGGGTACACACTGTGGCCTGTTGGTGTGACTGCACTAACTAAAATTTTAGATTTTTACTCATCTACTTGAACTGCATTAATTCTTTTGTGCCTTCAAAATATAGTCAAATCTGAAATGGAATCCGGTTTTGTTGTGGTGTGTAGTGGCTCTCGAGTTATACTCCAAGGACTAAGGACAGACATCTGAAACTAATCTCAGGAGAAGGTGTTAGTATCATGTTGCCATTTGACTAACAATGAAGAACTTGAGTGTAATAACAAGAGTTAAATCCTTTTGGTTTTGGAGCAAGTTCCCCAGATCAAGCCATTATCTTGTTCGTAAAATCTGCAGTCCTTGCATAAGTGAGACTTGGAAGTTCCTGGTAATCAGTTCAGAATTCTTCTTCTAGGAATAACTTTTACTTCAAGCAGCAGGGTATGTGCAGATTGCCAGAAGCCTGCAGAGGTAGCATCCATGGTACCGATACTCAGCTCCGTGTGCACTTGTGCTGTGGAGGGAGCCTCAGTGCTGTGAATCAGGTGCTTGTTGAATCTTTAAAAGCTCTGTTGAGTTATTTGGCACACTGAGGCTAGACAGGATTAAATCTCTGTAAATCTGCGAACAAGCTGGCTGTCTTCACGTTGAGTTTGCTCACCCTGGTGGTTGACAGAATTGTCACCTCAGCTTCCAGAGGATCCAGTGGTCTTTTGGCTCTGATCTCGCTGCCCAGATTGCTGTGTGGCACAGTGCAGCACTTGAAGCCGATTAAGATGTCACTGATAACAGCACTGGGGTGCTGGTGGCAGGCTTCAGAGGATAGGCTTGGCATGTACTAGATGTTAACTTCCTTTTTCCAACTTACTTTAGAACCATTTCTTTTAAACTTCCATGTAAAAGTACTTGTATGAACCTGTGCTCATGCAATAGAGGTACAGAAGCCTCATCTTGGTGCCAAGGATTGACTTTGAGAAGTTGAAATTTATTTTGCAGTGAGGAAGCAGAGAAACTTTGCAAGAGGTTATGGATTAGTTTTATGGACAGAATGGAGAATACCTTGAGAGTTGAGGTGCTCTGTGTGTGCAGAAGGGCAATTCTTGAAGGAAGGACCATAGTATCAGGCTACTTCTTGTCTTAGCATGTAAAACATTGCCAAAGGGAGTTACTATGGGAATCATTCTGTATGGAAGGGCTGTGTATACTGTGTGTGATAATGACCCACGTGCTCAGCTCCTTTAGCTCTGCAGCTATGTGGCAAACAGCATTTATTTCCTGTCTCAGTGATCTCACCTGCATCCGCCTGCTAATCTGTCACTGCTGGTGCTGTTCCAGCACTCCGGGGAGGAGGGAGTTCAATTCAGTAAAGATTCAACAGCTGCTTTTTTGTTTTGTTTTGAGCACGGTTATTTTGGAATAGCTGTTTCTCCCTTCTCTCAATTTCAGTGGCTAGAGGGTGACATCTGTCAGTATTCAGAATGTCAGTATATCACTGACTTTTCTAAAAAAACAGTGCCTCATGAACCCTTATGAAACGTTTGGGCTTTTTTTGTTTGTTTTTCTCCCTGCTTCCCCCTACCGTGAAGAGCTGAAGGATTTCAAATTTGTCTGTAGGTTAAGGTGCTTAATTTTGGAAGCTTTCCAGTTTCCTAATCTTTAATTTACACTTCTTTTAACAAGAAGATAAATGATTTAAAGTAGAAAAATTCCAAATACTTGTTTTGTGTTTTGTTTCTCTGAAATTCATGCAGCATGATTCATCTTCATGGAAAGTTACAAGAAATGTTAATAGAAGAATATGAGACATAGTGGAATGTTTTTTTTTTTCCTGTAAAGCATGAGATATCCAAGCCATGAGTATGCAGGTTAAGGTCTGCATAGAGGCCTTGGTCTAGCGTGATGCATCTGAAGCCTCTCATGGGCCTCTCTTTGCTGACACAGTCTCACTGAATTATATAATTGAACCCTTGAATTAATGTGTTTGATCCTCTCTTGATTTTTGTACTCCTAAGTAGATTTTGCAAGCTCAGAAGACCTTTCCTGTCAGCCATGAGACAATAATCTTTGCCTTGGTCCTTTCTTCTTGTAGAAGCTGGAATACTTGCTACAAGGATGCCAGGGTGTTTGTGCCTTCCTTCAGGAAGCTATTGATAAGGTGGAATCCGAAAAATTACCAGAAAAGGCTGAGGTAAGCATGTCCCTCAGCTCGAATTTCTGAGACAGAAGAGAGCATGAGGCTGGATAGCTGCAGAAAAGCTGTAGCTTTGAATTTGCAAGCTATAGTAGCAGGATATTCCCAGTACTAGTAGAAGCTAATCCAGATTAAATGATAGAGGCTTCAGTGGGTCTGGAACCTGATTGTCTGATTCCTCAGTGTCACCCAGGAGATCTCTCCAGCTGGGCTTGTTGCTGATGGGTACTTGGCTCCAGCATTAGGGTGCATTCTCAGCAGAATGCACCAGAGCTCCAGAGCTCTGTAGCTGGTACAAACTTCGGTGTGCCAGGTACAGAGCAGCTGCCTTGGGCTGTGCCACATCAGGTCAGCTTGAATGGCCTGGAATAAAATTAGGTGACATCTTAGTTCTGTGCTGTGGTTCCAACTTTGCTGCCTCCAGAACACAAGTTTGGAAGTGGGCAAGAAGGGGAAGGGACAAAGACCAAGCCTATATGGTCACAAACTTTCTATTTCTCCTCTTGAGAAGCTGCTATACCCCTGACATGGTAGGAAATTGCTGCCAGCTCTGCACTCAGGGTTCCAATGGTAAATGATGGAGGATATGGTAGTGGCCTTCCTTCACACATCTGTATATCCACAAACCCTTCATGTGCATCTTCTCCCATGGCTTGGAGCCATGCAAATCCAGGCTTTCAGAACAGTAGAAGCTAGGTGTGAGTGGGAAGTGAGGCTGGAAAACTTATTTCTTCTATGCCCAGCAAATGAATGGAACAACAACGATGGGAATTGGGTCACAATTTTAGCCTGTTGGGGAAGGTATCAGGAGCATAAGGAGCACTGCTTATCACTTTAGACTTGTCCTGCTGGAGAGAAACAGCTGTGGAAGCAAACCTCCCCTTTTCCTAGGGTGGGCCCAGGTGAGATGTGGTTTGGGTGTGTTTTGGTTTAGATGCTGGTTTTTGCCTGTAGGTTACAGTAGCTGCTCACCTCACTCTTGTGATCCCTCCAGGATGCAGCTGTGCTGCTGAGGAATTCAAGGCAGTTGATGAAGAACGTTCTTGAAGATGCAAGTTTGGTCAAGGTGCAGCAGGAGGGTGGAGCGCTCCTGGCCAGACTGGGGAAGGAGGAGTCTTGTGTCACCCTTACCCAAGACTACAGGTGAGCCCTCAGAGTGGGAGAAGAGGAGATGAAGATGAGCAAAAAACAGGCACTACGAGTCTCCCCGAGGTGCCCCATTGTTGGTGCAGGCTAGAGAACAGCTTTGTGTAGCAAGGAATTATGTTGAAAACAACAAAGGTGAAAAAAGTAATGAATTTTACTCTTATCCTGATTACTTCTTCCTCAGTCCAAAAACTAGTCCAGGTGGATTCACTTAGATTGTTCAACTTCCTTTTTCAAGCCAAGTCAGACTTATCTTTTGTAGTGGAGAGAGAGTTGGATATTTTGAATACCTCTAAAACACAAGCTTTAATTGATGATACCAGTGATGATTGTTTAGGTGGGGGCCATTATCGCTGTGTGATTTCCTAAGGTACTCCTTATGCAAGGGGATTTCTAAGAACCTTAACTGGGAGGAATGCTTGATGGCTCTGATCTCCTCACACATTGGTACAGTTTGCACAAACAAATACTCACTGCCCATTTGTGGGGTTGGTATGAGAAGCGAGGACTGAGAGAGCCCAGCTGTTTGACATCCCCAGGGCATTGCACAACTCGTGTTTGTGCTGTTAAAACACCTGAAGCCTATCAGCATGAGAAGGCCTCTGTGCTATGTGCTGTGCAAACAACAAGGTAGAAAGGCAGCCTTTGCACTGAGGAGCTTCCAGCCCAGTGTGAGATAAGCGCTGGCATGTGGGTGCAGATGAGGGCGCAGCGGGTGGCAGGGTGGTGTGGAATAGCTCCGTGCATCCACAGCCTTGCTCTGGTTAAACTCCCTGTTGCCATCACAAGCTGGGAGGTTTGAAGGGAGGGATTGAAGAGAAGATAACAAAATAGTTATGGAGTATCTCAACCAAACACTCTGAAAAGAACATTACTCTTTCAAAATTCAGCAAGATGACAGTGCAAGTTGCTACCTGTCACTGGAAGAAAAGGATCGACATTTTGGTGCAGAGAGGGGAGTGTAGGGGCAGGCTGTGTAACTGTTTCTGTTCCCTGCTTGCTGTGAATCCTGTCAGGAGCTTTGGCAGACTATGCAGACACAGTTCTCTTTTTGAACTGGTGAAGTAATCTTGATGCAATTTTGGATTGAATTAGTACAGTATAGTCTTTTCATTCTCACGTGACATGAGAAGCAGAATAATGCGGGGTTTTGTGCTTTGTTTTGTTTAGATTTCATTTATTTATTTTATTTTAAACAACACACAGCAACTTTAGAGTCCTAGGAGAATGGGGAGAATGTGCATGAGTTTTATGTTTTGTTTTGGTTTTAAGCTAAGCCTGTGTTTTTGTGCAGGGAAATGATCAACTTTGAAACCTGATCTTACAAAGCCCCTAAGGATAATTTACTGCTTTGATTACTTTAGCAAGGGCAGGGGTTGGGGATCACACAGAGAATTCTTTGATTGTACAGTGCTTGAGTGCATACTGAGGGTGTGTAATGTGTTCTCTGCTTAATTCAGGTTATGTTCATTGCCTGCCAGTGTGAAAGGAGACTGTATGCCATGGCTCAAATATATGTAGCTCTCTACAACTTAAGGAGCATAAATGAATATAGCAGGACAAAGTTATTCTCTCCTAGGCTGTGGAGTAGTTGCAGAAACTAAAATCCATCCAGTATTTTAATTTTCACCTAGCTTAGGGCAGAGGACTAAAGAAGTCCACTCTTCTTTGTTCCAGGATCCCTTCAAATGAGGAAGAAAGCTCTGTCACTTGGCTAGAGAACTCTGTATAAGGCACTATTGGTTTTGGGTCCTCCATGGCTTTGCACTTACTCCTTCTTTCCTATGTGATGTGCAGATATTAAAGATTCTGAGCCTGCTTAATACTGTAAAGATTATGATTTTCAAAGGCTTTAACAGATATGATCAAAGCAGGGTAGACACAAAATATTGCAATTGGCCAACTAAGCTAGCATGGAGTGGCTCTTGATGTATGTAGGTCCAATATTCGATTTCTAACTGGTGATGTGTGAAAAGGGAACAGGGCTGGCTTTGTATGTGCACTCAGGGCTTCTGGTACTGCTGCTCTGACCTTTGAATTGTAAAATCTTGATCAATGCTTAACAGCTTAATTCCACACCCATTCTCCCAATACTTGAAATAAATTATTTACAAAATCAAGTGAAATGGCTTTACTCTTCCAAGCCACCTCTTTGGCTCTTTTGTCTGTCATGTGTCCCATTATTGTAGCTATTTATTGTTTGTTATGGCACAAAAGTCTGATAAAACAGAGTCGTGACTGCCAGGACTTCTTAGTCATAAATTGAGGCCAGTTGTGAACAGGTGACTGTCCAAATATGCAGGAATTACTTATAAATAGAGAAGACAATTTTAAGAGCAGTTTTCTGGACTTCTGGCTCTACTTAATTAAAATATTAAACTATAAGTGGAGAACTAAAGGTAAAATTGGGATTTTTTAATAATAAAGATGACAAGCCCATCTGCACCTTCACCTTGGGATTAACCAAGCAAGGGATTGACTTGCGTTTTTTTTCAGGTGATACCTTTTTCTAGCTCTCACAGATATCTTTCTTGCTAGTTTGTGATGAACCCTTCTGAAAATGCCTGACCATAGGTTGGAGATAATAAGTTAAAAAAGGCAAGGAAGCAGGCATGTGCTCAGTGCAATCAGATGTTATCTGCCAAATACCTTTCAAGAGCACACAGCAAACAAGACTTTCTTTAGTCTTTCTTTAGTAATGAAACTCTTCCTGTGGGATTGGTTGCGGGGCCTTCTCTGCTTGCTCTGCCCCCCCTGGAGAGCAGAGATGCCCTTTGGAGTGTTTTGTGGCACAGAGCAGTGGGATCTCGTTGCTAGATTCTGACCTGGCATTTGTGACGCTTTCCTAAAACAGTGCCGCACCTTCTTTCCTGCAGAAGTTGAACTCATCCCATCAAAGATGTGGGCGTGCAGAAGGGATGTGTTGTGCTCCATCCATTTGTTTCTCTAACAGATGATTTAAGAGCCTCCAGGAGTCTTTCCTGGATGGTCCTTGAGATGCTGTAGTACCACAGCAGTGGCTTTGACCAGTAGCTCTGCTCACAGTGTGAGCTGACCAGGAGTCTTCATATTCTTTTCTCCACCAAGTACTACTGTGAAAGATAGCCTTACCCATCCAGCTGCTTATCCACAAAAGGAAAGACAGACTTCTCCAAGCAGTCTGTCTGGAACTCTGCCTTTTCCCAGCTTAGGAAGGAGGAGCTCAGTTACCAGAATACACATCCTGCAGGCAGCTCATTGCAGGGTGTTGGCTTAGGGCCTATGGTATGCTCAGCTGGTCCCTCTCAGATCTCTCACCTCCAGCAAGACCAGGATGAATTTGGTCTGGAGTTGGTGTGGGTGTGGCACTGGTGAGCCAGTATCTTTGTGGCATGTCTTTAAGTGCTGTAATGATAGGACTGGCCACCCAGAGGTGCAGGGGGACTGCTGGAGGTGGCATTGCCACTTGCTTGCTCTTGGTGGATTTAAAGCCAGCACATTCACCTTCCCTGAGCTGAAGTTTCAGTGCTTCTCCTTCAGGTCTGTTAGCTGAACCCTTAGAAATTTTGCTGTCCTAGTATTTCTGGAGATTGAAATGCAGAGCTGTTAGCATAGCTGAAATTTGTCTTTGTAAGTATGGCCAAATGGCAGAGACCTCCATCACTTCAGTGCTGTTAATACTTCTTTTTGTACTTTCAAACAGGAATTTTTTAATAATGATAGTCTTGTTAATAAGGTACATAGAGCTGGTTAGAAGGTGTAGCTTTGGCTACTGGCTATCTTGTGTAGTAATCAACTAACCTGTAGCTTGCAGGCACCTCCCTGAGCCAGCTCTGAAAGGTGGAATAATGTATTGCTGCTTCTGTAGTGGATGTCAGAAACTTACAGTTTATGATGGAAGTGTCAGAGAAGCTGCCAGAAGCCACACAGCAGCAGTGGGAGCTCTTGCTGAAATGAGGCTGTGATGTGGGGCTGGGCAGCAGGGCCAGGATCCTTTTAACCTGGTCTTTAGCCAGGTGTTTTTCACTGCTATTCTCATTATTGCTGCTCTTCCAGCATAGCCAAGAGCTGGAAATATGTGCCTAGACAAAGTGCCCAGTGAATGCCTTTCATCCTGCAGATGTGTTATGAGTCACAAGTAGAGTAAAAAAGGTATAACCATTTTATATTGCTATATAGATGGTTTATACTAGTGTAACCAGAATGCACCTGTGTGGCTCTCCCACAAACCTGTGTTCTCACTGTGGCACGGGAGTGGGATTGTGTCATGCTCTGCATGGTGATGGGCAAGATAGTCCCAAGGCTAGAGGTGAGAGCTGAAAGGAGAAAAACCTCAGATGATGAAGGAATGATCATGTTGAGTGCTTGGCTCTGTACAACATGGAACCAGAAAAAGCATCATCTCTTCCCCCAAGCTCCTCATCTGAAAAGAATCTGTGCTTGCAAGCTGTGAATAAGCAGCTTATAAATAGATGGAGGAGTGAATTCTCCTTTGTTTGCAGAAGGCAGTATAGTTAGTCTCTGTACTTTGAGGGTGGAGTGGCTAGAGCCAAGAGCTGGTTTTGTGAGCTGGCTATTTTTAGTGTGGCTTGGTGATCTACTTGGAAGCCCTGGGTGGAGACCTGAGCTGAGCAGAGGTAATGGACAGTACAGAGTAGACTTCCTGAGCAGCAGCTGCCAGGTTCCTGGTGCCGGACCTGACTCAATTATAGTGACGGAGAGGGTGATCTTACAGCTAACAGCCTCCATAGTTCATGTTCTGGCTTCCACACACACTGCTGAGACTCTGGGTCTCCTTGGAGCTGTGGCCAGTTAACGATGCAGTGGGGGTGTAGCTGTGTGGTGCTGCAGAGCTCATGTTCGTGGGTCTCCAGCAAGGCTCCTGCTAGTGTCAACTCCTGGGATGTTACAAAGCCTGCATGTGCCATTCTGTAAAGTGGTGCTTTAGCTCCCTTTGGTGGAAGTAAACCTGGATAATGTACAGGCTCTCAGCCTTCTGCCAAGGGACTACAATAGCACCATGTGAAGCTTGAGTAGAGTTAGGGAGACTAAGCTGATCATCCAAAATGTGAAACAAGTTGAGAGCAAGGTTAGAGGGGAGATGGGTGTCTGGTGTATAAGTCCCAGTTTGGGCAGACTGAGATGGCTGGGTGTCTTGGTTTGTAAGGTACAGTGTGTGCACCATCAAACTGACAGCTGCTGCTATAGGCTGGTGGTCCTAGCCGGGCAACTTATGCTGGGAAATCCTTCCTGGAGGCATTATTGTCTTCTGCCATCCCCTTTCTGCTTTAGAGATGTGTGTCTGCTGTGGCTCTGTGTGCTTGTACGTGCTTCAGAAGATGGTGATGCTTGTGTCCCTCTCACTGATGGCAGTTGAACCTAGTGCCTGCTCATCTTCCTGCCTCTCTGGGAGCTTTGGGAGCCTCTCATGCTACCACTTGCCACAGTGTGCTCTCCTGATGTGGTCTGCGAGAGGCACCTTTCATTGTAGGATCCTTTGCATGTTCCTTCTGTAGACCTAATCCTAAAACCTCCATCTTGGCACAAGATGTATACTCAATATACCTTTGAAGCCAGATGAAAAAACGTGCTTAAATTCTGGGCTCAAAGGCTGCCACGAGACGCCTCTGCGCTGTTGCTGGTGACACAAAAGCTGCTGACGAGCACTAAGCCTTTGACTGAGCATGGGTGGCAGTGCTCTTCCCTGGCCTTATTTGTTTGTGTCAGGTGGAGGGAGGAGCGCACGGCGACATTTCTACCCAAACACACACTGTGCTGCTTGGTATTCATTTAGGTTACAGTCTAACCTGTTCCCTCTGTTTGCTTGGTGGTTTTAGCCTGGTAAAAAGCACTTACGCTAGCATTAAACATATCTCGCTGCTCCACACATAAAGAAGAGTGGAGCTGCGGCTGTTGTCATTCTGAGTGCATGAAGTGCTGTGAGGTGTCAGTGGTGGCATTTGCAGAGAGCTAAAAGATTGCAGAGTTCTGTCTAGGTAAGTTTTCATTGTCCTCTTAGGCTTTTTATGAGATGATTCCCCACAGCTCCCTTTCTGTTTTTTATTTTCTGCTGTTTTATGTCCTAAATCTTCTTGGATTCATGGAGAATTGACCCAGAAGACTCTGGTTTTGCTTGTTTTCGTTTGCTGTGCTTGTCATGCCAACAGGGCATTAGGTAATTAATGACACACTGTGTTTTATCTGTTTAAAAATATTATGGAAGAAATTGCAAAGAGTTTCCAGTATAGGATGTTAGCTGAACTGCCTGACATTCCTGCCTCAGCCCAGGCTATCCCACAAGCACCATTTTTTATATAACCAGGTTGGGATAGATGCTTCTCTTGCTGGGCTGGTTAATAGCACAGTTCCTGCTATTATATGGATCATAGCCCTGGAAGTGGGTAAAAGGAGGATATATGAGTGAAATAGGGTTGTGGCTTTAAATGACATTGTGTATATATTTAAGCAAGGCCTCTTGAAAGCCTGGTGGTCCCAGCTTCAGGAACGCAGCTCTTAGACTGGTGCATTTAACCAGAATATGAAGTATAAACATTAGCAGGTTAATGTACATTAGACAAGGTTTGGAGGTAGAAATTGTTTACAGCTGGTAGAAAACCACATCTTGAGACTCAGTGTTCCCAGAATGGTGCTTCCAAATCCTATCCAAGGCTCCACTGTAGAGGGAACTTTCCCCATAAGCAAGCTACTTGTGGGTTTGGAATTTCTTACAATGTTTTTTTTTCCCAGTCAGTTTTATGGATCTTACTGGGATTTAAAATCAACCAAAGTCTGAACACAGTTTTATTGTAACTGAATGCAAGCCAGGCAAGAGAAAGAAATAAAGGTCACATCTTGGGACTGTGCTTGGACACTTCTTTAACTGAGTGCATTGATCACTTGGCTTTTAAAGGGATTTCTGAGTGTCTTTCTGCTAAAAACACATTTAAATGAACTGTGCTCCAGAAGAGAATTCTCTTTGCAGTTGTGGTCTCCAGTGCATTGTATTAATTGGATGGTTTGCTCCCAGGTCAGGTAACTTTTAGCCAGGTCTGTGATCTCAGCTAGATCCACTGGTCCCATCCTGAATGGGAAGAGGCATCCCACAGGCAACCCCAGATTTGGTGTTTGACCTCTGTGCCTTTGTAAGGACACTTCATGGTTCTAAAAAATGTACCCAGTTCCTCAGATGCTTTTATCAGGGAATGGAAGCCACCATGGCTATTTGTGTGCTGCAGAGAATAATTAGTTTATTTAGCAGTAGCTGCTTTAGCTTCACCATGGCTAGTTGGAATTTTAACCTCAGCTGCCTGTGAAGCTCTCAGCTTCAAGAGCAGGACTGTGCATTTGAGGTCGACCTCCTTTTAAGGGTTCATTATAAATATGGCACTTATGTAGGTTGCTACCAAAATGCAGTAATGACCAAGAGTGACCTTTCTCTTCCTGCAGAACGTCCCTCAGGTACACAGGACTGTCCCTGCAGAGCTGGAAGGATTTCTTCCTGAAGCATTGCTCAGGATGTTTTGGTGATTTGTAGCCAGGGTATCAGCACACATGATCTGGGTGATGTCCTTGGACTAATCCATCCTTTAAACCTCCTAGTTGCCAGATCCTATTAATTTTCTGCTAAAACCTCTAGAGACATCTGCAAGGGAAGTTCAGCACCAGGAGTGGAAGACGACATGAAGCTAATGTCGTAACATCTGACTGTGTTTCTTCTAAATTACACAACAATTAAGAATATCTGATTTCCCCCAGACAAGTTAGCTGCACTATACTTGCCTAAACCCCATCAAATACACTACCAAAATGTAGTATTTCCTTCCATCCATGAATTTTTACCATTTTAAAATTGACCAAGGCTGGTCAGAGGATGAACTCTGACTTCAGCCCTTTGTTAGATCTGTTGTTCTTGCTCTTGTCAGAGCAGTTCTTCAAGGGGCAGACAGGAAATTGCAGAATAGTGATGGTTCTGCTACTCCCTTCCCTGTGCTCTCCTGTTTGCATCTTGCTGGCATTGGCAGGCATGGCTCAGGCAGCACCTGCTTTTGTGACTCTGCTGGGTGCTTCTTTTGTGGCTATCTATTTTTTGAAGACAAAACAGGTATTTTGCTTCGAAAACTAAAGTGTAACTCTCCAAGGCTGGCTTTTTTTGAAGAATGGATTCAGACAGAAATGGTCTTTCTAAATTATAGGTTTAAAATTACCCTACCATTATACAACAGCTTGGCACTTCTCCAGAAAACTGAAGACGTTTGGAACCTTTTTCACTGAAACGATAATTCCCCAATGAAAACAGGATTTGGGGAAACATAAACTGACATCAAGCTACTCCTTTTTGCTATAAATTATATTGACTCTGCACTATTGCAAAATTGCTTTTGATGATTTGACCATGGAAGAATGTCGTGAAAGACTCTTATTACCACACTCCCATGAGCAGGGAAATTGCAATGCATCCACACAAATCTGAGCTTAGACGAGACTTTCCACTGACTTCAAACAACTCTGCCTTTTGCACTTAGAGTTGCACAGGCCACTGTTAAAATATCTTTAAAGTCCTTAACAACCAGGTGTTTCCTTTGTGTGGCAGGATGGAAGTCACTTTTTTCTTCTTCAACCAAATTTTCAATATTTGCTTTGTTTACTCCAAGCTGCATTGAAGCACTGAAGGACAGGAATTAAAAACTTCTGAGTCTGAAGCTGAAAAAGAAACAGATATTTGTGTGAAGTATCATTTTCCCCATAAAACTCTCTGTTGCAGGATATCGTGGAGTTTACTAATGTACTGGAAATCATTTAGGAAGTTTTTAAGATCTGGATCAGCAAATGGGGGTGTGTGTGTGTAAATATATAAACAGATGTACAGAGGTTTGGGAGAACAGGCTTAAAGGCCCAGTGGATCCTGTCTGTGTGTGCTGAAGTGCCCAAGTGAATAGAGAAAACAAACTTTCCCATGGACTGTGAGCAATTTCTTTGTTTGGCTCAGTTTGCCTACCTACTTTATACTACAGCATGGAAAGGCTTATATTTTCCTCTGTGTAAGACAGTAAAAGATGGATGTTAGTCAGAGAGCTTGTTGGGCTGGTAAAAGTGAACTGTCAGGGGCTGACAGCATATGAATGGAGTTACCGTGGAGATGCAACAGAAGACCAACAACTAGACGTTGAGGTTTTAATGAATGCCTGCTAAGCGAGGCAGAAAGTGGGAAAACAACGTGGCTGGTCCTTGAAACAAAGGGCTGAGGTGCTGGGATGCTGGAGGAACCCACAAAGGAGGAGGAATGATGTAAGGCCACACCTGAAGTTGCTTGGGAGCTCTGAGCCCAGAGGAGCTGTTTGAAAACATTTTTTCTGTGTGTGTTGTTTGGAGTCACTCAGGAAACCATTGGCAGGACCATGAGAAGGGGCAGCCTTAGAGTGTTGAATTGTGGCTGATAAGGGTATCAATAGCCTGCTGCAAGCACTCATAGAGAAAAGAATTGCTTAAATGACAGGAGTAAGGGATTTTGGCTTACACAACCCCAAACAGCCCAACTTACTGACAAGAATTAATTTCCAGCCTTTTTCTGAACTGAATTCTCTGTCTAATCTCTGCTTATAGCATAAACTCCCAAATGCATCATAGAATGACTTCAGGTAAATTTGAGGTGCCTGTGGATCAGTAAAGCAAAGGTCTTCTGTGTGTGTGTTCAGTAGGAGGATGTCATTTTTAGTACTGTTGAATCAGCTGAGATCAAGGGAAGATGACTGAGTGTGCATACACCATGTAGATTCTGTACATCTGTAGCTGCCCCATTATTTACCAAGATATGTATTTTACAATTACATCCAATGGGGCAAAGGGCTCAGTACTCACTTCTAAACTGGAGCTCCCTTCTACCTTGTGCAAACGCACATAAAGGCTTGGTTGCATTGAGTTCTTCAGAGGCAGGATAATTCCTGTGGAAGGATTGTGTGGGGCCAGAAGTGCATTTTGGGGTGGACTTTTCTCAGTCCTTTACTTAGGCACCAAGAAGTTCACTCAAACCCCTTCTCCTGAAATGGGTTCCTCAGGGCTTGCTGAGTGGGCCAGGAGTATTTTATTGCTGCCATTTTGAAGCTGACTTTCCCTGGAGAGGACCAGTGCTGGTCTCAAGTGTGCTCCAAGAGACTGGTCTTTTCCACAATGGCACAGTGAATAGCCTCTTTACACAGTGACCTTGTGATATGCCTATTTCTGATTAAAAAGATACTTGAAATGTGGGTTTTGTTAGGTTTTTTTAATAATCACTTCCTATCCCTCTACCTTGAGGGTGATTTCTTTTTCCCCCCCCCATAGTTGTAGTGTTGTCTTCAGGAAAGCCTGTGTTTTGTGACTTTGGGAAATGTGCTCTCTGCTCTGTGAGAAATCTGTAGCGTTTGTTAGGCCTTGCAGCTCGGATTGCTGCTGACTGCTGTCGAGGAAAACTACTCAGACTTGTGACAATGGGGGGATTATTTCCTCTGTCAGGTGTGGAAAGGGGCACAGTGGGACTCCCTGGAACCCTTGTCTCAAGTCCCTGTGCCATCAGGTTGCCATCTGATGATGCTATGTTAAGTGCTGAAGCCATGCATACTCATTTTGTCGCTGGCTTGGGTGGACATAAGGACTCTTGTTACAGAAAGGTCTGGCAGGTCAATCTGGCTTGCTGATGAGTGCCATCAAAGAAGTATCATCAACACCAAACTGATTTCCATGGAAGCTCAGGGAAGGATTGGAAAAATAATTTTGCCTCATGAGGGCATAATTGCAAATGTTTGCATATAGCAGCATGGAATGCCTAGAGTTATAGGTGCTTGACTGTCTGTGCCAGCGGGAGGAAGAGTGTTTGCTGTATCTATGTGTTTTCCTGAGTGGATGACAGCATTCATGCCAGCAGGGAATTCAGCCCTGTGGGAGTAAGACCGAAGGGTGTCTGCCTGTCTGGCCATCAGTATGCTGGATACTTACTTAGAAAATGGGACCTGACAGATACGCTCTGCTGCACAAAACTGAGCAGCATTAGTTTTGTTGCCAAATTTAACTTGCAGCCATCGTCCGAACTGTTTCTCATTAGCTGTCCCAGCTGTGTCACTGCTGCTGACGGGAACTGGCCTCCACAACCTGCTCTGTAAACACTTTCCAGAGCTCAGCTTGGACAATGATTATGACTGCTGCTGTAAGTCTCCTGGGTTGGGTCTGGGTCGGTCTGTAGGAAAGGATTACAAAACAGAAGACTCATATCATCACGGTTTGTTTACGGCGGTTTTGGGAAATGCCAGAGCAGCAGTACAGCTTGGATCTTTCCATTGAAGCAGCAGATTCTCTGTAGAGAACCTGTCTGCTCTGCACTGCAGTAGCACTGATCTTAGTCCAGAAACTATTCGGGTATTTTTGGCTGCACTTTGGAGAAATTCATTCAGTCTAATGGCATTTCAAAGAGGAAAAACAAAAGTATCTAAGATCCTGAGGTTTGAGAAGTTGGCTGTTGCACGCTGGGTGGATTTCTGAATGGAAAAATAGTGTGGATTTCTGCTGTGCAGAGCTAGTTGTCCAGATCTATGGCGCTACCTCGTGTCAATTAAATACTATATAAAAACTACAGGACGGCTGCTACTAAATGTTCGTATTCAGTTGCATTTCATAGGTTCAAGATTGCCTGTAACCCAGACAGAAATAAACATGTATGCTGAATTGTTTTGAATTATAATCCATTAGCAATATTAGCTACCTATTTTGCAAGTGCTTTAGATAATTTTAATAATATGATAAAAAAGCCACGCTCTAATAAGTCAGAAGGTTGTAAGACAATGAAATGAAAATTGGTTTAGGGTGAGAACAGGGGATGACCAGGCCGCTGAACATGCCAGTGTAGAGAACAGCTGAAGGAGGCTGTAGTGTTTTCTTGTAGCTCTCTCTTGAGCCCATAATTGTAGGAGGGAAAAACTTAGAAGTAAAAGAAATACAAGAAGAATAAGATTGAATGCTCTTCTGTCTTCTGGATCCCGTCTGTAATTCACCCAAGCCTGTGGTGGAGAGGCATTTCACATGTCTAAAAGGAGCTTGCTAATATTTGTCATCTTACCAAGACCCTGGCTGCAGCATCTGAAGGCACTGGGCTCCATCCTGAACCCCTCCATGCTTGCCTGTGTGCTGTGGGCAGGCTGGCAGGGAGGGTGCCTCCTGGTGTTGCCTGTTGGGCTTTGGTCAACACAGCTCCCTGTGGAAGATAGGAAGCTCAGTCTATGAATCTCTTCAGCACAACACTGTAAAATCTGATTTCTCCTGGCACTGAGCTGCAGTACGCTTTGCGTTTTTGTTTGGCTGGTGGAAAGCCTGTGAGTGAGTGGGGCATCAGGCACTTAATATTGTTGTGGTCACTCAGGAGAGATTTGCTTACTAGTGGTGGCTTATTTACTTAATTAAATTCAAATGTTGGTTTTAGATGCTGAAACTTCTTGACCCTGTGTTTTGTGAAAATCCACTGATGCAACAATCTGTGTTTATGAAAAGGTGAAAGTGTGAGAAATATGTTAAATTTTGCAAGGAGCCTGACTGGGAGGAGTTGCTCTTGTCCTTCTTGCCAGGTTATCTGCATTGGGGTCAGAGTGGTGAATCATGGTAATGTGCAGGGAGCAGCAATATTCTCTTCTGTTCTCCATATGGAGATGACCAGAGAGGGTCCCACGGGGAGGATGGCTGGAGCACTGTTGTTGGCCAGGTTGTGTTTGCATGAAGTGCTAGGGGAAGGACCTAATGCAAAACCCTTGACCAGAGCTGTGTCCCCTTGCAGAGATGCACTCGATGCTGCCAGCGTGCTTTATAATCAAGTTGATGAGGGCGTTCACCGACTGGTGATGCTGTCAAACAAGCGCATCCAGGAACTGGAGCTGGTGATGGAGTTCGAGAAAGTGGAACAGTGTTTTAAGGAGGTAAGTTCCAGTGACTGCTGCCCTCTGACTGTGTGTTCCATGGCAGGTACTGGGCCTGTTGATCTGTTGTGTGAAGATGTTATACTGATGCTTGATCCTATAAAAGAGCAACTGAACATAAGAATTTGAGATAGAGTTTCAGAAGTGCTGAGAATCAAGCCATTTATTTCCCTGGTATCTCTTAATGCCAGGTGGAAGTCCCTTGGCTTCTCTCTAGGTGTGGATCAGTCAAACCCCATAAATCTCTGTGAAGTGGCTCATAGGTAAGCAATACACTTGGAGGCTGAGTGTCTTTTTTGGCTCTCTCAGCAAGACTGTTGAGGTATTCTTCATACTTCACCTTGAGAAGCAACAGAGCGATGACAAGCTGATAATAAGTCTGCATGTCCCCTCTGGGCTGTAGCTCCTGCAGGGTTTCCTGTCATCCTGTTGCTGAATATCCCTGCCCCACACTGGCTGCCCATCCCTGTCATGTACTCTGTTGTTTAGATTCCTGTGCTGTTCTCAGGTCCCTGATATCTGATAAGTCCGGGCACACTCCTTCCCCTCTGGGTGCAGCACCAGGCACGCTCAGTATAGGCTCCAGGCAGGGAACAGCCTCTTGTCCTTAGCCCAAGAGCCATGCTCAACCTCCCACCCCCTGCACTTCTGTGGGACCTTCAACTTCCCTTCGTTTGGTGTTCATTGAAACTCTTGACAGCCATGGGATAACTGAAGCAAACAGGCATTGGCTTTCAGAAAGACTTTTGAAACCCGTAGCCATGTTGATAGAGGACCTCAAAAAGTCATAAAGCAGCTCAGATCTGAGCATCCTTTAAAAACTGATCAGTCCTTTCAGTGTTGCAGATCCCAGATGTTCCATGTTGCACATCCCTAAGACTGAACTCAACCTTGAGATTATGGAGTCACATGGTCTCCTGTGCTGTAATTCATCAACAATGAGAATTTTTATGTGTCCTTAACAATCAGTATTTATATCAGTTTCACCATTGCTCTTCTGGGATTCTGGGCTCCTCTCCTCTAGTGGGAACTGGACTTGCAAAGGAGGCTATAGCCTACCTAGTGTTTTCACAGGCCAAGGTGGATCCAGGAGTTTTAATGACTTCCCATTTGGAGGTAGACACTTGGGCGCCATGCAGGATGTGTTCAGGACAAGAAGTGTGTTGCAAGAACCTGGTAGAGACTCTCTTAAACACACAGGTTCCTAATACCAAACAGAAACGAAAAAAGGCACAAAAGCAAGCACTGCAACCTGTCCCTGCTTTAAGCTGAACTTTATTTTTCTGTTGAATTGAATGACACTGACTGCTTCTGGCTTACTTTGCTTGTAGATTACTGATGATGGCACCTGGGAGTTCTAGGCAGCAGCAGTGTGCTGCTCTGCAGTACTGAGAACCCACTCCCAATCTCTTTCTCTTGCCAGTGGGCTTGTTTCTTGTAACTTTCTCACAGTCCACAAAACTAGGAGTTTGTCCTTGACTACAGAGTTAGGATATGGATTCAGATGACATAGGAAAACAGGATGTGTGGGTGTTAGGGAGCACTTAGTCTGTCCTTTCCCCCAGGTGCACCTATGCCTGGAGCATTGCAGACAAGTTTACCAGCCTGCTTTTAAAACCTACTGATGATGGAGATGCTGTGTTATCCTGCCTGGTCTTCTATGACTGCTTTGCTCTTAGGATGCTCTTGTTAGTCAGTCCTCTACCCCTCTTTGAGGATATGGGCTGATAACTGCAGCAGTGGCTGGGCTCCACTGAGGAGCATGCAGTTGCTGCTTAGCTTTATGCAGAGCTGTCTTCAGAAAACCAGTGGCTGAGAGTCCCAGAGAACTATGAAACATTTCTAATGGGGAGAATCCATCAGTACATTCACACTGTCATAGCTCGTGTCCTGCCAGTCAGAAAAGGGAAGTGATGTAGGAAATCTGGCAGCAAGGAGATTTGATCCCAGTTGGGGGTAACAGTAATAGGAGTCAGGCCAGTCTGCAGGTTGCAGAGCTTGCTTTAGACCACAACTCACCAAAACAGAGCCCAGGCAGCTGCTTATCCTGTTTATGCCTAAGGCTAGTGAGCAATAGCAGAGCTTTTCAATTACTCTGTAACCTGAAGTGGAAAAACTCTTAGCAGGAGGCTCAGACTGAAATGCCAGAATGGGGGGAAGAAGTCTACACACATTCTTTCCAGTAATGAGATGACCAGCATTATGAGAGCAGTTCCTTGCTCTTTCCACATAAAGGCCTACGTTGGTGAGTAGCACAGGGTGACTAATAAGTGGGGCTTATCCCTTTTCTCCTAGGTCACCAGTTGGATTGAGAATGTTGGCAGAAAACGGCTAAAGGAAACTACCAACCTGGATGATTCTTTGGAGATGCTGCTTCAAGCACAAAAACAGTTCAAGGAGTTTGATCTTGTTGCCAGTGTAAGTCTTGTTGGATTGGAAAAATAAGTTCTCCAGTGTCTAATTTGCATGTGTGTCTTGTATGTGCTCAACCAAACGCATGATGCTAATAGGGTTCATCACCAAAGTGTTTGTCAGTCCTTCTCACTGCATATCATCCCTGCTCTCCTTTTGCAGGCAAAGCCACCAGCTCAACACTTAGTAGATGGCATTTACCAGTCTTGGGAAAAATAACTGCTGGGATGAAAGATGGGATTTTTTGTTCCTTCTTTGATGTACTTGTAACACTGCCTTTTTTTGATCCTAATTGAGCCATGATCTTACTGTGTAGGCCTTTACAAGGTGCTATGTGAGGAGTGTAAATTGTAAGACATCAGGCTCCAGAATTCTGCTAGCTCCAGAATTCTGTAAACAAAGGCACCCCTTATCATGTGATTTGAACCTTAAAAACTGGTCTAATTAGCCCTAGCTGTTAATGGCCTTGAAGACTACTTACTGTTGATTCCAGGTCTCTATCCTCATAAGCAATTCCTTTGTTTTTTCAGGAATATTGCAGAAGGGGACAGGAAGCATTAAAGAAGATGAATCAATGGGAAGACTTTTCCTTTGTGGATGTGCATTCTTACAGGGTAAAGCTGCAGACCTACGGAGATCAGCTGGAGGAGTTCTGCACCCAGCTGGATGAAACCAGGCACCGAGTCTGTGAAACAGTCAGGCTCTATGAATTCTTTGACAAGGTAAGATGAGGCATCTGCTGCACAGAGGAGAGTGTAAAAGGTCTGCTCAGACTCAATCCAGTGCTAGATTGTTTCTGAAAGGTGTGAAATGTAGTATTTGCTCCATCAGGGAGCTGGATCTATAACATGCAGCAGTCCCCTTGTGCTCCTGTGTCTGCAGTGATTTTTTTTCAAGTCAGTATGTGGGAGAAGGAGTAGGTGTGTCTTCCAGAAAATGTCCACATGTGTTAAGCATAGGTTTTCTGCTCTCTGAGCTGGAACTTTTTAACTTTCATGGCCACAGTGGACAGAAGGATTATGGCAGTGCTGGCTCTGGTGGCAAGGGCCAAGAGATGGGCTGCTTGTGTCCAGTCTTGGCCACCGTACCAGAGTAGGCTGCCTCCATTTTCATGGTATATCCTTACACACAGGCAAATTCAACCTGTTGGCCCATCAGGAGTAGCACCCTGCTCCTTAGTCCTAAATAAAGTCAAATTCCTCCCATGTGGAGGCCTGTGTGGAGGCCTCCACAGCATCGGAATGGAGAGCTTGGAAGTGTAGCTGGGGGAACAAAGGTGCCTGGATCATCACATGAATCTGGGAAGCAGGAGGAGAGGATGTGTGTGGTGACTGTTCTGAGTGCCTGACCTTCTCACCTGTTGGTTTTAGTGCAATGCACCCATTTAGCAGATCTGTAGTTGGGTTTGGTGTTCTTTAATTTCTAAAGTTGCAGATGAATAAGCAGTAGGATTTTTTAAGTGCATTTTAAAATACAGCTTTGGCAAGAACAGAAGGCCAGGGAGCCTGTGCTCTATTTATTCCACACTTGTACAAACATTGGGTATTGAAGTTCTTGAATTCCAGAAAGAATAGACACTAAAAGTTAAGCTGTACCAGATGTAGGTGCCACTTTGTTGCTGTCTCTGAGCTGCCTTGGCAGCCAGAAGTGCTCAGGGGAGGAGGGAGGAAATTCATCTGAACATGAAAACATGGAAAAGCATCCTGTGCGAGGCAGTAAAGTGGAGAAGGCAGCCCAGAACGCTGCTCTCAGGGCAGTGAGGATTGAATTTGTTTGGTGATGCTCTGCGAGTGTGCTCTGGCTCATCTCTGCAGTTTGCTGTGCAGGTGGAGGACCCTCTTACTGTGGAAATGTGTAATTTTTTATTTTCGTGCCAGTGGAGAGAGAAGTGCTTCCCATACCGTGAGGAGAATGGCAAGAACCTGTGCTCTGCTACCTCCCTGAATAGAGATGTTAGGGGTTGCTCTGGTACCTGAACACCCCTTGCTGTCATGGGGGATCCTGGGAAGGGTTTTCTCATGTTTCTTCTAATAAATTGAGGCACACAAAAGCACCAAGCCTTGCTTGGCATATTGACAGTTCTGCAGCCAAGCCAAACATTGGTTATATGTGAACCCTTCCAGCCAGAGCTGGAAGTCTCTGGAGCACAAATGTGGACTGTAGCACATGATCATAGAACCATACAATTGTTTGAGCTTGAAAAGGAATCATCTGGTTCCAACTTCCCTGCTACAGGCAGGGATGCCACCCACTAGACGAGGTTTCTACAAGGCCCTGTTGTGGCCTTTAACACTTACAGGGATGGGGCAACCACAGCTTCTCTGGACAACCTGTGCCAGGGTCTCACCACCTTCACAGGGAAGAATTTCTTCTTAATGTCCCATCTAATCCTGCCCTCTGTCAGTTTGAAGCCATTCCCTCTTGTTCTGTCACTCCATGCCCTTGTCCAAAGTCCCTCTCCAGCTCTCTTGGATCCCGTTCAGGTTCTGCAAAGTGTTCTGAGGTCTCTCCAAAGCTTCCAGGCTGCTCTGGAAGGCATGGAAATTACATTGTGGTGGTAGCTCTTGGGCTACCAGAATAGTTGGTCATGACTCTATAGCAGTCTGCTCCTCCACTGCTTCAAAGCCTTTTCAGAGCCTGGGTCATTTCTAGGGACACAAATGCTACATAGGTCCCAACAGTGGCCCAGTTATTTTCTGAGGGCACTGCAGCTTCTTTTTGGTGGATGAAAACTGCAGGATGCAGTCCTTGGCAGCAACAGCAGCCCTCTTGGGGATGTGCCTTTCATTCTGCATGGCCCCAGTGAAAACAAAATTAGAGTGGCAGAGTGTGTTTGCACACTGCTTTGGTGTGGAGGAGAGGCAGCTGGCTCAGAGAGGGAGGAGGATTTTGATCTCAAATGATTTCGGTAGAGCTATAAACAGTTCTGCTGGTGTAAATATGCCATGTGCGTATTGTAAACCAGTGGCCAACCGAAACCAGGAGTGTAGGGGGATACATCCTGCAGCTGTGGGATCAGTGCAGAAATTGCTGCGTAGCATGAAAGTTCTTTCAGTGCCTATGAGTTTGATCTTGATCTCCAGAATGTTTTCTGTCTTCCCAAAGCAAAGTTAGTGGCATGGTCTGGGAGGTGGCAGATAACCAGAAGATTTTATCTAAACTGATTTCACTCTCTTCTGATACCGAGCTGCTTTTGACCTTCCCGCAGGGATCTTGTCAGTGCCTGCGTAACTCCCTTCTGTCTTCCCTCCTATCTGAGGGGATATCAACAGCAGGACTCTACAAAAAGCACAATGTCCTTGATTTTCCTTCTCGTAAAGAGCCTGCGGAGTGCCAAACCCCAGGATTTGGGGAAGAAGCCCAAAGATGCGTAAGCAATGTACACTATGGTAATGAGCTGGCAAGCTCAGATCTCCAGACATCCCAGCATGCGCCAAGGGAGTGGAACGCCCACCACGGGGATCATGGGGTTCATCCCTCACGTACCTCGCTGCCTGCTGGGAATGGGAGGCTCTGTGGTGCTGACCCTTCTGCATGTGGTGGGCATGTGTTTTGTAGGGTGCTGCCCTGTGGCTGTTGGACAGGCCGTGGGACAGGACAGCATAACTCCATATGCCCCATCAAGATGCTGTGCTGTGTTTTTTACTGCTTGGCAGTTCCTGAAGGCCTGTCAGAGCTCCCTGCAGTGAGGCAGGCTGAGCTGGGCCAGACCACATGGAGCTTGCACATGGGCTGGCAGGGTTCCCTTCCCAAAGCCATGACTGGTGCCAAGCTGGATGTTTCCATTTGTCCCCGCTTCCTTTGCGGCAGGAGCCCTTGGTGCCTGACGGGGTGGATGATGGCTGGGCTGAGGCAGGAGGAGCTGTGAAGGAAGCTGCCTTCCCCATCTCTGGTTGTGGGCTGAAGGATTGTTTTTCAGTACCACAAAGTCAATGTGGGCATTTTCGGGGAGCTGCCATCTCTCTGTGGCTTCAAGCCTGGTCTGGCCACTGTCCCTTGTTTACTCAGTTCCAAGACTGCATTGGGATCTGGCACCATACAGTGCTTTGGGGAAGAACTGGGAAGCTGAACAAGCAAGAGTATGTATGATGTACCAACAGCACTGATATCTGTTTTGTTGGGGTTCCTGCAAGAACAGTCCCCAGTATCCTTTTCTCCTCCTCTCTTTCCTGGCTTCACAATAACACTGCCATAGGTACACCATCAAGACCAGGAGCAGCCACAGCAAGTCTTCCTCTCCTTGTTTATCTCATTAGCCTTCATATTTTTTCCCTCGAGCTCTCTTTGGGTGAATCATTTCCCAGAACACTCTTATAAGCCATGCTCTTGACTTTACCATAAGTGAAGTGCAGGTTACCTGGACTGCAGGTTTGAAATGGCCCACATGCCAGGACCGAGCACCTTACTTGCAGTAGCATGTCCAGTGAGCCAGAGCACACAGCACAGTCTCTGCCTGGTCTAGGATGACAGGTGAAGGTCAGGAGTGAAGGTGCCTGATCCTTGCTGGCACAAGTCACTCTGGAAGGAAGCACTGACCCAACCAGAACAGGCAGCGTCCCATCACAGGCTCAGCACCTGCATACCCTGTGGCCATGCGGTGTTGTGGTGCCCAGAGCTGAACTGCCTCCTGTATCATTACAGGAGGGCCTGAGGCAGCTCCAGGGGCTTTTTCCTGCTTGTCAGGATGTTGTGCAAGATGGTGCCTCATTGGAGCTGAGGGAAAGTACGGTCATTGCCCTGCCATAGCTTGTGATCCTCTTGAGCCCTTGCCTTCTATTTGCATTCTGAGGGAAGCTGTTCATCTTCAGTTCCCAGTGCTCAGGATTGGTGGAGCAAGGTGGATTGAGAAATGGTAGGGTTTCCCATAGTGGGATTTCTCGGGGCTCTGTTCCACAAGCCATTCCTTCACTGGTGTTCTCTGTCTGCCACCCTTGGATCTTTTCCCTCAAAGGACCCCTGACCATCAGCCTCTGATTCTTGTTTCTCAGTCATCTGTCTTTTCTCTGCTGCGTTCAAGGAGCTGCTGCTTCTGAGCTCTGCTTGGAGTGGGCAGAATATTCCCCGATCCCTCTCCATCTGTGTTTTCATCTCCAGGAGTGGGTTACCTGTGCTCAAGGGTGGAGCTGCCTCCAAGTGGCTTCTCCTCTGCTCTCCTCCTCAGCCACTTTGTTCTTTGTGGCTTAGAAAACAAAGCCTTTGGCAAGTGAAGGAGGTGCCTGCCCTTCCTGGGGGAGGGCCAGCTGGCCTGCATTTGATTATGGCAGTGCCTCCTCATCCCTCCCCATTGTCCTTGCTGCTGTAGGAATGCCAGCCTTTTTGCACTCCATCCCGTGAGCAAGTGTTGCTGCTCTGGGGCCCATAGAGGGGCTGGGGCCCTTCTCCTGATCGCTCTCGCCTCTCTGCACGTCTCCATGCACCTTTCCCTCCGTGTAACATTCGCCCCATCCCAGCTCCGGCAGCAGACGGACACAGCAAACCCTCTTGTAAGTACCAAGTGTGCGGCGCCCCGGCTGACGTGTGAGCTGTATTGATATTGTTTGGAAACAATGTAGAGAAGGCTTTTCACTCGGTTGCTTGTGCGTGTCTGTGTGCATCCAGCATGAATCAGAGTGCTTTGTGTGTGGCTTTTGTGCACTCAGACAGAACCCCGTGGGCTGTGGGCATCTTTGCTTGGTCCCTCTGAATCCCAGGGTTGTGCTGTCTGTAGTAGAGTGGTGCCTGTCCTTCTTTCTCTTTACTGGAAGTTATTGCGTGATCATTTCAGTGGGCATAATTTACCTGCAGCTAGAAGTTGCTGTGGGGGCTGCGCACTGCAGACTGCCTGGATGTATGTGCAGGGCAAGTGGTACCTCTCAGCCTCCAGGACTTCTGTCAAATGTTGTGGACAGCACAGGAGGGGGCTGCTCTCCTGGGCTGCTCCAAGGTTTGCTGGGTTCCTGTCCCCCAGGTGACTGAGACCTGCTGGCACAGGTACTCCCAGCTTCCAGAGATGGATCTGAACTTAGATTTGACAGCAGAAATACAGAGGATGCTAAATAAACTGCCTTCTACAAATGTTATCTCTGACTTCTCCCCAAAAGTTTCAGAACAGAGACCTGCTGATACCTTGTTTTCTGCTGTTTCATTTCTGATTATGTACCAGATATAATTTTGATGATAGTTTTGAGGGGAAAAAAGTCCCTTTGTGGTGATAAATTATTGTTTCTTTTTTCTTAACCTTTAATGAAAAAAGGAGGGTTTTGAATGCTGGTCTGTGGGAAGCTGGAAAGGATCCTGGTATCTGCAACCTAAAAGTGTGATTTTTCTGTAGCAGACTATTTGGCACAGTTTGAGAAGTAATTTTACTGAAAAGGTGCTATGATTCCCTGCTCTGGGAATGTGCTTGAAGAAGTGCAGAGTAGAACTTAGCAACAAAGTGGAAAAAAAGATATTTGATGTGTCCTCACTGTAGTGTACTTACTGTAAACAGAGACATAGGTCTGTGTGCCATGATGCTGCCAGCAGTTCTGCACAGGTAAAAACATGGTTTTGTCATCCAGCACCTTGGAGCAAATGAGATTTTGCTGTGGTTTGTAATAAAGTCCCTGGGACTTAACATGCACTATTCTCTCTCTAGCTCTGTGCAGAGATTGGCTTTGCTTTTCTGGGGATGGTCTGCACAACATTCCCAAATAACAGCTTTCATATGGTTGCTGGTGCAAGTTCTCAGGATGATGAAAGGAGATCCAAAAGGCTCAGGAGAGGAATATTTACTGTGCTCTTTTAGAGGAAGCCACTGTTGTCTGGCTTCAGCATTGTCTGACAGCAGCTGTCTCATCTCTCTTTCTCTCTCCTTCCTCAGTTATGCCTGTAAAGTCGTGCCCCTAGACAGACATCTAGTGTGATTTGTTCTCCTATTTCAGGGGTGTCCTTTTTCATGCACAGCCTGAAGCAGTTGGGGGAATAAGCCTCGAGGTTGGAAAATTGATCTTCTGGCAGGGTTCATGCAAGGTTACTGCATGAAATCTCTCCCTTCTCCTTCCTACCAGGTTTTTGCTGGAGAAATCTTGCAAGGTTAAAAGTTGTCTAGTGTTTACTTTCCTGTCAAAGTGTATTCATGCATTAGAAAGCTTCTGCTTTGCCTTGGAGATAGCCCTCTTGCACAAACAAGAAGTCCTGAGCACTTAAATTTGTCTTGCAAAATTAGTGATTTGGAAACTGTTCTGTCATACAAATTGTCCAATAAATCACTGCTAGCTCTACTGGTGCCTGAGTTACTTTCTCCTATGTTTCACCAATAACTGTGTTGTCAAGTGGGCAGCACAGCAGTGCCTGTAGCCCTGGCAAGATCTGTGGCAGGAGGTAAAAGCTAAATAGTAGTTAGCACCAGCACTTAGTGCTCCTTTCTGGTTGCACAACATAGGTGTGAGACTCATTTGTCCCTCAGTGTTACAGAGCAGCAGCAGTGAATTAATTAGGTTTTTGTCATGTGCTAAATTCAAGCACAATTTGCAGTTGAAGGTGAGAGGTTCTTGGGTTCAGACGCTTCTGAGCACCTGTCCCAGCACCTCAGGCAGTGCTTCAGTGCAGTATGAGGTCTGTGATGTGTTTGTGACATGTGCATAAGGGCAAAGCTTTGATCCGTCTGAGGTCCTTCTCCCTCCTACTGTGCTGGCCAAATTCTCCCCATTGGTGGAGGACACAGCAGGAAGAAGAAGCTGAGGGAGCCAGCCAGTATGTAGCATAAATTGGGATGTAGGGTATTTGCCCCTCCTGATCCAAGGAGTGCCAGCATGTTCTGCCCCTGGATGTATGCAGGGAGCAGTGCCTGACATGCTGAAACTGCCTTTGGCCTTGATTGCCAGAGCACCTCTGTGTAAAAATTCCTCAGTGTCCTTGGCCGCCATGAGCATAAATTGACAGTTGTCTGAAATACTTAGGCCCCTGTCAGGTGGGTTCAAATCTCCTGCAGGATCATGACACTGGGAGCCAGTCAGTCGTGGCAGGGAAACAGCATTTCCTCCCAGCAGGTTTAGGGATTTCCCAGCTCACATGTAGCTGAGGTGCGAGGGGAATGTGTTGTACTTGAGGTGTGAGATCTGATGCCAGCAGAGATCTCCCTTCAGCTGGGCCCAGCCTTGTGCATGAGTGCAGTGTTGAGTTTGGGTGCTTTTTTCCCCTCTGATCTTGGGATAGAAGCTGCACAGGGTGACAGATATTCTGAATTTTTGTGTGCTGGCGTCCATCTGGGTGCTCAGATCCTCCTGGAGACTGGAATTCCCTTTAGTCATGGGAGTTAAATAGATCTGTTCAAGCAATCTGGTCATGAAGCTCCCCTCAGTGTACAGATGGAACTGAAGCTCACAATGGCTCAATCTGCATATCAAAGCCCTGGACATATGGACAGGGTTCTCCCAAGCAGTCGCTGCCTCTGACAAGGCTCCTCTGGCTGCTCTGCAGGGCCTTGCACCCTCCACGTACATCTTGGTGTGCCCTTAAATGAGGGAGCTGTTTCCAGCCTTGTCAGTTCCCCCGGAGAAGGGCGATCCAGCAAATCTGCTGGGTGTTTGGATCCAGTTTCAACTTCACATCTCCTGGGGCACAAGCACCCGCAGTGCAGAGAGATCCCAACACATCGTGTGGTAGTTAAGCAGAGTTTGGCTCAGCTTGTCACAAGGGAAAGGATGTGAATTGAAGACTACAGAGAAAGCACCCATGTTTCCCCATGCAGGCCCCAGGCCGTACTGGAGGTTTTGCAATCCCCAGCATGGAGGACTGAGCACGGAGAACCTCGTTAAAAGGGAGCCAGTACAAGGCAGAGGGGAGGCACCCACCACATGTCCAGTCTGTCCACACTTGTCTGTGGGGTATTATTACAGTGGGGTATTTGTACAGATGTGATGATGTGACTATCGGGACAGATGTAAAAGCAAAGTATGCAAAAAACCTCTGGAGGTGACATTAGTCTCTGAATGGGGTAATTTGTTGATGTTGTGCAAGTTGCCAGCTCCAGCTTTGGTGACTCACACCTCTTGCTGTTGCTTGATCTTGAGCTTGGCTGGTAACATGAGGCTGTTGGCTCATGTGTGCACAAAGCTGCTGAAGAAATGGGCAGTGCCTCACTTGTGAAGAGGCTGGTTTGCAGCAAAGGCGAACATTGAAGTTTCTGATTTTACTGGGAGCAAACTTGGCCCCAGTACTCTGGACTTGGGAGCTCTTAAATGTTGAGAAAATCCCTGTGGTGAGGCAGAAAAATAGGGGGAGAATAATCAGTACAGAATCTACCCAAAGCTGCAGTCATGAGGGACTGTGGAGCTTGGAGGAAGGCAAATCTGCCACTTGCTGTCCAGCTACCTAGGGAGAATTTTATACATACGCACACATGTAAATATACACGTGTGTGTCGTATATACATACATATACTTAGGTATATGGTGAAACTGGCGCAGGCTGCTCTTGTGGAATCTCTGAGTTGCTCTGAAGCAGGGATTACTGTAACTGCATGTGATTCATCAGGTGAGTTACCTTGTTTCTAATGGATACCCCTAGGTGCTGCCTGGCAGTGGCAGCAGTTAGAGAAAAGGAGGGCAAGCACGCGTCCTGCACGACAGCTCCAGCACAACGAGTCACAATTGCCCTTTGGGTCCTCGTGCTGTCGTCAGGAGAGCAGAAATCATGTGCAATCTTACTTTAGCCACTTATATTCTCCTGTAATTAGGCTCTCCTGGACTTGTCGTGCCTGGCTGCCTGGAGGGCAAATGAAGGGATTTTTGAGCTCTGTTCAAGAGTGCTGCTGAAAAAGGATGTCCAAGCACGTTGCTCTAATGAGCAGCCTTTGATGGTACATGGACTGTGGCATGCTCAGACCAACCCAACAGGTGCTGCTTCCCTCCCCTTGCTCTTCTTTCCTGCCCAGCTGTGGGCATCTGCTTGTTCTCCTTTCTTATGCTTAAATCCAAAGAGTTTGTAGTTTGTGCTCATCTCTCATCCTTTGTCCTCCCACAGTGTTTGTACAGCAGCTGGTGCTTGGTAACTGGCAGAAATGCAAATACAGGATTTAAAGTTTATTTTCGACTAGTTTTAGGCAAACTGATGATTTTAGTGACCTCTTCTCTATTGGAGGAGGGGAGGGTCTGTGAGCTACACAGCAATTCAGAAATGGTTTAGCTCTTCATTTCAAGAGCATGAGTCCTTTTCTTAGTCTTCAAAGCTGAGCTTTTACCAGCTACATCCCATGTAGGACACAGTTTTGATTAGTTTGGTTTGTGCTGCTAATGAATCACAGGCAGGGCTGCAGATGCAGTTTGGAAAAGTTGAGAGCTATAGAGGGGCAAGAGAGCGAATCTCTGTATAGACAAGGGATTACTTCTAACTTGGTGACTTTGCTGAAATACTTGTGCTCTGAAATTACATGGTTTCTGGTGTCCCACGTGGAGCTGCCTGCTCATGGAGCCGCAGACCTTGGGAGAAGTGAGCAGGGGCTTTGACTCTTATAGAGGTGGAAAAAACATCACAATGTCTAGGAGGGATCAGTGTTTCCTCCATTGCTCTTATATGTTGGGTAGTGGTTTACTCTGCATTTTGCTTGAATTTGGGGTCAGTTGGGGTGTTTTCTCTCCCTGTTTTTTGCACTGTGAAAGGGTGTCTGGCTTGTGCCCAGTCAGGGTGTTCTCTGCACACTTCAGTAGCTCTTGTGTGAAGCGCAGTCCCTTCCCCCTCTGCCTTGTCTCTGGTTACCAGGGCCCCCCAATCTGCTATTTAGGCTAGCAGCATTTGCTTGTGAATAACCAGAGCTGAGATGATGCACTGAAGCAGTGGCCCTGCCTCAGCCTGGCCATAGGGGATGATAATGCACAGCACAGGGCATGGACTCCCTCTGGACAGATGGGAAGGTAGGATGAAATCTGTTTTTAACTAACAAATAGGCTTGCCAAGGGAACATCTGCAGGTCCTGAAGTCTTGCTCTTTCCCTGCTCCCTTCTTCATGAGTGCTGTTAGCATTGGTAGGTGGGAGCCTGAGGAAAGCCTAAAGCAGATCCAAGTGAGTGGTGAGCTGATGACTTTTTGCTGTAGCTGCTTGGTCTCTGAGTTAGCAGAGAAACAGGCTTGTCACCATTTGCCAGCTGACAGTTCTTGTGGTAAGTAAGGTTTTAGCCTGAATAATTTTGCTTTCAATATATTTTGATGTAAAATGGCTTTTTAATCATGGTCCTTCTGAACTGTCAGCATATAAGGCAGTCTCCAGCCATCAATCCCTGCTAACTATGTGCATGCAGCAGCTTGTGGCAAGAGACATACCAGTGTTGTGAGCAGGAGTCATTTCTCAAAGCAACCTAAAGCCACGTTGGACTTTAGAAGGAATAAACCCAAATGAGCATCTGTAATGACAGTAGCATTTTCTTGCAAGAGGACTGCATTTACTTTGGAATGGTGCTCTGGTGAGTCCCTGTCACTCTTTGCTCCTCTGCTGGGAGTGCTGCAATGAGTGTCTGAGCTCTGCAGGTTCAGTACCAAGGCCATGGGTGGTGGGCAGAGCAGGGCAGCTGCAGGACTCAGTGCCTGTGTGACACCCTGCATAGCTGTTGGGAAGTGCTTTGTTTAGTTCACAGCGGTACCTGTGATGCTTTTAACTTTTCTGGCTGCACCAGTTTTGTCCCCTTTGCTGCAAACTAACCTCATTTTGCTTTTAGAGCTCACAGCTGAAGTTAAGAGCACTTAAAATGAGCACTGCAGTGGTGAGAGGAGATCTGGTTAAAGGCAGGCTGTGCAGTTGCTTCTTTCCACGAAGACCTACAGTCAGTTGTGTGAGAAACAGCAGAGTAGAGCACAGCCTGGATGCAGGAGCTGCATCAAGCTGGATCAGGGCTTGATTATGTTGGTTTCTTTTTTGCTGTCCTTGGCAGTGTTCCCAGCTGTTGTGCTGCTTCCCCCTTTCTGAACTGTAGAGAGCAAGGGAGATGGAGCCTTGCAATCCTGGGACATCCCTGCAGAAGAGTGAGAAACTTGGTCTGTCTTGTTGCTATGCTTCAGTCATCATACCCACAAGCATGATTCCATCCCTCCCTGTATTGTTGCTCCCACCAGGACCAGTCTTGACTTTTCATCACCCCTATCTCAGTTGCACTGTGCAGTCACTTGAGATTCCAAAGGAAACCTTCTCACAGCAGAGTTAGTCACCCACCCAGGTGCACATTTCTTCTGCAGAAAGTTGATATGCCTCTTCAGACACTCAGTTTCCTATTTGTCAAGAAAAATGTAGTTACAGTCATCATCTCCCTACAGGAAAGGATGAAAGGTTTGGACAAAGGCAGGCCCCCTGAAATTGCCTCTTCTTGGCATGTGTCTGAGATGCACAGTGTCTGGTCCCTGTTTTGGCCACCCAGAAGGTGTCTTAGAGGTCACTTAACCTTGACTATGCAAGGAATCTGATAGGTTTGTGATAGGTTTGGGTTGGAGAGGTGTAATTTCTGAGTGGTGGCTCAGGTGAGGATCCAGGACTCCTGGAAGGCTTTCAGTGCTGGCACTGTGCTCTGAACCAGGTCTGAGCAACTTCTCTGGGCCTGCGTTTGCAGATGGTACTTGAGAGGTGCCAAACCCGACAGACTCCAGGAGCTCCTGTCCATGATGTGCTGCAAGCCTTGTCCATGGTGAAATGATCAGGGACCAACAGAGGATGATGGGCTTGGGGATTGCACCATAATCCAGTGAAGTCCCTGGTTTTTCCTTATAGCATGGCAGGTCACTGAGAGCGCAAGCCTCTCCCGGGCAGCCTGGCAGGACCAACCTGTTGCTGATGCCTGTTCCAGGATAGGTCAGTCCTGTGTATGCAGGAAGCATGTTTGTCTTTAATCCTATAATTGAGAGTTTCAGTAACGACTTGCCTGTAAAGATCAAAAGCTGAGGTACAGGCTCCTTCCTGCCTGGTTCCAGGCATTGTTGGGAAGATTTCAGCTTCCCTGCACACAGGTGCCTCCTTTTATCTGGGCAGCTCTTGCAGCTCTGCAGGGAAGTGGTAGGGCTGCCTGCTCCCCAAAAGCCCCTCATCCAGAGGGCCATATCCTGCCATGACTGAGTGTTGTTTGCAACCTTACTGGGGGAGACATGACAGCAATACCCCTGCCTGCATGAGGATGGGGGCACTCTTGGTCCCTGGAGAGGACTGCCATTTATGTCCAAAAGGGGGCAGTTGAAGTGGATTATGTGACTGCAGAAAGCCTTGGTGGCCACTTAGCGTGTTACTGAGCAAGCTGCAGGGTGTGGAGGGCTGCTCCATTGTGCAGGGAACAAAGCTGAGCTGTTGCTGGCCTGTGAAAGGCACTGGGGATGGAAGGAAATGCCGTTGAGATTGAGAGTCATTTCTACTCAGCTGTGGAGTCCTTGCCAAGAACAGACAGAGACCATATGAAGAATGAGAGGTGGTGGGGCTGCTGCCCTGTGTGATTTGGAGCTCTGATGCCTCCTCATAGTAATCACATGCAGATCTGCAGAGTTTCCAAGAAGTAAGTCTCTTCTCTCTCTCTCTCTCCCATCTGTGCATGGAAGTGAGTACCCCAGCCTCATATAAGGCCTTCACAGGGCAGCTGCCTTCCTGACTGGTTACTGTAAAGTCCAGGCAGGCCTGCTGGCTGTCTCTCTCCTGCACATTGCTCTCAGCACCTTCCCTGACAGCCCCGGTTGCCTTTTGAGCTCAGCTTTTCCCATCACTGAGCAAGAGGCAGCCAGGGCTGCCTGCTCCCCAGCATACAGCCTTCACTGAGGATCAGCCACTGATGTCCACAGGTCAGAGAGGTGAGATGTGCCCTTTCTTAGCCCAGACGGATAGCCAATCCTTGCTCTGGGCAGAGCTGGAAGGGGCTGGTGTTGGTTTGCATACAGTGGAGGGGGCAGCTCAGAACCCCACAGCAGAATAGGCCATCTGTCACTGCTGTGCAGGTCTGCTGGACTCCACTGCCCTCAGTGATTCACCTCGCCTTGAAATGCTCCCATCTCCAGGGAATAGAAGAACCTCTGCATCGCGGATAAATGTGGATTCTCACCAGAATATGACATGTCCTCTGCCTCTGCACACGCCTCCTGGCCCCCAGCCATAGGCAAGTCCTAGTGCATAAAGCTGGGATCAAGAGAGAGGCAGGTCAGGGTCCTGTTGCCGCTCTAGGCAGGGCGCTGGGAGGAAAAGGGGCTGCTGCTCTTTTGATTGTCCCAGGCTGCAGTTGTGTGGGGCTGAGAAGTGTTTCCCCTGAGCAGCCGCTGGTGTTTCTGAAGCAGCTCCTTGCTCCGCATGAGTAATGGAGCTAGCTGCACGCACGCCATGCAGCTGCAGCTCAAAAGAGAATGTGGATGGCTGTGGGAGCTCCTGTGGAATCTGTCCCTAGAGTGACTCTGCTCAGGCTGCATGCTGTGCTGGCATTCAGCTCTCCTACAAACAGCAGCACTTGGCTGTCACAACCTTCCCCATCCAGGGACTGAACACCACGAGAATGAAGTACCTTCTGCCCTGCCTGTCTCTGTTACCAGCAGAGAGTGAGCCTGGCACCTGATCTCTTCGACTGCTGTGTCCCTGATGCAGATGCAATATCTGCTTGCATAAAGCTTGGGTGGATTTTCTTGGTGTCTAAAGCTGCATAAAAGTGAGTGATTTAAGCTCTCTGAGTGAGGGTTGGTACAGTGAGGCTGCTCAGGAAATGGAAATTGGAAAAGCTGGTCACTTTGTTCCTGGTACTAAGCATGAGTGCTGGAGATGGTCTGGCTCACTTCAGGGCAGCCAGTGATGTTTCTGCACATCCACTGATGTTGGGCAAGTTGGCAGAAGAGGCCAGGTAGCCCTGTCCTGGGTCACACCTTTGCATCTGATTTCAACAAATAACCTGTATGTTCAGTGATGAGCAGTAAAGTTCTCTGGCCAGGTCTGTGGCAGCTGGTCACATCTTATTTACTCTATCATTAAATCTTACCATTTCTACTTTTTAGAGAAAATGGTGGCTTATGAGCCTAAGGTAGATGTTTACCTTTCTTCTGCTTTTGGTTGATGACAGACAGGTCTTGGTGCTCAGCCCCATTTTTTCCATGATGATAAGGCACTCGCTCTTCCCTTGTGTCATTGGACCACATTTTGTTGCATTTCTCTTGGTTGACTTATGCGGCAGAAGTGTTTTAGCAAGGCCAGCATATGCACCACTGCTAGAGTTAAGCCCCATGAAGCTGCTTCCAGCATTCCTGGAGTATTAGAAATAAACTGCTGAGCTCAGTATTTGACTAACCAGCACAAGCATGTAGTGCAGTGGCAAGCAGAGCCAGGCAGGCAGGCAGAACACAGCAGGCAAAGAAAATGCACAGGCTGCACAGTCTCAGATTCCTTCCTGCTGCAAGGGTGGGTCAGAGCATTTGGGGTGATCCACAGAGCCTGACCTGTGGTGAAGGTCCAGGTTTCTGTGTGCTGTCAGCTCTAGGAAAAGAGTGTAGAGAGAGCAGTCCCATTGCCTGGAGCTTACTGATGCCCCCTTGACCTTGTCCTGCATGACAGTGAAAGTGGATGGGCAAAGGAGGAGGGAGAGTTCCAGGTTTTATTCTGTGCAGGGCCACACTGAGGTGTGAATTCCTACAGTCTTAGCAGCAGCTTTCCCTGGGCCCCCCTGCCTGGGACGACAAACGTGCCCAGCAGTGTGGGTGCCAGCTCACAGGGACCTGGCAGGGAGGTGGGGCTGTGGCAGAGCAGCCAGCACAGCTGAAGCCCTTTGCATAAGGGGCTGTTTGTTTTGCTGAATTGTTAAGCTCCATTGATGATAGCAGCACCCCCACTCTCCACACTCAAGGAACTGTGGTGGCCAGACACTGATCCTTTCTCTTGTCTTCAGGCACCGAATTAGGATTATTCTTCCCTGAGTCCCTCTGACTGGCTGTTGCTTTTTGTTCTCACTCTGCAGGCATACGAGTGGGCCTTGGAAGGGATGCGACACCTTGCCTGTATCAGCATGGAGGACTGCAGCTCCGCTGAGCACTGCACAGATGTGATCAAGTGCCTGGAGAGTTACAAGGGGCAGCACCCGGACATCAGCACTGCCCGATTCCAGGAGATGAAGGAGCTGGCCTGTGAGCTGAAGAGTGACAAGGGGCTCAAGCAGTGGAAATTTGCATGGTCTAAATGCCAGGAGACCAAGCTGGTTTTTGAAAAGAAACTCGAAGCAGCCTTGAGAACAAGGAAGTCTCTTCTGTCAGACCGCAACCCAGTTGTCGGGGAGCAGTCCCAGGCTGGCAGTGAGACTGGCACTCTGTCCCACCGGAGGCACTCTGAGGGGGCCACCTCCAGGTCCCCCTGGGACAGGACTCACAGCGCATCCCATGGCTACAACAGAACCAACAGCTCTCTGGAGTGGACTAAGGAGAAAGCTCCCTCACTCTCCTTGAGCTGCCCTGGCGATGTCGATGCTGGGGAAGAATTTGCCTGCCAAGCTGCTCTCAGCCCTGGTCCTCACTCAGGCAGAATTTCCTTCGCCGTCAGGGCCTGTAAGTCTCCAACGCTGCCTGAAGAAAAGCCAAACCTGGAGAGCATATTAGAAATCCCAGAGGTGAGGAAGCCTTCTGCATCCACTCCAGTCCCTGGGAAACTGCCTCCCAGGAAGGTGCTCCGGAAGGCCCAAAGCTTTGACCTGCCTTGTGGCGAGAGCCTGTGGTCAAGCTGCCAGAGGAGCGAGCCAGCCAGATACGGCAACACCGGTGTGTTCATTAAGGGGCTGGAGGTGAGCAGCACTGAGCTGGTGGACAGGACATTCGCGCTGCGGCAGCCATCTGTGAGCAGCTGGGCTGCAGACTGCCTTCTGGAGGGACAGAGGGGCTGCCTCTCTGGGTCGGAAGCCAAGAGCTGGGGCAGGTAAGTGGCAGTGACATTTGGTGCTCCATTTCTCAGGGTGATGAAAAGGCAGTCAGCAGAGATTAGAGGAGCTCTGTAGTGCTGGTTACTTTGGCACTGGTTACAGGGCAGATAGATGGAGATGAAGCTCCAGCTTCCCTACATATGTGTGTGTGGTGCTAAATGAGCCCACAGGGATGTCCTCACATAATCTGACACCTTCCTTGGCAGGGAGACACAGAAATGGGATTTGTGGCTCTTCCCTCACAATGTGATTCCTCTAAGAGGGGAAAGTTCAGTTCCCAGACAGGAGAGGGAATCTCTGAACATGGCTAGCATTGGAGGATGAGGGATTGCAGAAACTGTATGCAGGGACCTAACGAACCCAGAGGTACAGGGGCAGTGGGAGAGCAGAAGCACAGGGCATTGTCCCCCATGCTTTTGGAAGTGCTGTACCCGGATTGGTAGGGAGGCATTTCCCGCACCTTGTGACAACAGCTTCACAGGTGAGAAGAGGGTGTTTGTATTTGTGCTTTGGGGCTGAGATTGCTGGGTGTCCAACAGCTGGCATTTGTGCTGTTTTCCTTCTCTGTCCTTGAGAATCTCAACTTTGTTGTCATACTATAGTGTGCGCCTGGGCTTTGGAGAGCCCAGGGATATGAGCTGTTCTTCACAAGGGGTCTCCAGGCAGGTCTTTAGTTGCTCTCACTGGAAAAGATTAAAATAAAAATTAATGGCAGAGATGAGAAAAGAGTGCTGGATGCTGGGAGACCACCGTTACTACTCGAGTGAAATGACTGGGGACAGTGAAATCTTGTGGAAGAGGGCTCTGATATCCTAGGGATACCCAGAAAAGCTCATGGCAGGGAACATGCACAAGCAGGTAGCGGGCTGACCACTTTGCTTTGAAGGGAGCAATGCAGCAGGCCTCCCGTGTCCGTGAGAGCTGAGGCAGTCCTGCTCCTCTGTTGTCTGAACAGCCAGAGGAGTTGAGGCAAGGCTGAAAGGCAGGGAAGGCAATGGCACATTGGAGTAATTATGTTTGATACTACACTGCCTCACAGTGGAAATCTCAAGTACCTCAGAGGCATCCTTTGGGATGTATGAGAGCAACCCATGCTAGGAGCTGCTGTTGACTGATGAAATTTAGGACACTTCAGTTTTACTCTCTCACTTTTACTAGGAAAAGCCCAACAGCACCTAGGTATAGAGCTGTTGTTCTCTCAAGGTTAACATTGCTTCCCACAGTCTCCAGTCATCAGGCTGACTCCTCACAGAAGTTACTGTGACTTCTGTTGCCCCTGTTGTTTCAGCAGAGCAACCATCTCTAGAGCAGCCCATTGTGTCAAGAGCAGGGGCTGGGTGGACTCAGGAGTGTGTGTCCTTCTGAGTTTGGGTCAGGATCACAGCCAGCCTTGGGTGCACTCTTCCTGAATCTCTAAAATTACAGAATATCCTGAGTTGGAAGGGAGACCTAAAAGGATAATTTATCCAACTTCAGACTCTGCATTGGACTACCCCAAGAGTCACACCCTGTGCTCAAGAGCCTTGTCCAAATGCTTCTTGAGCTCTGATAGGCTTGGTGCCATGACCACTTTTCTGGGGAGCCTGTTCCAGTGCCTAACCACCCTCTCTCTGGATGAAGAACCTTTTCTTAATAGCCTCAGGCTAAACCTCCCCTGACACAGCTTCATGCTGTTCCCTTGAGTCCTATCAGTGCTCAGGGTCAGAGCTGTCGTGAAAAGTTGCGTGTCTGAGCTTGAACTATGCTAAGGGATCATCTCATTTCCATGTTAGGTGTCAGAGAGAGCTTCTGTGGGGTAGTCCAGTGCTTTGCAGGCACTCTGACTGCTGTAGCCCAGATGCAGCCTGGGTCCTTCAAGGCTGTTTCCTGTTGCAGCAAACTGCGGCACATCATCGATGAGATGGTAACCACGGAGAGGGAATACGTGCGGTCCCTTAGCTACATCATCGACAGCTACTTCCCTGAGATGGAGCGCCTCGACCTCCCGCAGGACCTGCGTGGGAAGCGCAGCGTCATTTTTGGAAACCTGGAGAAACTCTATGACTTCCACAGCCAATACTTCCTGCGAGAGCTTGAGAGCTGCTGCAACCACCCACTGAGGGTCAGCCACTGCTTCCTGCGACACGTAAGGCATCAGCACCTTGCCCCCAGGGTTGGGCTCTTCCAGACATGAGCTTGGTTTCTGTCCCTTTCCTGTTGTGCTTTTCTACCAAGAGACACTGCCAGGGAAACAAAGTGTCTGCTTCTTAAAGCCTGTCTGCTTCTCCAGGGACATCCCGTACCTGTTTGTTGACAGTGGTGTCAGTGGGAATGAATTAATGACTTCAGTGAGTGGAGAGGTACAGACCAACTCTGGGTGGAAAGGGCTTCTGGGCAGAAGCACAGGGACGTAGGTCTTAAGGTCAGCTGCCCCCGTGCATGTTTGCTGCTACCTGGTGTAAATGCTACCAGGTGACTGTAGGGGTATGGAAGGGGCTAGGGGTATCAGGACAATGAATCAAAAAGTCCTAGCTACTCTAGGAGTAGGAAGACAAGAACATTCCCTGGCTCTTAATGAGCTTGAACCAAAGTTCAAGCTGGTTACCAAACCTGGTACCAGAGGAGGCTCTGGTACAGCCTGGGGGAGGCAGAAGTACTAGAGTAGCCTACCAGGGTCATGACTGTCACCATGTCCTGGGTGCACGGGTCTCACACGAAGGTGGATCTCTTCTGCAGAAAGACCAGTTTGGAATGTATGCACTGTATAGCAAGAACAAGCCGAAGTCAGACTCACTGCTGGCCAGCCATGGGAATACCTTCTTCAAGGTAAGTTCCACTGCTTGCATCAGGATTGTTCAGTGTGTTTGGTCACTGATGTGATTAAGCAAAGCCAACTTTCCTGTCTAAAGCAGGCTCAGTGTTGCCTCTGCTTCCCTGACACAACTCTCTGCACAGTTGTATGAAAGGGACAGGGCAGATGTGCAGTGAGGGCTTGGGAAATGAACCTGGCACACAGCAGCATTGATCCTGTGGCCTCACATTTCCCCAAGAGTACTCATTTTCCCTGAGTACCCCAGTCAAGAGAGGTATCAGTGCTTGCCTGGGGGCACAGGGTGCTCCTTGGAGAAGCTGCTGCCTTCACTCTGCTGCATTTCTCAGTTCAAGCAGGTGCAGCTGGGGGATAAGATGGACCTTGCCTCCTACCTGCTGAAACCCATCCAGCGGATGAGCAAATATGCCCTACTCCTGAAGGACCTGATCAAGGAGTGCAGCGAGGCACAAGAGCAGGAGCTGGGCTATCTCCGTGCAGCTGAGGAGATGGTGAAGTTTCAGCTCCGGCATGGAAATGACCTGCTGGCCATGGATGCCATCCGTGACTGTGACGTACGTTCAGTGTCTTCCCCTTTCCCCTCTGTTCAGGGGAACAGAGCCACACTTAACTCCCCTTCTCTAGACGTGGGGTTTTTGGATTGGACAGTGAGCCTCCCCTCAGGTTCCCCCAGTGATCAGAGTGCTGTCTGCCAGTACAGCAAAGCAGGACTGCTGATGCATGGGGCAAGGGAACAGTGGGGCCTGGAGGTCTCCTAGGATGGAGAACCTGGGTGCTGCTGCCTGAGCTGGGTGAGCTGCTTGTTGTAAACATGCTCCCAGATGTTTACCAGTGATGAGAGGTAGCCTTGCAGCCCTTGCAGATGGCATCCTGCAGGCTGCTTTGGACCTTTCATCTCTTGAGCTGGTGAAAAGAGGACCCGGCAGATTGCAAGAATTCAAAATGATGCCGATGCCAAGGGTAGGGCAAAATCATCTAGGTGGGACTTAGAGAGGCATGCAAAATGCTGCCCTGGAGGAGAAACCTCGGGACTCAGGGTAGAGTAGGATCAGTCTGGGTCAGGAAGAACTGAGGAGCTGGCCTTCTGACCCAGATGTGCTCCTGGGCAGTGAATGGAACTCGTTTCCTCCCTGAGAGAAAGCTGTGGCTGGTGCCTGAAGTTGTCACCCCAGAAGTTTGTCACAGATCTGCACAGGGTGACAGAATAGGGTCATCTGTGGGTTATGCCTAGGAGAAAGGTCCAGCTCTCCCCTGAGCTTGGATCCAGTTGTTTCAGCCTGATGTGGTCTCTAGCAATGCCATGCAGCCCGATTTCTTCAGGAGCCCTCTTAAGATGTCAGCTGCCACTTCTTCACCACCTGTGCTGCAGCCATATGGGACCCTGTTCTCCAAGTCCAGGTGTAGGGCTGCCTGGATCATACTGATGGAGTCTTACGGGGGTGTCCTCTGTGTCCAGGTAAACCTGAAGGAGCAGGGGCAGCTGGTACGGCAGGACGAGTTCACCATCTGGCTGGGCCGCAGGAAGTGCCAGCGACACGTCTTCCTCTTTGAGGACCTCATCCTCTTCAGCAAGCCCAAGAGGATCGAGGGTGGCTTTGATGTGTATATTTACAAGCGCTCCTTCAAGGTAAGGGCAGCCCTGCAGCGCCCTCTGCTGTGGGAGGTGTCCGTGGCTGGTTTCCCCATGGCACATGCCTCTGAAATGGGAAGCAGGATACACCTTCAGCAGAAGGGCTGCTCCCACCACTTCCAAGCCTCCTCCAAACCATGCAGTGAAGCCAGAAGGGAATACTTCACACATTTATGCCTAGGCCCTCTCTGTGCTGTGAGATGTGGGGCCAGCGTTTTCTGAGGTTCGGGGAGTGTGGGGGAAACACGATCTGTACGTGGCAGGGAAAGTGGTGCTAATTCTGGCTGAAGCACTGGGAATTGTCTGAGCTGTCTGTGCTCAGCTGTGTCCAGGACATATCTGCTCCTGTCCAGACCCTCAGGCTCCTTCCTGTTAGGTCTGCCAAGCTGGGGATAGCTCTAGCACAAGGTTCGAACAGTTTACTCATGCTGTTCCTGATGCAGTCTGGTTAATGCTTTGCTTTTGCTATTCCTCACAGACTGCAGACATTGGTCTGACGGAGAACTCTGGGGACAGCGGCTTACGCTTTGAGATCTGGTTCCGAAGGCGGAAGTCCAGCGACACCTACATCCTCCAGGCCAGCTCAGCTGAGACTAAGCAGGCCTGGACCCGCGACATTGCCAAGATCCTGTGGCAGCAGGCAGCCCGCAATAAAGGTGTGATTCCTTCCTGGAATTCCTTCTGTGCCGCAAAAGGTGCGGGAGCCCTGTTCAGCTCATGCTGTCCTGAGTAGGTTTGGATCCTGTTACCAGGCAGCTCTGTGCAGCAAGCAGCTGTGTGCCAGCATGCAGCCTCAGGAGCATGTGCTGGGCTTGGCTGGGCATGTCCCTTCCCTGCCTCTCATCCCCAGGGAACTCAACTGGTCCAAGCTCCGTATGACTGGAGACACCCACCTGTTCTCCATGAGAGAAACAGGAGACCCACACTCAGGGTTCCCTGTCCTGTGAGCACAGGCTGTGCCCCTGAAAGACTTGCTGGTCTCCCTGTGATCTAGGCTACTTCCAGAGCTCACTACTGAATCATGCTGGCCAAGTCCCTCCTGTCCCCCACAGCCTTCCCGCTTGGCAGGACTCTAGTAGGTGGCATGGCACTGAGCTTCTTGGCCAGAGCAGGGCATGAATGCTTTTTCCTGGAGACTCCACAGCACTGGGGAGGGGAGCAAGGGGAGAACAGATCTAATCTCAGCAGTTCAGAAACAGCCCAGCTCAGGAGTGCTCTAACCTGCAGCTGAATAATACCCGTGGGGAGGGTTGGGTCAGGTCAACCTCACAATGTGGCTGTGGGCCTCTTCCTCTCCAGAAATCCGTATGCAGGAGATGGTCTCCATGGGTGTGGGTAACAAGCCGTTCCTGGATATCAAACCTAGTGAGGCAGCTATCAATGACCGTGCTATTGATTACATCATGAAAGGCAGAGGTAGGTGCCAGCTGTGCCTTCCCCCCTGCTCCATGAGAGTGAGGCAGGACTGATTCTCAGGGATTTTTTTGTATGTTTTCTGGCAGGTGCCAGGACCAGAGCATCAATTGCAGTGTCTCTGTTTGACCATTCCAACCCCTTCAAGAGGACACAGACGCAGCTCTCTACCGGCAGCACCCCCACTGCCTACACTCCTTCCTCCTCCTCCTCCCTGCTGGGGCCCCTCAACCTCCACATGTACCTGGACCAGGCTCTGCTCCCAGGAGTCCTGGCCCCTAGACGCCCCTTTGACATTGGCAGTTGCATCGAGGAAGATGAGCTGGAGCATGAGACAAGCAGCCAGCCCTCACTGAGTACGTATGGTCCTGCTGTTCTGCAGCACCTGGAATATGTGGGCTCATTCCTGCACCTTAGTCTGTGCTGTGTGGTCAGACCAGGCTCTCTGGGGTCACAGCAGTCCCTGTGTCCTACCCAGACCAGGGCATGAGGGCCCTACCCTTCCGTGCCAGCTCTGTCTCAGCTTCCATGGGGGGAGTTAGCTTAAATACAGGGGTTATGAAGTACCTGCTGAGCTGCAGTCATACCCATGGCAGGCCTGGTGCTGTGGTGATTTGTTGTCTATGGCCTTAAAGAGGCCCAGACAGAAGTGTGGCTGATCTCTGGGCTTTTGTGGCCACTGCCTTTGCAGACAGGTGCATTATGAAGTGTATGTGGCACAGGTTAAATGCAGCCCAAAGTCATGGTTATCACAGTGACCTTCCTCTCTTTCCCCAGCAACAGAGAGCTCAGAGTCATCTCACTGCATGTCAGCCACTGGCTCCAGCGGCTCCGACAGTGGCTGTGTCTCCAACGTCCCCCAAGAAAGCTTCTGTGAAGACATGGGCTCGCCCCACTGCATGCCCGTGGGCCCACAACACAGCTCTGCCATGGAGGGCAGACCCAGGTTCACAAACAGCCAGTACATTTCTGCAGTAAGTGCAAGCAGCCAAAACGCTCTCTTCACTTTGCCTGTTCCTGCAACTGCCTCCCCAGCTCAAGCCACTGCCTCTCACAGGGGGACCGAAGATGCTGCTTTTGGGCTTGGGGTCACTGTGGGGAAGTGACATTTCCTCTTGCAGAGACTTGCCCCCTCTGGGGTGGGCGAGAGCCCCTCTGGTGCAAGAGGCACTCGTACGGTGACCAAGATCCCTGAGGAGATGAGCTGGAAAGGACCTGCAGTGCTGGAGGCTGCACAAGGAGGGGGTGCTGCACAAACAGGAGCTATAATGGTGCCGTGGGCTGGGGTATATATATAACCTCCTAGAATGGCTGGAGCTCTGCTGCAGATGCTGCCAAGCTCCTTTCCTGAGAGGTTTGGGCCTTTTTTCGGGAGCAATGAGATGGAGGAGTGGGAGCCTGTTGCTCTGAGATGTCAGTGTGTTCTGGAGAGTTCTCAGCTGCTTCCCTTCCCAGTAGATCGTGTCCTGATGCTGTTGTCCTCTAACCCTGTACTAATGCTGGCTTCTCTCTTCTGCAGAAAGCAGGCCAGGTCACCATAACTCCCTCAAGAATAGTGTGAGCCCCTCGGCCCCGCCTCAGGAAGTGGAGTTGTTGTAAGTAGCCCCTGCAGGGGATTTTCCAGCACCTCTGAGTGCTGGTCAGGTTTGCCAGTAGCTCTGAGTCAGGGGAACCTCACCCTCAGTTTCTCTCTGAGTTTTCCCTGTGCATTCCTGACTGGTGTCTGAGGCTCTGATCCATTTGGTTACAGAAGAGCAGCTCCCATGGAGCCACACTGAACAGCTGGTCTCATGCTTTCTGCCTTGCAGAAGCAAAGCAGGCAAAATCATGTTCAGGTAGTAAAGGCTTGACCACCTCCTGAGTGTTCAGATGAGCTGCTTTCCTCTGAATGCTGCCCACCTGTCTAACCACTAATCTGTTTCTTGTGGCTGTTGGCCAAAATCTTGCTCTTAGTCTCTCTGAGCTGCCTTGGGGGACCATGGTATTCTCCCCAAGGTGAATTTATCCCAGAGTTTCCTTTGAACCTCCAAAGGAAACGGTACTTTACCAGAGGCAGAGGAACCTGCTGGCTTATGGTCAGGATGTCCTGAGGGAGCTGCCAGATGTTGCTCCTGTGCTTAGTGATTTTGGGAGGATGCCTTGTCTGCGAGGAAATGGCTGTTGATGTAGGGAGTGTGAACCCTGACAGGACTTGTAGCCAAGCAGGGCTCGTGCTCGTGGGTGGCAGCCCTTGGTATGTCATGTCAGGGCCCACTCAAACCAGCCTGCTCTTGGCTCAGCCTTTTCCTCTCTGTCCTTAGGGCTAAGCCTCCTTTTTCACAGGGACCAGAGGGCTACAAGCGTGAGAGAGGCAGGATTAGGGCTTGAATGGTCAAGGCACAGGGTGGTGAATGGCTCATAGGTTTGGCACTGTGGGGTGTGCCTGGGGCTCATGACCTGCAGGTGCAGGAATTCAGAACCAGCTGTACAGAACCAGTCAAGGTTCAGATTTAAGATCCAGAGCCCTTCTGGAGGGTCGTAGACGAGACTTCCGAAGTGGCCACAGGAGCAGTAGGGACAGCAGCACCTAGCTCATAGCACATAGCCTTTGGGCAAGTCCTGATCTCCACATGGGGGAAGAGCTGCAAGGCTCTCCTGCAAGGCTCTTCCACTGAAACATTCCTTCCCCGCCAAAGCTGACCTCTGACAAGCTGCACATTTCAAATGTTTTGCAAAGTCTCTGCTGGCCAGGACAGAGGGACCTGTGGGATCCTGCCACATCGTGGGAGTGCAGCTGGTCTAACCCATTGCACGGTGCTGTGTTCCAGGTTTGATTGCCATTTCAAACTCACTGAAGACCCCAGGCCTCTGACCAGCAGAAAGGAGACAGTCTTCATCCATGAAGATATTTCTTGCCCATAATCAGACTCTTTCAAACAGCCTAAAACCTGACCTTTGCCTGGGGGGAACTCCCAGCAAGGCTTTTGTCAACTAAATCTAATAGCTTTGGTGTTGGATGGGACCTTGGGCATTTAAAACTTGTTAGCCCTATATTTATAAGTAATAAGTAACATAGCAATTTGGAGAAAAAAAAATGTATTATTTTTAAAGCTATGAGTTGTACAGATTTTTATTACAGTGACTCTGTTACTATTTGTTGTGTAAGCTGCACATTTTATAAAGTTTTTGGAAGGGCGTGAAGAGAAATTGAGGTATTTAAAAAAAGTAGTATAACTTTCTCTTTCAGGGTTATAGTGGCCTGAAGCTCAAGATTTAATGTCCTTCCTTATGTTCTAAATATGTCTATTGTAGCAATAATTTATTTCCTTGGCTTAACACTTTCATTCTAATAAAAGCAATTTCATTGTTATAGTGAACTGTTTCTTCAGATGGTTCTTCCAGTGCCGTGGTGCTGAGCTTATGTCTCTCATAACCATCTGTCAGCTCTGCCACTCTCTGTGTGCCACCTCTGCTCTAAACAACTGCCAGTTCCACCTGTAAATGCTCAGTGCATTCACCAGAGAGGGGGACAGAGACTCCCCTGATGCCAGTGGGGAGGCTGACACAGAAAGGGAGCTTTGGAGCAGCCAGCAGAGATGTCAGTAGGAGTGAGGAAGAGGGAGCTGTCTGGTGGAGCTCAGGAGGCACCGAGGTTCCTGGCTCTAATTTTAGCCACTTGCCCCCTGTAGCTGCTGTCCCAGTGCAAGTCTCTCTCTCTCCCTGCTGGCTCAGGTTATGGTGGCTTAGCTCAGGCTCCATTGTGCTTTGTCCTGACTGTGCCCCTGGTTTTGGAGTGACAGGGACTGGCTCCTTGCTCCACCTCTGACTCAGCCCCTCTCCCAGTACTTCAGTTCCACTGTCATGGCTTGTTTGAAGAGCTTTGGATGGTGCTGGCATTCGAGACCAACAGGTTTTGAGTGTAATGGGTTGATTATAATGCTGAACCTTAAGTGCATGTTGTTTGAAGTAACACAGCATAACTGGAGGATGAATGAGCCCTGTGTTCCAAGGTGGCTTTTTCATGAGTAACATCCGAGGTCACTGCGTGGCTGTGACACCCTCCCTCTGTTCTTGGAGGAAATGAAAATTAGCATTTTTGGAAACAGTAGTTACTTGGCTGCCAATCTCCTGTTTACTCCTGGTTTATGCAGAGCTGTAAATCAGGCTCCTGCAGGTGTGAGAGAAGTGCCACATTTGGCCTGAGGAAGAAGATGGAGTAGTATTTTATTTAACTGCAGTTTTCTCCCCTTGGCAGTCCAGGGTGTTACACCCCCCAGCCGCCCTGGAGACAGTGTTCCTTCAAGTTTGGAAATTCCTGTACTGTATATAAAACATTTGTTTATTTTTAATAAGCTGGATGTTTTTAAACCTTGTTCTTTTTTCAGACAGCAAAGAAAATAGAGTTTGACACCTTTGTACAAAATTGTGTGGGAAACAGTTATACAGGGAATATTTTACAAGTTACTATTTTGAGATAATTGCTGGGTTAATGCAAGGTTTTTGAGCTGTCAAGACAGCAATAGCTCATGTCACAAGAGGGAGAGAACTTACTTATGCAACAAGAGGAACATGAAAATGAAACTTCTGGAATTTCTCAGTTTCAAAGATTTCTACATTGCTGGAAAAACCTTTAGTATTGTTTACCAGACACTGTTTTTTCAGGGTTTGATTGATTTGTCTAATAAAGGTTATTTTCTTTATATGAATCTTATTTGCATTGTGTCATGATTTCAGCATGGGAACCTGGGCTGCAGAAGAAGATGGGGAGTGCTGAGAGGAGCAGTTGTCCCTGGGATGTCTAAATACCCCCTCAGAGTACTGGGGGCAGGGTGAAGTAACATTTCTCTGACCAAACCTAACCCAGCAGGTTGTTAGGGTGAGGCTGATGGTCCCTGTCATTTTAAACACTGGAAAGTATACAAACAATTTTTTCCTGTCTATTCCGTATCTTCCACCCAAGCAATGAGAGAAAAATATTTGGGTTTATTGGCATAAATAGAAATCTTTCCATTACCAACCTTGACTTCCACAGAGTCTGAGCTGCGTCTCAGGAATCCCAAATGAGACAATGCGTTTTTGAGAGGGTGCAACCAAAATATATGAGCTCCTAAACCAGAGATGTTCTCCTGAAATCCTTGTCAGAATTGGAATTTTCAATACTTTTTCCAGCTATTGCCCTTCTGCAAGTTAAGTGATGCTCTCTGTCCCTTCTTTCTTTCCCCCACTGCCTTTAACTAACCAGGGCTAGTGATGATAAAGTCTGATACTGAAAAGCAGGAATCCCACTCTTCCCTGTGACACGACAAATCTCACATGGACAACTCATCATGTCATTTTCCATGGGCAATCCCCTAAAGATCGGTTCAATGGACTGGTAGGAAATCCACCCTCCCCAGGAACACAATTCTCTGCTAGCAAGTTACAGACATTGTGCTTGGCCCTACCCAATTTATACTCTCAACAATTCCCAGGCATAGCTTGGCCATTCAGGTGTTAGAATTATAAAATCCTGGAATGGATTGGGTTGGAAGAAACCTTATGACCATCTCATTTAACCCCACTGCCATGGGCAGTGACCATTCCTGGCCTTCCACTAGACCAGGTTGCTCCAAGCCCTGTCCAGCCTGGCCTCGGACACTTCCAGGGATGGGCAGTGCAAGAATTCTGACGTGGTAGAATATTTACAGGACCCTGGTGTTTTAAGACATCTCACTTTCTGATGATTGATGAAAATTACAGCCCTAATAGATTGCTGTGCCTGTGGAGGGAGAGTTCCCTCTCCTCTAAGCTCCCTGAGTTCTCACCACTGCAGTTTTGGACAGTATTTTTCCACCTTAGAGCAGGGACACCAGCAGAGGGGGCAGAAGGAGTATTTTTCAGCTGGACAAATCCAACTTTGCTGGTCCTGCCTTAAAGAAACCCCACAAAAATCTGAAGAGAGGTGCATTTTTCCTTTTTGTTGAAGATGTGCAGACAGTGCACAAATCTGTGATCACAGACTGGTTTGGGTTGTAAAGGACTTTAAAGATCACCTTGTTCCAACCCCCTGCCACAGACAGGGACGCTTTACAATAGATCAGGTTGCCCCAAGCCCTGTCCAGCCTGGCCTTGAACACTTCCAGGGATGGGGAATGCAAGAATTCTAGTTCAGTGGGATGTGTTCCTGGCCATTCCTCAACAGGTCCATGGTAAATGTGATGGTGCACAGTTTGTTAATGCAGTAATAAGACTACTGAGTTTTGCTAGTCTTCTCTCCCAGCCTGTGGAGAGGGAACATCTTTAAACAATGCCTAAAAAGAAAAAAAAGTCATGTTAAATGTAAAATGTTAATATTTGGTGTTACAAATCTCAAGCAGCACAACATTTTTGAGACAATTCCATTAAAAAAAAAAAAATGAAATTGGAAATTAGAAGAAACTCAGAGTTTATAAAAAACTTGGAGGAAGTGCAAATATTAACATTTGAAAATAGACATTTCATCCAGACAAGTTGTGCAGACTCACCCTTCACTGGCACAAGACTAAATTACACTGTAATTAAAATAAAATATACTTGTAGCTATATAGAAAATTAAATCTTTCTGAAAGATACTCATTTAATATTTTGATTTATGAAGATACAGAGTAGGGAAAGGGGAAGAACTGTCACTTTCCTGTTACACGTGACAGTAAATTCAGTGCTGTTCCAGTAGGATGAATTTATTTTCAGGCCAACCAAACATTCTCAGGGAGCAGCAGAAAGGGCAATACCACCTTTTCCAGATTAAAATATTTGTATTCAATAAGATGGGACAGTATAAAATTTATTTTCAGACAGAAAAGAAGCTTTCTTTAATTAATTAAAAACAAAACCCCAGCGATGACCATTAAATGAGCTCTTACAGAAAGGTCAAGCATGAAATTTGGAACAGTTTCTGTGCTCACCAGCCAGGGCAAATTAGTTGAATGTGACAATTATTTGTTCAGATACCTGTCAGGAGCCTTGATAAAATTATGTACACAAACTCTTTGACGTCCTTCTGCAAACAATATTGTCTAAGAATGGAAAAAAGTCTAGAAAAACGACATAGAAAATCCCACTTTGCCTGCAAGAAAGGCTACAGCTGCAAAATTAATGCTCAAACAATAAATTCAAGAGAGCTGAGAAAAGGTAACTTTAAGGTCTGTGTGTAAAAATGAAGGTGCCTAAACACAAAACCATGTTGGTCAATGAATAACTTATGAGTATCAGACTTAAGCCTGTGCAGGAGCTTCTTTCAACAACAGAGATTCAGGAAACAGAGTGACTTTACTTTTGGGAATTGAGAAATACCAGTCACTGACCCTAAAATTAATTAACTCCTCTTCTGCAGATCCCACAATGCTCTGTTTCCTCCACACAGAAAACATATTAAGGGGCAAGAAAAAAATGGTAAATTCTAGAACAGCCTGATGTCTGAAATGTTTTGATGCTATTTCTCATACAAATGGCCCAGAAAAGGGAGTCAAAGCATATCTGGAAAAGGATGGGGGGAAAAACCCTCTCTAAATGGATGCAAGAATTAAACTCAGTAGCTTCCAGAGACAGCTTGTAGCTCCAGACTGCTGTGATAATTAAAGATGACATGGAGAACAAGGCTTTTTCATAGATAAGCCCATCAATTTCTTACTGCTGATACCGTTCAAGCAAGAAAGAAAGATGAAAAATTCTAAGAAAAACAACCAGATGCTAAAATCTTGGTATTTCTGGGGCTCGTCCAATTTTAGGGGACGGTGGAAGAGAGACAGAACCACCAAAACACCCTCGTGGCATCATTGGTGTAAGGAAAGCACTCCCAGACCTTCCTGAGGGAATCCAAGCATCTCGGGCTGTGTTTGATGGGTCAGTGCCCAGCCAGCAGCTCCTCCCTGCCCCCAACCATGCCTTGAGCCTCCTCATCCCACCCTGTCAGGCCTCGGGAAGGGGCAGGGCTGCAATTCATCTAAAAGCCAATTAACACAGTGCCAACATGACACATCTCTTTAATTGGATGCTGTCTGTGTCATTTCTTTTAGAACAGGAAACAGGTGAGGAGCAAGACCCAAAGAATAAAAAAACACCAAGGAAACCTGGAATATGACAGCTAATAAATTAACTAATCAATTTGATCATGCGGGATTTTTAGTTAAAAAAAATTAAAGAGGGCTTTAGATAAAGATATACCAGTGCTCATCAATATTTAATTAATATTTTATTAATATACATAAATATTTTATTAATATTTAAATATTTAT